>JAOYRR010000323.1:0-447029 GCA_038994665.1 Podotricha telesiphe | reverse complement strand
TTTTAGAAAGAGCAGAGGTCCCTATCTTCTCTCACTTTCTTTCGTCTTTTATCCTCTATTCTACTATTCCTTTCTTTCTTCTATGCTCTATTGTACTCATCTCTTTATGAATTTCACACCTCTTTGCTTTCAGTTGTACACAATACGAGCTAATAATAGTTACGGCGAACGCACAGCAGCTTACCTTATTCCAAGACTAATTAACAAATTACCCCCAAACACAATAACCGCAAAAATAATAAAATTTCTAAAAGTAATACTAAAAATATATTGAAATTGTATTTCTTAAACAATATTATTTAATTTTGTATAAGCACATTTTTTTACGATACAGTAACAAAATTATTTAACATCGGCTCAAACCATCTTGGTCTTTTTAAATGTTCTATGTTATTTGTATGTAATTGTATATCCATTTTTGTATGATAATAATAAATAAAAAAAAAAAAAAAATAAGACAAAACGTATAAAACGGATAAAAGCGGAGAGAAACGGAGGATGGTGAAATTTCTGCATATTTTTAAACATACTCCTCAATCTGTTTTAGGGCCCGTTCCTGCCGAGTTTCCATATTTTGTTCCGACAGCCATGGCTCCTATTCTTTTCTCGCCTTGCAACCTGTAATCCTTATATAAGAAGCCTTCTTCTTACGGTATGTACACTCACAGTTGTGCGTATGCCTCCGGTAGATTTACACCAAATTCAATAGCTGTTTTGTTGTTTTTACGGTCTTACTACTGGTTAACTGGCTAATTAACAGTCGGTCATCGCGCTCGGTGGTCACCCTTTTTTCGGCCTGCTTTAGACCTGTTTTCATGAGACCCGGTCTTTTGAGCCTGATTTATTGCATATTGCACTGCACAGCCTGAAAGTTTTACTTATTGGGCTATTTTTACTTGTGATATGCCTTATTCATGTAACATCTTCATTTTTAGGCGCTGTTCTGCGTTAACTTCAAATTTTGTAGGCATAATTCACGATAAAAATTTTACTGTCTATGAATAAGATAAAAATTGCGCTCAGCACCTGTATTGACTTGTATTCACTCTTACATTACACAAACTACTACTAACATAACTAATTTTACGAAAGAATGTGTTATTGCACTCCTGTACGTCTTACAAAAGGTTTTTGTTATTTTAATGTAAGCATACCCTGTAACAAAAGCATAACCATAAAAAGCTAATAGCAACATAATAAAAAGTAGGAGTACCTAATACTTTCGCTCGGGGCTGTATAATTATTTGTCTTGGTGGAGATTGAACCCGTAACCAATCGCGTTTGCAGTCAGACGCTGTTCCACTGCACCCAATGGTCTCAAATAGAAGTCTATACATATAATAAAAATGTAACTGATCGCTTTCTGTACATGGAAGATACGAGTACATGAATTAACATTCAGTGCTTTTTTTAATTCAATCCTTCTTAAATATTTTTTTTTGTTTTCGACAAAACTGCTATTAAATTTTATTAAATCCTGCGTTTAGCTGTTTCCTCTATTATATTTTAGTAAACATTGAGTGTTTATTTTATTTTAATCGGTTCAAAATAAAAAAGTTACTATGATTTAAATTATAAATTTAAAAAGTTTGGATTTAAGTAGGAAAGAGGACGGGCGATAAAACTAATTAGTTTATCGTTTAGTTTACGCAGGCGAAGCCACGGGCGAGTCGTTATATAATATATAAATGTAAATTGAGTAGTATTTGTAAACATGTTGGTCGAAAGAATAACAGTTGTCCTCGAATAACCTCGAACCTATTACAAGAACTGCATTCGACCGGATATTGAATTTCGATTTACTCTCATCCCAGGCACAAGTGCGAAATATCGTGGTTTTAGTATTTTTGTGTGAAATAAAATGTAAGAAATATAGAAAATAGCTTTTAACGTAGAATTCAGAATATTTTCTTTTTAAATATTATATATATATATTTTTTCATTAAATATGAAATATGTTAACTTAATAGCTAGCGTCCGACTGTATGTATGCGATATTTTGAATACTTTTAAAGTCTTATTCACACATTTAAGAAATTAAAAAATATATTTTTGAAAACGTATAAAAATTTGGCCGGCGCGGGTTCACTTAGCGCTTATCGGACTGGGCGCTTGGATGATTTTTCTATAATCTGTTCAAGCTCAGTCAGTAATAAGAAAAAAATGTCAAGGGCTATTAAATTCACATAAAAGTTTTATTGCACTTAAATATTAAATATATACAAGAACGTTTTCTTACTTAAACAACCGCATCGAAAACAGTATAATTTAACACCAAAGAGTTACCCAAAGGAATTACAAAGTTGAGTGCAGCGCTCTCGAGGGAGATTACTTGCTTCCCATTTACCGAGGCTGTCGTATATTATATATCATAGTGGCGGACTAACTAACATATTTTAACGCGCTAGAAATAAAAATATAAGACAGGTCGTTCTTGGAAGAATTTTGTATTAAGCCACCAATAAGCCACTATTTGTTACCACTAAGATTTTACGTTTTGGTATTTTTTTAATAATTTGGCTATACATTTTTTGCATATCGTAGATTCTAAATGGTATGTCTTAAATACAATTAAAACTTTTAATGCTAAATAAATAGTCTGGCTGCAGTCAGAAATCTCAACAGCCGCCCTTTACACGTTAAATAAATCAAAGAAAAATAATATATTATAAATGGTTGTGTCACTCAATTTTGACAGTCTATTCGATATAATCTAAATAATATTAAATCCTTCTGTTAAAAGAAAAACAAGACGGCTTTACAGTACGTTATTTACAATATGACCCATTTCTTCCTACAAACAACACTCTAAAATAAAAAGACAGGCAGAGACGGTGAAATCAAAGGTATATGGAAAAAGAATGTCCTCAGGGCAACAAAAAACGTGTCTTTGAAGCAAATCGTGTCAAACATGTGTGTCATGGCAAAAGCCACTTAACGTCAGTACTGTCTAAAATCGTTTGGCATCATTCTGAATAAAAATATAAAGGAAAATATTTTGAATTTTTCTATATTATATATTTTTTTTATCCGATTTGACTTTGGTGTTTATTTTATGCAGATTTTACATACGACGATGCTTTATTTTTGTTACTGTAAACGTATTTAACGTCTGTTAATGTCCAATTTACCATTTCTATTCATTTCCAACTTATACCACATTTTACACAGCTCTGAGTGACTCGGTAAATATTGTTTATATTAGGAACAGTTTGCATTTTTACCATTACAGTTGGTAATTCTTAAGTTATACATGGAAAAGCTTAAGATTTTCCATAGTATGGGCATTTTACAGTATCATGATTTGTAAAGGCATAGCTTTTGCTTAAATTTGCATTCAAAAGTTTCAGTTAAAGATATAACTTTATCTGTAAATATTGAATACAAATTTAAATAATTTTATAATTTTTACTTAAAAGACTTTAAAGCTTGAAGCAAACATTAATTAAAAGCATATCCTTTATTGTTAATAAGCTTACATGTCAATTAATAATAATAAAAAGGCGATATATAATTGGGATAATAGTACTGTACAGAAATAAAAACAATGAAATTTTAAGCAAAACATATATATGATATAAAATATATATATATATACATACATATATAATATAACTATTTATAGGATAATAAATTTGATATAAGAGTTACATAGTCATTTTAATGATAAGTACTGCCCTGATTTCAGGGAGGTAAATGTCTTAGTATATGATACAGTGAAGGCTTTTTATGATACATACGAAGGAAAAACTTTGTAGTCGGACGGACGGAGGCTTCTGTTGTTTGGCATAGTTAAAGTTTATGCCAATATTTATTATAATAATACATAAAATTCATAAAATAAATATTACACATGCCAAGTGTTTGTTACAAATTTGTGGTTACTAAGGTAACGCCTATTTTCCGCTACTCTACTAATAATCTTAAAATCATATTTTATTTGAACTAATTCTAATGCTAATTAAACTTATTAATTTTATTAATTTTATTAATTATTAATTTTATACCACATTAATATAACTAATAAATGCATATTCGTTGTACACAATGTAAAGTGTCAACAAATAGATGGCAAATCAAATTTGTTCGTTAGTAATTTATAGCTCTAGTATTTTAATTACATTTAATAATTGCCAAACTGATATAATTGTGTAAATATGTGTGCTCACAATATCGCGTTTGTACATACATTTTTTTTTTTTTTTTTTTTTTTTTTTTTTTTTTTTTTTTTTTTTTTTTTTTTTTTTTTTTTTTTTTTTTTTTTTTTTTTTTTTTTTTTTTTTTTTTTTTTTTTTTTTTTTTTTTTTTTTTTTTTTTTTTTTTTTTTTTTTTTTTTTTTTTTTTTTTTTTTTTTTTTTTTTTTTTTTTTTTTTTTTTTTTTTTTTTTTTTTTTTTTTTTTTTTTTTTTTTTTTTTTTTTTTTTTTTTTTTTTTTTTTTTTTTTTTTTTTTTTTTTTTTTTTTTTTTTTTTTTTTTTTTTTTTTTTTTTTTTTTTTTTTTTTTTTTTTTTTTTTTTTTTTTTTTTTTTTTTTTTTTTTTTTTTTTTTTTTTTTTTTTTTTTTTTTTTTTTTTTTTTTTTTTTTTTTTTTTTTTTTTTTTTTTTTTTTTTTTTTTTTTTTTTTTTTTTTTTTTTTTTTTTTTTTTTTTTTTTTTTTTTTTTTTTTTTTTTTTTTTTTTTTTTTTTTTTTTTTTTTTTTTTTTTTTTTTTTTTTTTTTTTTTTTTTTTTTTTTTTTTTTTTTTTTTTTTTTTTTTTTTTTTTTTTTTTTTTTTTTTTTTTTTTTTTTTTTTTTTTTTTTTTTTTTTTTTTTTTTTTTTTTTTTTTTTTTTTTTTTTTTTTTTTTTTTTTTTTTTTTTTTTTTTTTTTTTTTTTTTTTTTTTTTTTTTTTTTTTTTTTTTTTTTTTTTTTTTTTTTTTTTTTTTTTTTTTTTTTTTTTTTTTTTTTTTTTTTTTTTTTTTTTTTTTTTTTTTTTTTTTTTTTTTTTTTTTTTTTTTTTTTTTTTTTTTTTTTTTTTTTTTTTTTTTTTTTTTTTTTTTTTTTTTTTTTTTTTTTTTTTTTTTTTTTTTTTTTTTTTTTTTTTTTTTTTTTTTTTTTTTTTTTTTTTTTTTTTTTTTTTTTTTTTTTTTTTTTTTTTTTTTTTTTTTTTTTTTTTTTTTTTTTTTTTTTTTTTTTTTTTTTTTTTTTTTTTTTTTTTTTTTTTTTTTTTTTTTTTTTTTTTTTTTTTTTTTTTTTTTTTTTTTTTTTTTTTTTTTTTTTTTTTTTTTTTTTTTTTTTTTTTTTTTTTTTTTTTTTTTTTTTTTTTTTTTTTTTTTTTTTTTTTTTTTTTTTTTTTTTTTTTTTTTTTTTTTTTTTTTTTTTTTTTTTTTTTTTTTTTTTTTTTTTTTTTTTTTTTTTTTTTTTTTTTTTTTTTTTTTTTTTTTTTTTTTTTTTTTTTTTTTTTTTTTTTTTTTTTTTTTTTTTTTTTTTTTTTTTTTTTTTTTTTTTTTTTTTTTTTTTTTTTTTTTTTTTTTTTTTTTTTTTTTTTTTTTTTTTTTTTTTTTTTTTTTTTTTTTTTTTTTTTTTTTTTTTTTTTTTTTTTTTTTTTTTTTTTTTTTTTTTTTTTTTTTTTTTTTTTTTTTTTTTTTTTTTTTTTTTTTTTTTTTTTTTTTTTTTTTTTTTTTTTTTTTTTTTTTTTTTTTTTTTTTTTTTTTTTTTTTTTTTTTTTTTTTTTTTTTTTTTTTTTTTTTTTTTTTTTTTTTTTTTTTTTTTTTTTTTTTTTTTTTTTTTTTTTTTTTTTTTTTTTTTTTTTTTTTTTTTTTTTTTTTTTTTTTTTTTTTTTTTTTTTTTTTTTTTTTTTTTTTTTTTTTTTTTTTTTTTTTTTTTTTTTTTTTTTTTTTTTTTTTTTTTTTTTTTTTTTTTTTTTTTTTTTTTTTTTTTTTTTTTTTTTTTTTTTTTTTTTTTTTTTTTTTTTTTTTTTTTTTTTTTTTTTTTTTTTTTTTTTTTTTTTTTTTTTTTTTTTTTTTTTTTTTTTTTTTTTTTTTTTTTTTTTTTTTTTTTTTTTTTTTTTTTTTTTTTTTTTTTTTTTTTTTTTTTTTTTTTTTTTTTTTTTTTTTTTTTTTTTTTTTTTTTTTTTTTTTTTTTTTTTTTTTTTTTTTTTTTTTTTTTTTTTTTTTTTTTTTTTTTTTTTTTTTTTTTTTTTTTTTTTTTTTTTTTTTTTTTTTTTTTTTTTTTTTTTTTTTTTTTTTTTTTTTTTTTTTTTTTTTTTTTTTTTTTTTTTTTTTTTTTTTTTTTTTTTTTTTTTTTTTTTTTTTTTTTTTTTTTTTTTTTTTTTTTTTTTTTTTTTTTTTTTTTTTTTTTTTTTTTTTTTTTTTTTTTTTTTTTTTTTTTTTTTTTTTTTTTTTTTTTTTTTTTTTTTTTTTTTTTTTTTTTTTTTTTTTTTTTTTTTTTTTTTTTTTTTTTTTTTTTTTTTTTTTTTTTTTTTTTTTTTTTTTTTTTTTTTTTTTTTTTTTTTTTTTTTTTTTTTTTTTTTTTTTTTTTTTTTTTTTTTTTTTTTTTTTTTTTTTTTTTTTTTTTTTTTTTTTTTTTTTTTTTTTTTTTTTTTTTTTTTTTTTTTTTTTTTTTTTTTTTTTTTTTTTTTTTTTTTTTTTTTTTTTTTTTTTTTTTTTTTTTTTTTTTTTTTTTTTTTTTTTTTTTTTTTTTTTTTTTTTTTTTTTTTTTTTTTTTTTTTTTTTTTTTTTTTTTTTTTTTTTTTTTTTTTTTTTTTTTTTTTTTTTTTTTTTTTTTTTTTTTTTTTTTTTTTTTTTTTTTTTTTTTTTTTTTTTTTTTTTTTTTTTTTTTTTTTTTTTTTTTTTTTTTTTTTTTTTTTTTTTTTTTTTTTTTTTTTTTTTTTTTTTTTTTTTTTTTTTTTTTTTTTTTTTTTTTTTTTTTTTTTTTTTTTTTTTTTTTTTTTTTTTTTTTTTTTTTTTTTTTTTTTTTTTTTTTTTTTTTTTTTTTTTTTTTTTTTTTTTTTTTTTTTTTTTTTTTTTTTTTTTTTTTTTTTTTTTTTTTTTTTTTTTTTTTTTTTTTTTTTTTTTTTTTTTTTTTTTTTTTTTTTTTTTTTTTTTTTTTTTTTTTTTTTTTTTTTTTTTTTTTTTTTTTTTTTTTTTTTTTTTTTTTTTTTTTTTTTTTTTTTTTTTTTTTTTTTTTTTTTTTTTTTTTTTTTTTTTTTTTTTTTTTTTTAAAAATGTTAAAACTTTATCATTTCTTTCATCGTACAATTATTTTCATTTCTCCGCTTTGAGGACAAGACAAAATGCGGCGCTAAGTTTTACCACGATGTCTCAATTTCGGGTGGAAAGTGGAGAAGGGAGTTTCTTGACTCTAGGTTCTAACAATCATACTTTGCGGAAAAAGGCATGGAGGTGAAAAAGAAAAATATATTCAAAAATAATAAAAAATATTAAATTTCTGCGTTTTTCATTATATTTTGTGAATTGATACTGCATTTTATATAAAAATTAAGTTAATATGGATACTGAAATTACTTTTTTTACTATATGCTTAGACTACTGTTCTAACAACTGAAACGTAAATAAGATCCGCTGTGACGCTGATTACGGAACGTTTAATTTCAGACCGGAAATTGTTAAGAAATGACTTTCGTCCTAACGGTGACATAATGTAAAAACCTTTACAATTTACTCTACGATGGGGTTAAATTAAGCACCTTTGAAAACTAGTAAACAAGATTTTAATACAACTTTTATATAATTGAATAGAATTCGTAGGAAACTTTTAAAGTGAGTAAAAGTATATTTTTTCTTACTTATCCTTGAAGCTTGATCAAATTAGGGCTCTTTAAAGCTATTGGGGCGGATATCAAAAGGAATTGCTAATAACACTTCTTTTCCTTCTCCGGTAATACCGTGAAGTGTAAATTGATCTTACGTCCGGGATATTTTGATTTAATCATTTGTTTGAGTCTCAAGGAAATGAGCATTTATTTACAGCTATATAGTATATAGCGAACCGCTCGCGGCTTTGCCTGCGTTAACTTCACGACTATAACTAACTATTTCTATTTTTCGCCATCCGCCGTTCTCATTTAAATCACACATTTCGCTTCAATTTATAATTTTGTCGAATTATGAAAGTAATCGTCGTTTACGGACAATATATATAGTTAATTGATTAAATTTTCAGCTAATTTAATAAAATATTATTTTGTAGCAATTTTGTCGAACAAAATTTAAATTGTTGTAACTTTTTTATTTATGAAAGGATTGAAATTTGATTTAATTTTTAATTTGAAATACTAAACGTTAAAGGAAGTTATCGAAAATACAATAATCAAAACTGGATTTAAATTTGTTAAGCCGTTACGGACATTAGCTTGCACAAACACACAGACCAACATACGAACATGCGATAAATGCCCCTAATAATATTTTTTCTCATATATCTTAGAAGTACAGATAGCAATCAGTTACATTTTTATTACTTATGTGTATAGATAAGTTTAAGATATGAGGACACAAAAAACTAACAGTCCAACAACATATATATATTTATCCTTATAAAAACACCGTTCTACCTGTTTATATGCCTCCGATTTTTAAATTTAGTGACAGAATCTAATAAAATATTAAGGTGTCAGGAAGCGGAAGTAATAGCACTTCTTACATATTTGAAACGTAAATCTTTAAAAAGAGATTGCAAAGTCTATTGCGATAAATTTATTTACTTATTTATTAAAATGTACATTTTGTTCACAGGTAGTAGAAGACTGGAAGTTTATGTCCATGGTGTTGGATAGATTTTTCCTATGGCTATTTACAATTGCTTGCTTCGTCGGAACCTTCGGAATTATATTTCAATCGCCATCACTCTATGACACTAGAGTGCCGGTTGACCAGCAGATCTCGTCCATTCCTATGCGAAAAAACAACTTCTTCTATCCAAAAGATATTGAAACTATTGGTATTGTTAGTTAATTTAATTTAAATTATAAGCGAAGGACGCAGAAGATTCTTTAAGCTTGGTAGGCTTGGTGATACCTTACCTTTTAGCTATATATGATATATGATTCACAGCTCGGACGTATAGTTTTATTGTTAGAAATAAGATTCTTGTTTATTGTTGATAAAATTATCAAATACAACTTTGAAGTATTTTTAATATTTTTTTAATTTACATATCATTTTGATATAAAAATTAAGTTTTAAAATGCAAAAATATTCTATAGAGGTTATAATAATGCAATTACTGGTGGAATAGTTGTAGATTTGAAACATTTGCGAGATATATATATATATATATATAAAATAGTTCTAATATAACTGTTTTCTTGTAGACCGAGTAGGACGTTATGTAAGCGACACGTCACTATACTTCTCTATTAGTATAATAAGTATATAGAAACAAACAAACGGTATTCCATTTTTTCTAAAGTGAAATGTAATTTTATAAAAAAACTTTGATCTTTGTATAATAAGCAGAAAATATATAAATGAATGAAAAAAAAATCTTATTATAATAGATCTTAATATACTATCATATTGAATAACCTTCGATTTTCAATTACTACTTCAGCAAAAATTGTATAAATTGAACTTATTTGTTTAATGAGAAGGAACTCCATGAACGAATAAACGTTCCATGGACTCACCGTACCCACCCATCGCGTAGCAGAGAAAGGGACTCGGCGCAGTGCCTGGTACATACGACATAAGTCTCTAAAGTTCAAGCTGTAACTTCTAGATAGGCTTTTTGTAGATTTAGTGAGATTTCGCTATTATACCTCACGCGCCTACTACTGTGTATAAAGTAGCTCTACATCTATTCCTGGTCAGTTCATTAATTAGTTCGAAGTACTTTTTAATATATATTTTTTGTGGGCTCGATCCCAAATCTGGAGAATTATTATATGTAAATATTTTCATGAAATTTCCCTGGTTTATGTTAAACTGCGTTGATTTCCGCTCAGCTCACTATATCTAGAATTTGGGTGGAAAGGGAAGAACGAAGTGTTCTCCTACTAAGTTCTCTTTGCCTGTCTTTAAACGAAAGATAAAGTTGCTAAAAACCTTTATAAAGCTCCTAAAAAAATTTGTCAAACACGTAATAGTTCTAAATATGCATATATCTCTAGAACTACATTCTCTCTGTGTGTAATAAAAACTTTAGATTTATTAAATAAATTTAAGTATGAAATAACGTAGTAGTAGTGTAATGTAAAAATATGAAGTTAGCTATTATAAATGACTATTACGAATAATAATCATCATGTATTTATAAATCATGTATTTATAAAACTTTTTTCTCACAAAATGACTGACAAACAAAGCACAGCCAGCCAGAAAAAAGTGTTCCAAGTTTATAATGTTAATGTTATGGAAAAAGTATGTAAATTCACAGTATAAAATAATTTTAAAAGAAGTGCAGAAAGCAATATGTTTTATAATAATGCATTAGAAATACATAAAATTGATAAAATAAACATTTATTATACATGTTATATAAATTCACATACTTATATATATATTGCTAGAGCAAAGTGTATTATATACTTCTTCGAGGGCACTATTATTAAAATATAAGCAATTAATTTTATTTTTAATATTCTAAGGATAAAATATTAAGATAATTAATGCTGTATCATATATATTATAACGGCTGTGAGTTAAATTGAGTGAGTGAGTTAAAAAAATGATTGTAAATCTATCTACGTATGTATATTTAAGTACCGAATATGTATTTTTATTTGAAAAAATGTAATGATTATCCTTCTGATAATAATTTGTTTTTCTATTATATTATTAAAAATCAATATTCTTTTATTTTGTATTCCTACTTTTTATTTATTTTACAATTTCATTGAGATTTTTGTACATTCTGAATTCAATCAAATTAAAATGTATGCGTAATTTTGAGAAAATTACATCAATACCCTGATGTGGTTCATTATTTAAGTATGATATAACGTTGCGCCATTCAAAATAACAAATACAAATCTCTGTTTGGACGGAAAGTGGAGAATAGAGTTATATTATACTAGGTATTTTCTCTCTCACACATTTTTAGAAATGCATAGTTATGTATAAGCAAAATTTTCACAAAAAAGATGATTACTAAAATCGAACACTATATCACAAAAATTACTAAATGGATTTTAATTGAACTACAAATTTTAATAGATTTTAATTTTATTTATTTTCCTTGACTTTCATATTCTGTTTGTTTTAGAAATAAAAAACATTTTTGTAAAAAGTAAATCAGATATCAAAAAAGTCTAGTAGTAAATGTTAATTTATATTTAAGACCATTAAAAATACAAGGCCTTGCTAGGACAGTGGGTCTGACTTCAATCGTGATTGGTCGTGGGTTCGATTCTTGCTTGGGAGAAGGTTTATATTTAAATTGTTTTAATTTTTTCGCTTTGCGAGGTTAAGCCTCGCCACTCAACAAGCTATGTCTCGAATCCGGGCGGAAAGTGGAGAGTGGACTGTTTTGACAACATACTCTCTCTGGCTACCTTGCTGTACGGAATTAAGCGTGAAGCTGAAAAAATAACGGAATACAAAAGTTGACGACTGAATATTAATTAGTAAACACAAATTTAAAGTTACCAGCAGTGCCCTTATTAAAATCGTTTCAAGCGCTCTAGCCAATTAAGCTACACGTTGTTATTGAGCTGTTTCGAAATATATACGTTTGTTATAGCTTTTGTAGTAAGTTACATCTCCGTTATCCCAAAGAAAGAGTCAGTGTAAAATATTTTTTTAAAGTTTGACTAACCAAAGATATAAAAATGATAAAAACTACCATTTTATTCAATGAATGCTACGTACTCCATTTTTTATCAGTATATATATATATGAATTTTTAAGAGGCTCTTGTGACGCAGTGGGACAGCTCGGAGTAATTGTGATTGGTTGTGAGTTCGTTTCCCACTCCGAAGAGTGATTATATTAAATTATAAGAAAAATATTTAAATTTCATTTCTCCAAAATTCTTTCATTTCACCGCTCGTGTCAACAAGACAAAGCGAAGTGTTTAAGTTGAAAGTGGATAACGGGGTGTCTTCACACTAGGTCATCTCTAGCTATCCTGCTATGCGCGAAAAACAACCGTGAAAACACTATATGAGTTTTTAGTATTTTCCTAAATTTAGGTATGCAAATAACATTTTCAAATATTATGAAATATTAAGTAAGCAAGCAAGCAGGATGCCTGAAATGCCCCAAAAAGCTGTAATGCTGCAGCGCAAACATAAAGGTGAATTCCTCCACTGTGTCGTGTCTGGAAATACTTTCGCAGACGAATTTTGTTTAAAGTTAAGATAATGTACAAAGTTTGCAGTTTACGGTGGGCTAGTAATTTAGTGGTTTAAATAATAACACTACCGCTATAGTGGAACAGCGTACTTTAAAATTATTTTGTTAAAAAATATTTCTTTTTCAGCTTTCAGCGTTATCCTTTTTTTAGCATAGCAGGTAGAGAACACCTAGTGACAAGATACTTTCCACTCTCCGCTAGAATTGGAAACATTGTGTGTTGAAATGAGAATACTTTAAATACAATGGCTCCACCTAGAAAGAAGCGTATCCCTACAATAAACTTTTTTTTAAATTTTTGAGTCTGTTTATCTGTTTACGCGTCCGGAGGTGAGTACGCACTCACCTACGGACGACCGGACTTTACTGGACGGATATAAATGAAACTTTTTTGTTGTATAGCTCTTGGCCGTTAATTAGGGTATAACTGATTTCGCAGTGTGTAACACCTGATGTAAAACGTCATAACCCACCCGCTAAGCTATATAAGTAATTCTTTTTCAACGTGATGTCCATTTTAAAATAAAAATTAGGTACAACTGTAAAAAAAAACTGAATGCCGCATTAGTAAATTTTTTTAAAGTATGGTGGGCAGTATTCGTTGATAAATATATTCCATGATGGCGCAGTGGGACAGAGTTTGACAGTACGGGGTGGTTGTGAGTTTGATTCTCACTCGATGGAATGATTATTTAAATTGTTTTTATTATTTTCTCCGGTAAGACAAAACACCGTTCAATATGCGACGTCTTGAATTCGCGTAGTAAGCGGAGGTCGAAGTGTCACAGTCAAAGCGAGTCGAACGAAGTGGCCACTGCGCCATAATGTACGAAAAATGTAAATATTTCGTTATAATATACCAATTCAATATTACTAAAATAATCAATTCAAATTAATTGGCGTGACCGAATCATCGGCGAGCATAAAATATGCAAAATTAAAATACAATTTTCATGAACTGTAAAAAGTTATACTAGTAATTAATTTAATGCTACCTTAATAACTGAATTTCCTTTAATTTATTACTTTTATTTATAAAGCTTATAATTGAGTTTGTTCATTTTCGCTTTTGCCCATATAGCAGAGTTGACAGTGAGATTTCAGAGTCAAGATTCTCCGTTCTCCACTTTTCGTCCGAATTACAGGAATTGTGAGTTGAATAGTGGTAAATTATGGCGTTCAAAAAATGAAGCATGTATCTTCTTATTTTGGATAAAATTATTTGACTTTGATTTGAGTGGAGTGGAGAAATGAAAATATTTCAAATATAAATATTTCCCCTAATGAGAATCAAACCCCCAGCCTAATACATTTACAGTCAGACGCTGTTAAATTGTGCCACAATGGCCTGTATATACTTTACTATACAATTAGTTAATTATTTATTTTTATTTATTAGGTGCTCTCTGACTACTCACTACTTTAAATAAACGAGAAGTTGCTTATTATACAAAGAAACTTGTTTTTTTGTCACCCTGGTAGTCCTGATAAGGAGTCACGTTCATACTATATAATTTTAAATCGTCATCGGACCTTGATATTTGTGCAAATTTTCGAGCAAATCAAACGACAAGAAGTGAATCAAAATAGTGTCGATTTTTCTTACATAGATTGTTTAATAAATAGGTACATGTATCTATACATCTACACAAAAAAAGTAAAATAGGAGTGTATGTTTGTAATATTAAAATAATCACTTTTTACTAAACGCATATGCATACGCGTAAACGATACATGTACCAAAATAACATTTCTTATAGTTTTTGTACGTCTGTTTGTTTGTTCGAGCTAAACTCTAGACGGCTGGATCGATTTTGACGGGACTTTCACTTGCAGATAGCTGATGTTATAAGTAGTAACATAATCTTCTTTTATTTTAAAATTCCAAGTGGACAAAGTCGCGGGTACAGCTAGTATTTAATATAATACCGTTGAACTAATAAATTCGTATATAAATTGCAAAGATTTTTTCTTGTACGAAATACACATTTTTGACAAAATATTCACTAAATTCTGGGCAATTGTGTAAAAATGTATATTGCGGTAACGTATTTGGACATATGACCTAATTGGTAGAGCTCCAAGCGTAATATCTTAAAGAGAAGAAATATCACGTTTAGAAGTTACGATATGAAAAATGTACATCATTTATTTAGCTATCTTTTACCAGCTTCACACATTTTCCCGCATAGCAAGGTAAATAGGGGGAACCTAGTGATATGACACTCTATTCTTCACTTTCCGTCGGAATCTCGAATTGCGTGTTGAGTGGCGAATTCCTGCGAGTGCGAATAGAATCCACAACCAATTGTTTACCGTTGCTTCACAGTCGCTGTCACACTGCGTCACGATGGCTTTTATATACTGGAGTCTTGTCAAATTGTAATTTTTCATGTACATAGAATTTGCTATTTAAATTCAATTAGTTACGTGTTTGAATCTCTTTCGTTCATTTATTATTATGCAATCAGTCTAGTGTGCTAGTTTGACCGTTCAACCGCTGCACTGTTAGCCAGCGAGCCGCTTAATATAAAACCTACATATATCACATTATATTATTATATTACGCGCAATGTTTCGAATTAAGGTGGAAAATGGAATACGTAGAGATTGGACACTAAGTAATCCTAGTTAACCTAGATTTTGCGGAATAAAGTGCTAAATTGTAAAGCAAAAATTTAAGAACCCTTTTTCGAAATTTATGCCGGCGGATGATTGTGAAATTTGGCATAGTTTATATGGAAAAGAGCGGAATGATAATATTAACCCATTGGAAATACATTAAAGTAATCAAATAAATATTACACACTAACATGTGTTTGATGTACATTACATTTTACGCATCAACGGGACTGACATATGTGTATATATATATTGTTTTTATAGTTTTAGTTTGTTATATGCCCATCTCTATAGGGCACCAAATGACTAAGCGTATTCTTAGAATTAACTGGTGAATTTTGATATTTACCAGCAAGAGATAGAAAATAGCCAATTATAAAAAATAAAGATTTTAAAAGCCCTTCAAAAGGCCGTCAAATTATGTAATGTCTCGAATTTCGAGTTGAATTTCGGGCGGAAAGTTGATACGGAGTGTGTGAGTAGGAGTCTTATTTTTTTTTAACTCTTTTGATTGGGGACTCGGACGTGGTTATGTGGGACTCCGGACTGGCAGTTAGGCAGTTAGGCAGGTGCTGCCCCTTGCCCGCCACTAGCCGAGGCCACGGGAACCCCAATCTTCCGTGAACCCCGGCGGCGAAAGCCAGCAAGGCACGTCGTGGAGTCAAGGGTGGTGGGGACCATCGACGGCCTTTTTTTTTACGTGATGAAATCCTTTACGGATACCTGCCCGATTGGGGACTCGGACGCGGTTTTGTGGGACTCCGGACCGGCAGATATGAGCCGTCCGTTTACCCACTAAAAACTCACGGTGCTCCTCCTCCACCGCCACTGGCCAGGGCCACGGAGACTACGACGGCCTGCTAAGAATAACACGCTGGAGCGACCAGCGTGCATCTACTCGGGCCAGGTGACTAGGCGATCGGCTTTCCCAAGCTGACCGCCCTCTGGCCGAATCAGGGCGGAAGGCGGTGATTTTGTCAGAGATCACTCTCCAGCGACCCGGCCATTTGCGGTGGATGGCGAGGTTTGCAGAGGCCTCCTTCGCCCTTTCCACCGCTACCTTCTCAAGCATCACCGCCTCGCAGAAGGTTCCGACCGCGTCTCACGACCTCTCACAAGTCACCATGGCCTACACGACAGCCGGCAGAGAGAAGAGTCTTGACATAAGGCATGGTAAGCTAGATTAAACTTACATTTCAGACATTTAAGAATAAGTTAATCTTAAGTTTAACTGGGAAATATTAACATTTACCGTGAAATTGGCTTTCATAGTAATATATTATGTAAAATTATGACTTTATTCCAAGCGTTCATACAAACATATTGGTTAATTTAAGCTCGTGGTAAGTTCATTAAGTTAAATAAGCTTCTTATAGTCAGAATTCGTATTCCATTATTATTATATTAATTATAAGATAGTAAATGCGTATATGAGTTTACCTTTATTGTGAGGAGATATTGTAACAGGTAGTTTTTTCACATTTCCGACTCAAATAAGACTGGGCCTAATAGGTCTCACCTAATAGGTTGTCTATTAAGTAGTCTCTATACTAATCGGAAAGTGGAGAAAAACTACACTACAATGGTATCAAACACTAACAAAAGTGGACTAGAAACCGATTAGTCGTAGTAGTCGTAGTCGTAGTTCCCGCTCAAGGGAATTATTATATGTAAATTATTTTAATTTTTCCGTACTGGTAACACAAAAAACAGAGTTGATATTCAACATTTAATATGCAATGTCTGAAATTCAGGCGGAAAGTGGAGTGTCTCTGCCTTACCTTTCTAGGCGGAAAAAAAAATTACGATAATTAAACAAACTACGTAATGTTACTGTAAGAACAAAAATAAAGGTATAAGATGTGAAATATGAGCGGCTTTGAAGAGAAAATATTTAAAATTAAAATGAAGTTTTCGCCCGACGGCTTTGAGTTTAAGGAATTTTTGCCTCCTTATACAATAGATTTTGTATTCATAGTACGAATTTTATTTAAACATTGTACAGGAAAAGTTTTTTGTATATACAAACTTTGTTAATTTAAATAAACAAATTCTTTGGTTTTTTTTTGGATTCGATTTGCACTGGTAGTAATGATTATTTAGAAAACGTCTAAAAATTTGAACGCACCAAGATTGGAACCCTTCAAGCCTCCTTGAAAACCGTTCAAGAGGTGAGGGTTCAAATCCCGCTGCGTTCCAATTTTTATACATTTTTTAAATATGTCTTTTTTAATTTCCTAAGTGTGCGAATAACACTTAAAAAAATATATTAAAGTAATGAGATCTCCGCTCTGGTAAGATAAAGCGCGACGTTGAATTACGTCACTACATATATTTCGAATTGGGGCGAAAAGTGAAGAACGGAGTGTCTTCACACTAGCTTTTGTCTGACTACCATGTTATGGAGGAAAAAGCATGAAATTAAATAAAGTTATTTCAATAGCTGAGTGGTTTAATTAACGTCACTTAGTGTTTTCTCGAGTATGCCGAACAAGTTATATTTCAGTCTCAATAGAAGCTCGTTGAACCGTTATGACCTGCTATTCGTCTTGTAGTGGTAACGACTTAATAGCTCTAGTAAATTGACGCTAATTGCTTTGAAATTTTAACAAAACTTATATATTTCATTCTGGATTCTGATACACAGAATTAAAATATAAGTACTAACGACTGGTGCAGGAGCTCAATGCCGCGCTGTGTCTAGACAGAGTGAGATTGGGAATCGAACTCACAATCATTGCGCTACATAGCGAGATGCTGTCCCACTGTGCCACGATGGGACCAAATTTACACATAATTTCATCAATTGTATACGCAATAAAACAAATAGATGTATATAATTTAATGTTTTATTTCAACTAATCGAGTAATAATATCGAATAGGCTGTAGGGACAGAGTTCCATATATTGATCACAATTGCCTTTCATGCCGTTTAATTCGGCTTCATAGTAGATGTCGTCTAAATGTTCGTCTTTTGATGATGATGGCCTGTAATAAAAAGCAGTTAATATCACAAACTGATACCACCCTTAGTTTTACCAAAACCTTTATATGGTTAGCGCTTTATAAAAATATAAAATTTTACAAATAGTATTTCCATATATGTAAAGTTCTAAAAAATATTTGTATTCTAAAAATCAATTCAAACGAATAGTATGTCATAATGCAATAAATATATGTTTTTTAATCATTACATACAATATTTTGTGAATTTATAAAAAAAAAAATTGTAGGTATTAACTAAACTAAGTTTAAATCGTAATAATGTACCTTCCTAACATTTACCACCAAGAAGAATAGAACTCAAGACTACCAACGTATAAATGCTAAATGAACTTAAAACTAAAATTTATTCAACTTACGTAAAAACGATATGCATTATATGTCCTAAAAGTCCGTTATGATATAGCGGCGTCTCGGCAGTAGCCTCGCAAATATTTCTAAGCAAACATTCCTTTCCGTTCATGCCATGTCTGAAATAACAAAATTTTGCAACATTTTATTACTCTTTTTTTGGCTACACGCTTTTTCGCGCAAAGCAAGGGTAGGTAGAGAGAAACGAATGTCCAGGCGTTCTAACTTATGCACCCGAAATATAGATATGGTAAGTTTAGTGGCGGAGCTCAACGCCGCAGTTTTACTTCTTACCGGATTGGAAAATGGAAATAATATAAATATAATAATTCCTCCGAGTGGAAATTAAACCGCCAACCGTAGTCCTACTGAGCCACGATGGGCTACTACTATTAACTTTACTTAACTTCTTAAGTAAACTACTTTTACTTTTTTTCTACGTGATATAAATAACTATATTCTATGTTTATTTAACAGGGAGTTTACTCATTTAGTGACTGGCCGACAACACACAGCCGGAACAGAAGTTCCGATCCAAAAAGGCACTTACTCTCTTTCCGCGCGCTAATTCCCTTTTACGCCCAGAAGGACGTAGAGTTGAAATTTAACATATGAGTTGTTTTCGGAAATAGGGGAACACTAATATAGGATTTCTAGAAATTCATACAGAAACGATAAAAAATTTACAAATAGTTACTTATAACGGGTTGTAGTTTTTTTCGATTCGATTTATGGTTTCCCAGAGGACTCTTGGTAACCGTTTAGATCTGATTATCAAACACTTACGATGTCATAAAAAATTGCACGCAGTGCGACTTAAATCCACGCCCGTACGTTCTATTTCAAGCTTTGTCGAAATTCTTATACGTTTATTACAACCCATTTCGTTGTTAGTTAGTATCTCCATAGAGATTTTTAGATATTCGTCTTCCCAAAGATTATTATTTATTATAATAATTAAGATTATACTATTTATTAAATATTTTTCATATCCTAAATATGTGAATAGGACTTTAATAATATTAAAAATGATTAATATTGTGTGAAAATAAGTTATCAGTTGACATTTAAAAAAAAATAACGCATTGACTTTATAAGATTTTCTTATAACGCAATTTCTCAATGTTCTTTTAAACTAATGTGTAAATGTCATGTCTGTGTCACATTGACATTCAGAAAAACTTTGAACTCGGGACCTCTTCAATCACTTTTTTCGATAACTTTTCATACATTCAGCCTAAGTTTATAAGATTTTGAGCATTCAAATCTTAGATTTCAAATATTTGTTTGAAAGAACGTGCTTCGGTTAAAAGTTCGATGTTTTCTGTTAACTCAAGAGCAATCCTTACTCTCTGAATTTCGTTTCAAGAGCTGTATATGCCAACTCCCTTGTGATGCTGCGACTGTGTCGGGCTGATATGACCTGTAATTATATATTAAAAAGATCTTTATATATTGAAAAATAAATATGAACGTAGCTGGATCGGAAACTGCACCTCTTGGACACCTTCTAAGCGCTTCTTAGCTAGTTAAGCCATATATGTTTAGCTTAGTTATAGATTTTTATACCCTTCCTTAGACTTTTTTTTTATTTTTAGTTTGGCAAATGAAATCGTTAGATTTCATGACATAAAATGCCATGTAATAATTCTTATGCACATTAAGGAGTAGAAAGAGAGATCAATAGAACAAGTATATCCGTGTGTATAAATAAGAGCATTCCTCAAATTAAGTCCAGAGCAGTTGTGTGTCATGTCAAAATCATTGAAAATTGGAGAAAAGAGTGACTATACTAGGTTTTCTACCTATCATGCAAAAATGTCGATAATTGTCTGCAGAAAATATATGCGAGTACGTTATGAAAAGTTTAAATTGTTTTTGTTTTAGCATGACACCTTAAGTGCTTTTTAACAAATGTTATAGAAATGTGATCCGAAATTTTCATTCACTTATCGTAGGACAAATAAAAAGCTTTTTCACTGTTTTTTACTGTATTACATGTACAAATAAATTGAATCATATATTATTATATAACATAAACTGTACAATAGATAGTTGTGGTATATTGTTAAATACTTGTAAAAACTATTAGTCTTGTAAACTTTGTCATGTAAATTTCATTTCAATGTGCTTAAAAATCAAAAAATCAATTTTAAATTCTGCGCTGGACCACCAATTTTTCCAAATTGGCGAACAGACTATGTAGCAAGTTGTTGTTTTTTTAGGGTAACCAAATAGAATCTCTATATATATATCAATTGAATTTAGCGTGAAGATGCTTTTTCCATCTATATGTATATATATTTAATAAAAATGTAAATGATCGATGTCTGTACATGGATATGGTGTCTGTCATATATAATGTTTTTTTTTATTAGGGGCATTTTTCATCATAATAGAACCCAAAACAATGATTGTTAATTTTCTTTTCTGTTTATGTGTTTATCTGTTTGTTTGTGCACGCTAATCTTAAAAACGGCTCAACTGATGTTAATGAATTTTTTTTATTATAGTGAACTTTTCTTAACATTTAATGCTTATTTCATTTTAATCGGTTCATAAACAAAAAAGTTACAACCATTTAAATTATAAATTTAAGCCAAGATTGTTATTCAAATGAGAAATGCAGAGGGCTGAAATAATTAAATAGTCTCCTCATGCACGCGAAGCTGCAAGCGGGTTGCTAGTATATCAATATATCAAACTTACAGGTAAGTTAGGGAATATAACTTCGTCGATTTGCGTAATATTGGTGACGACGGAGTAGTTAGACTCGAAGTTGTACGATACGAATACATTTTTGTCTGGTATGTCCAGTGGAACAGCAATTGCAACAAAAGTCTGAAATATAAGAAGTTATTGTTATAGAAATTATTTAAACCGTAGTACCTTTGACGAGAAAAATACCGAAGCGTTTCACATAAAAAGCGTATGTCAAGCACATTGAAGCATTTATATATAATACCTTAAAATTATAAGCTTTTTGCACCTTTCCTTCATACAAATCTTAACTTTAATACTACTTCGTAGAAAGAAACAGATCGAAATTTTAGTTTAGAAACGAAATCATTTGAATACATCTAAATACTTACTCCATATAGACTTGTTGGTGGAAATATAAGACCACGTTTTGAAACTTCGTGGCATCTGCACTTATACATCAGTAAAGTTGTACTGAAACAGTAAAATATTTTGATATAAAACAGATTCACGCTTTTTCCCGCACAGCAGGGAAGTCGGAGAGAACTTTGTGTCAAAACACTTCATTCTCCATTTTCCGCCCGAAATCGAAACATTCCATTTTGAGTGGCGGAAATATAAAAGCAATTGAAGTCCCTGATCGGGAATCGAACCCTCAATCTACCGCTTACAGTCAGAGCCTCACTGCGCCACGATGACCTCTTAAAAAAATAACAATAATAAATAAATAAAATATTTACCGGGAATATAGAAAACGGAGAATGGAGTGTTTTATCTATACATTCTTACGGTTTACTTAAAAGTTAACTTGGCAATGAGCATTATGATAAAGAAACTACACTGAACTGCCAATATTTTTTTATAAATTAGAATTTATATTGTATTTAAAGAACTTGTTCGGTAGTTTGAATTTGTATTTGTGATTGTTTAAAGCAATTACTTAAATACAAATCATGTTTCAATTTCGTAATGACAGTTCTTCACTTTTGTTCTTCTTTACTTACTTTTCTTAACAAGATTGAAAGTAAATGAAAAACAAAATTGGATACGTATTTTTTACGGAATCGAATAATTCATAATATAAAATGGTAGTAGTTTGTAAACATGTCTATACAGAAATGCTAACAATAAATATAAGTTGTAATAAGAAATTCAACGAATGTAGAACGCGTGGCTTAGCGGTCAGAGCGCTTGACTGGTTGTCAAGAGGCGCGTGTTCGAATGTTTATACGTTTTCTAAATATATATTGTAGTACTAATCCTTATAACTTTATAGTTTTTATAAACCTTTTTCAAAGAATAAAAAATGGTTTCTTCATATTCAATTTCAATTTTTTACCAAATGAATCAGTTTCAATAAATTATATTGGTTTTTTTTCAACTTCTTCCCGTGTGGTTGGCAAGTAGGTTGGCAGGTTGGCAGGTAGGCAGGCTCTCTAGCCTAGGGTCAAATATCTCCGACCTCCACATTTCCTCCGAACCCTAGACATTGCGTGTTGAGTGGCAAAACTCAACGCCACGCTTTGTCTTGTACCCCGAACGGAGAAACGAAAATATTTTAAATATATTCACTCGAGTGGGAATCGAACCCACAACCATCGTGAATACAATCAGACGCTGTCTCACTGCGCCACGATGGCCTTAAGTATATTGTTGGTAAAATAAAACACCTAAAAAATAATAAGGACATAAAAATAAAGGCGAAAATATGAAAACTAAGCAAAATGATACGATAACAAACAAGTTTGTTCTTTATAATAAGTATAGATTTTGCCCCATTTCCTATGAATAATAAATCTCTTTTACCTTTCTATAACATAAAATTTTTTTGCTTAAAGTTTTCTTGTTTAAAAACTCCAGCTATGACTTACATAAAAATAAATACGAACGTCTAGTATTTTATATGAGCGAAAATAAGACGTAAAACGCGTCTTTCGGGCGGAAGAAACGATTTAAAATTAAAATGGAGTTTGCGCTGTACTCAAGTTTGGCTAAAGAATTTTTTACTTGCAAAGAAATGTACGTAAACTGAGTTATTCTATTTGCGAAAGTATACAGAATATTTATATATTTTTTGGAAGTTTTAACGGAAGTTTTTATGTTATATTTAAATAAATAATATACAAAACTATAATAAGTGTCCACTGTGGCGCAGTGGTGATTGGTTCTGACTTGGATATAACCGCTTTTGTAAGACAAAGGCGGCTTAAGTTCCCCACTCAATAATGTCTCGAATTAGGGCGGAAATTGGAACCCTAGGTTATTTTTGTATATCTTGCTATGCGGTAAAACGCGTAAAGCTACTATTTTTAATAATATATATTTTTAGAAAACGTATAAAAATTTAAGCGATTTTATTTCAAACCCACGCCTCTTGGAAACCGTCCAAGCGCTCTGATCGCCATGCCATGCGTTCTACATCCAGCTGCGTTGAAATTTTTATACGCTTATTACAACTTATTTTCGTTGTTAGCATCTCTGTAGAGATTTGCTTTTATACGTTTTCTAAAAATACGTTTTTCAATTTCCTACGTGTGTGGTTAAAATTTTTATTTAATTAAAAAAAATAGTATTGTTTATCTATGCGTGTTGCTTTTGAATGAAGGGAATATCTTATTATTAGTTTCATTTTTACATCACAATTATACAAAAAAGAGCCACGTTAAGATCCAAAATGCAGGTTTCTTTTTTCAATAGTTATCATAGTAAAATCTTTCAAAATTAAAACCATACAAATTTATGCCAAAATTATTAACTAATATAATAATAAAGAAATTCTATACTTACATCAACAATACAACTTTGATACACTTCATATTGATAACTAGATTTCTGTGCACTAATGTTACCAAGTGTGCATATCTATAAAACAGTTTGAGAATGTCATCCCATTCACTTCACTTCAATACATCGTGACAAGAAAAAATTTACACTTAAACGCTAAAAATCACCAAATTAGACCAAGTATGCCAAATTGGAAAGTGGAATATTTTAGAAGTTTTATAATAAATAAATGAAATTTCAGTTCAAGATATTGAAACTAGTGAGTTATAGTAGTAAATTATTATATATTAATTTGAATAAATGTAAGAAGACCGTTAAGTTCTAAAAAATATTTATTATTACTTATTATTTTAAAATATATTATTATGTCAGTGTACATTAAATTATTATAAATCCACATATTATATTTAAAAAAAATAATTTTGAAATATTATTTATAAAATCACAGCGTTAGAACAAAGTGTCTGTCCCATAGTGCATTGGAAGGCGATATTGTTCGCTAATTGTTTTTAACGGTACTTTGTATGTGTATCAGTATCACGGAAGGGGTACATGGTACAGAATTCTATATTGAAAATTGGAACAATGTCGTTGAATTTCGTTTATATATGACTATAGTTAAAAAAATGAAAAATATAGCTCGTTTATATATATAAACGTCTTAAAAAAGTCTTTAAGATATGTTGTTCTTTTTTACGCTTTATCCAGTATAGCAGGGTAGATAGAAAAGACTTAGTCTGAAGACACTCCGTCCTCTACATTCCGACCGAATCCGAGGCATTACGTGTTGAGAGGCTAAACTCTACGCGGCCACCAGAGTGGAGAAATGAAAATTATTTAAGTTTTATAAATTCCCCGAGTGGAAATCGAACCCGCATCTATCATGTAGTTGTTTTATATATACATATAGTAACATATATGTTAATGTACATTTTAATACAGCTCTTTGCTTGAGGTGGAAGACAAAATTTATAGACTTACTGTCCTCCATTTTCCTTTTTTTGTTGTGCCGGCTGAATCAAACTTCACACATTGGCTATAATCCGCCATTTTAAACGGCGCAGCTACTTTGACCCATTAAACATTGTTAATTTAAGCAGATATTTAAAAATAAAACAATTCAAGTATTTTTACATTTTTAAAGTGTTATTCACCACTTAGTAAGTTCAAAATTCATATTTTTAGAAAAAGTATAAAAATTTGAACGCAGCGGGATTCGAACCCGCGCTTGTAAGTAATAAGCGTATAAGTATTTAGACGTAGCCGGATGTAGAACGCATGGCTTAGCGGTTAGAGCGCTTGGTTTCCACGGCGCGGGTTCGAATCCCGCTGCGTTCAAACTATTCAAGTATTTGAAAATGATGAAAGCAGTGACCTATCACTAGAATTAAAAACATATTATCCTATACATACCTGGTAATGACTAATGTGTAATATTTATTTATTTTATTTTTGTTAAGTATATTTTTAATGTATTATGGCTGCCAACTTTCAAACTTCGCCGTTCGCATAATTTTCGACCACTACTTTATATAGACACTGACATGCACACTGCCTATACTATTAAAAACTATACCCATGTCTAAATTAAATCAATGGACATGACAGATTTTAAATTTATTTTTTAAGATTATGCGATAATGGTTATCATAGCAGATAAATGAAAATAATTGAAATAATCTTTACTCAGAATCAATATACTTTCTTCAGAGAAGATCGAACTCCAAACTATCACGGTTATAGTCAGATACTATCCCACTACGCTACAATTTTGTACAGATTTTATTTTTCGAATTTCGAATTCGCTTTTTCCAAGTATTTACAAGTGCAAAAGTAAAGTGTATGTCAACAATAATTTGGAACGTCGAACGTTGCAATAAAATCGCTTCCCAAACACCAAGAAGTGCAAACAGTTTAATTGGCGCCGTTCAATAACGATGCACTTTCTGTGAGGCAGATTCATTTTGTGTAGGTATTACGTATTAGATGTTTACTATTGATACTTAAAGTGTAGAGTATACTTTGAATATATTTAAAAGATAATAAATAATATTATGTTATGATTTTTAAGTTAACTTATAATATAGGTTTTGGAATTAATTAAATTTAAATAACAGTACACGCTTTTTCTTACCATAATTGAAAACCAACCATTAAAACTCACAATCGTCGCGATTTTATCCAGACACTTTCAAATTGCGTCTCTACTGTATCTTAAACTAATATAAAAAAAAATTAAGTTCTTTCCGCACAAGCTGAATAGTCAGACATAACCTCATTCTCCGATTTATTTCAATTGCTTACATTTTCATTACAATATTAATCACTCTTAATTCCTTTACCTAAATTATATTAGATAATTAAACAACCACTATTATTGGATAGAAATGCTTAAAAATAGAAAAAAAATAAGCAAACCTATAAGCAACATACGAGTATTATTATATTATATTTCCTTCAAAGCTTCCACGTACGTAAGCACGTTATAAAGAAACCCTTTAATACACTGTCGTTGAACGATAGCGCATGCAATTTTCCTATAGGCAAACATTTACCACGTCAGCTGTAACTTTGATGCTTTTGTTTATTGGAAATAAAACCTTATTCTTTTGTAATAAAGCCGCTGCAAACAGAGTGTCGGCTCTGAGCTCGATAACGATATTTTGATTGAGCACCAGATTGTTCAGTTTTTTTCTTTACCCAATAGTTTTAACATGAATTGAAGTGGTTGGCTTTTACTACATGTGAACCTGAGACCTTTCCCGTTATTTCTGTCAATAAAAATGTATGTATTGTTGGGGCGAATGTTATTTCTTTTAATTGAGTGTTATAAATATGACATTTTATATAATCAAATATTAGAAATAATAAATTGTAACGGTAATAATATAAAAGAGTAACTGGCTGGAGCTCCAGGTAGATTTGCTCTAATTTTAAATTCTCTAATCTAAAATTAGGATCAAACACAGTGTTATTTTACAGTGTTATAACCTTTGTGACCTGTTAGCACTTCTTGAAGACACCAGGAGTGTGTTTGCAGTAGAACTGATACATACTTACGTACACTGAGCTTGTATGCACTAGTATTGGGGCGTCTTTGGGTCTTTTGAGTGTATGTACTAGTACTGGTGTTTCCTTGATAACTCCAGGTGTAAACACACAAGCATCCATGCGTCCTTGCGTACTCTAAGTGTGAATGCAGTGTAAGTGTTAAGCGAATTAGTACTGGTGTCCGTAAGTACCGTGAGTGTGTGCTATATCGGTGCATCCTATGCTCTGTCACTGGTACGTCTTGAGTACTCTGAGTTTGTCTGTGTGCGTTCTAGTATTGAGCTATAGTATTAACAGTTAAGCTAGTATTAATAGTTAAGCTAATAGCTAAGTTATAATTACCCAAAGTTCAAAAGCTTTGGGTTTAACCTTGAATATTTTTTTTGATGTGTGATCAGTTTTACGTATAATTTAGAAAGATACTCCGAAAGCTCCGTAAAGCTACGTAAAGCTTCTATGTTCTGTCTGACTAGAGTAGGCCAATAATATATGAAATGTCTTAACATTTACCTAGATATAGCTTGGTTCCGTCTCTGTAAGAATGTAAAGTTTATAATCATCTAGGAAAAGATAGTGTCCGAAGCTTGGTAAATTTGACTAGAAAAGACTTTCATATCGCTAAGCTTTATTAATAAAAAAAACCAATATTTTTTATTTAATATGTACTGATATATTGTCTAAAGGATTTTCAGGACAAGTATTTATATAAACATTGCATTTGTTTTCAAGACCCCAGTATTCTGCTTCGTAGTAGCAATCTTCTATATATTCTTGTTGGGATGACGAAGGCCTGTAAAATATAGTTAATAAATAATAAGTGAAAATTTATAATACTATATTATTTAGATACATATTCAAATTAGCTTTACAAATGTAAAGCTTTTTAAAATATCATATTTTTATTAACAAAAACATTTTGAAACCACTAATAAACAATAGTAAGGTAAATAGGTCGTTTGTTTTGCGAAATAGTATTATTTTGTTGAACTCATGGTTTAAGTTACGATTATAATTTTCGACATTGACAATTTGAGTCAAAGATTGTAAGTAACCTTTCTCCCCTTGTAAAAATCTTTGTACTAAGAGCAAACGCTGTGACAAGTATATGTATAGAAGTCTTGTCAGGAGGAAACTTCTAAACGTAGAGTCTAACTGGGTAAGGCGCTTAGACGGTAATCAGAAGTCTAAAAGACGTGGATTTAAGCGTCTTTATATCTTGCTTTGTTTGCGCGGGTTTTGGTTGTTTTCCATGCCTGTAGATTGAGCTGAAGCTAATGAACGACTCGTAAGTACTTGTAATATTTTATTAAAGTAAATAATATTTTATTTTGACTGATTGATGCAAGGCTATCGTGGCGCAGGCTGACTGTATACGCAATAGTGGTGGGTTTAATTTCTACTCGGTGAAATGATTATATTTAATTTGTTCTGATTTGTCCGCACTGACACTGTCCGCAGTGTGACACGGAAAGTGAAGAATGGAGTGTTGACACTAGGTTCTAACTGACTACCCTTCTATGTGAAATTTGAGTGGATTTGAATTATCCAGAATACAAAAAAAAGAACATTAAACTTCACAACTTAAACTTATACGGAACGTGTATAACTTGATAAAATATGGATTCATTTAGAGCTGCGAATCTGGACTCAGCAAATAGCAGCTGCATTTATTAGATTTCATCTACGCTACAATGTTTCACAGTCACCACATGCTCTGACATAACGTACCTATATAGCGTTTTGTATTTTGCTCGGTCGATTTGATTCAATGGCCTATTAACTCAATTAGAACGATAAATGGTTTACTGTTTTAATTTGATGAGCCATCTTTTGGTGTTAAATTGTTATATATTAATTTCAGCTTGATGCTTTTCTCCATATAGTAGAGTAGTCACTACTATTAATACAGCTCTCCGCCTTAAACCAGACATTGTGTGTTGGGTGGCGAAATTTAACGCCGCGCTTTGTGTTAGCAGGGGGGAGAAATTTCAATATTTTTAAATGCAATCATTCATCATTCTTTCAAGAGGAGTTCAAATTCATAACCAATCACGTTTGCTGTGAGACGCCGTGCCAATGCGCAATGATAGCCTATATAATAACGTATATCGCTATTATCAGATAATAGAAGTATATAAATTATTTATTTAATTTCGATCCGATTCAACAAAAGAATATATTTAAATATGTGTATAATGAGAAAGTTTAACGGACCCAATTATAGCTTCAATTTACTTAAATCAATTTTTTAATATTTTACAACATATATTGTTGATTTATCTCTACTTTCACGTGAAATAATCTATTTCATGAAATATACAACGTATTGCCTGAAATTGTACTAAAAATCAACTCACGTCAGAATAAAATGAAGTAAGTCACCTAGGACACCGTCGTGTAGAAACTGCGAGGCGTTTTCACAAATTGCCCTGAGTAAGCACGGTTGTCCTGGGTAGCCATGTCTAAAAAGGAAAAAGTTATCATTTTAGACATGTCCTGTATATTTTTGTTGTGGTTCGAAATGTTTCATAAAAATTCAATTAAAATATTCGATGATTGAATGAGGACTTTGATTGGATGGGGTGCAAACCTCATTCTACCTTTTGATATATACATATGTATGAATTATGGTAATGCTTCTTAATTGTAAATTACACTTTAAAATTATGTCATTCCCGTAATATAATATACTAGCTGGCGCCCGCAACTTTGTTAGCTTAGACTATTTTATGGAAAATCACGTCTTGCTTCATTCCCTTACACTCCCCAAGGAACCTACATGCGTATATTAATAAGTAAAACACAAATTTTAACCAAACGAAAATGTTACTATTTTTCAAAAAATATCCCATATTATTTTTAATAATACATTAAATTAATAAAATAAATATAACACACTACCATATGCAAGAGTAGCACTAGATATTCGGGTCTGTATAAGGTGATATACACGTTGCTATGGCAACGCTTGTTTACGCGTCAACCGGGCTACTGGTTTAGATAATTATTTCAATATCGTAAATAATAAATCTATCAATATGAGGAGTTGCGTGTAAAATATATGCAATACTAGCGACACGCTCGTGGCTTTACCTGCCTAACCTACATGACTAAATCCTACCTATATGACTAAGTCCTTTGTGATTTAAGTGAAAGCCCGCCCGCGTTTTCATTTAAATCACAAACTTTGCTTTAATTTATAATTTATATGGATGTAACTTTTTTGTTTATGAACCGATTAAAATGAAATAAATGTTAAGGGAAAATGTTTACAAAAATACAATAGTTAAAATTGCTATAATCGGTTAAGCCATTTCTAACATAAAAATGATTCTTTATAATGATAAATGCCGACCCAATAATAGTTTTGGCCATGTATCATCCATATACAGATCTTTTACATTTTATTATATGTATAGTATATGTAATGTAAAGCTAAGTCATTACGTATGTATGTAGCGGTGGCGAGTAATTTATTTGAGTTCGTGTTCGGCAAAGGAATTACTGGATTAGGGATCTGGCATGCACTAACGCTTTATTAGTATAACACCGACGGGCATATTAGCTAACTTTCTTAGGTTAATAGTAAAAAGTGTTTGTTAAAACACCTGTTATTTAAATCGTCTATATATTAACGTCGGTAAAAATTGTAAAACCAGTAATTCGTTGAGTATTTACCTTTCTATTTGATTAACTGAGTTAAATTAAACTATGCATATAAATAAAATTAAATAGCTTTATTTTTGGATAATTAAGAGACAATACAGTCTGTTTCACACAATCATAGTAGGTTTTAATTTTTTTCTGGAATTTATGTATATTTAGCCATAAGGCCATTGTGACGCTGTGCAAAAGTCTGTCTGTTAGCACGATTGGCCGTGGGTTCGATTCCACTCGGGGGTATGATATTATTTTATTTCTTCAACCTGGAAAGACAAAGCGTGGTGTTCAGTTCAGCCACTCAGCACGGTTTGTCTTTAATTAGGACGTAATTAAATTAGAGCGGAATTTTTTGACATTAGGTTCTCTAGTCTCGGAAGGCATATCCTACACGCAAAAGCGCGTTAAGCTGAAAAAAAAATGTCCAAAAAGATTCATTATATAAATTTCACTTAGCTTTTTGTGAATACACAAAAAATATATTGTTCTTGTACTTACTTCGCTAGCATTGTTTCTAGAAATATGTAAGCACCGCGTCGCGTTATAATATGCTTGGCATCTGCGGCACTTCGTTCATGTCGAACACTTCCTATCTGGGAAAAAACATATAGATATTGATATGTAGGTATATCATATCACAATCAGAGTTTTGAACTTGTCTAAAAAATTTAAATTAAAAAATAGCATACGCAAAGCTAAAATATTGGTAAACAAGTTCTGTATGAAAATCACCTTTATAATAAATGTATAAGAAACTATTTTAGGCTGCCACCTTAAGGTTGCTTGGTATATCACTTATAGCGATAAGGCCGCCAGCTGTACATTTTATTTTCTATTGCCATATTTTTTTTTTTGTTTTCTGTACACCTTTGGTGTACAATAAAGCATATTATTATTATTATTGTTATTCGGTAATAAAAAAAACTACAGCATTTTGAACACACAAATGAATCAATCAAAATAGATCCTATGATTTCACATTATCAATCATATTATGGCAACACTAAAATAGTGTGTAAAACGAAAATACTGTACTACTAAATAAATATTCATTTGGTAACTGATTTAACCACATTTACGCTAATGAGCTTAATCACAGAAACATTGAGTAGCTTTATAATTATTACTAATAATTACATTTTACGTATACGGACGGGTATACCGACTATTACGACTATTAGGGTATTTCACTAGAGAAGTTATCAACAATATAAGTATTGAAAATATATGTATGAGAAATCATAAAAAAAATTGTTAAATTTAATTTATTTTTCTTGTGACCTTCTCGTATAAAGACGACTGAGTAAAATCAAAGAGATAGGAGGCGAGGCAAGGCAATAGTTTTTGATAGATCGGTAGACATTCACACAAGCTTTAAGGCTCGTGAATTTCTAAAAGTTGAAATGTTTATTTTATTCTTAAATAATGACTTATTATATTTTAAAAGCTATAAAAATAGAAAATTAGTCCCTTATATAATATATGATTTCCTTTTGTATAAGACGCTGTAAAAACTTACATAATAAAAATTACTATTACACTACTTTCAACTTGAACCAGGCAAGTGGTATTGAATATTGTAATCATCAATCATATGTGGCCATCAAGGCGCAGCGGTAGCGTCTATATGTAAACGCGATTGGTTATGGGTTCGAAAGCTACTCAGTGCAATGATAATATTTAAATTAATTTCATTTTTCCGCTCAAAACATAATAAAATACAAAGAATAGAGAGAAAACGGTACTTAGGTTCACAATGGCTACCCTGCTATGCGAATAAAAAAGCTTATAAATTAATTAATATTTACATCTATACCACCAAGCAATGGTTGGAAGTAAGTCGCGTTGGCCACGTTGTAGTAATTAGCCTCGAAGAACCACGCCGCGCTCACTAATGTATCCGGATGTGGGAGTGGTATGGAAACTGTTACGAACACCTGTTACGGGAAAATATTTTTATTACACTTAATGAATGAATTAACTTTTGTTTTTACAGTAGTTTTCTTAGTACAGTAGTAGTAGTTACAGTAGACTCCTTTTTGCATATTAAATGCGTTCTTAATTTGCATTCAAACGTGGGTCACGTATTTTGTTTTTTAGAGTTAAATATTTACGCCGCCTTTCATTCGGGCTAGAAAAATAAGTATGCTTGATATATGTTTTTTTCAACAACAAAATTGAAGGCGCCCAGTTTTAAGGCGAAATTGAGGCGATCATGGCGCAGTGAGACAGCGTTTGATTGTAATACCTATTGGTTTTGGGTTCGATTTCCACTCAGGCAAAAGATTACATTTAAAAAATTAGAGCAAAGACAAAGCACGGCGTTTAGCCCCACCAGTCAATAAGCAATGTTTCGATTTCGGGTGGAAAGTGAAAAACGGAGTGCCCTGAAACTAGGTTCTCTCTGATCACCCCGCTATATGGAAAAAACCAAGACGCTGTAAAAAAAAAGAATTCAACCCACACTACGCAAGGATGGCTCAATTACCTTGCGGTAGCGTCATTCGTATTTGCTAAAAATAAGTTTTATAACGCTTCTTATGTACTAATTTTAATAAGTCTATTACCTAAAAGCTTACATTTAAACTTTTAAGAAATTTTTCTAATACTCTTCAAATAATTTTGGGTTTTGAACTTTATCAACTTCCAGCAATACTATCTTGAAAGATACATTTGGTAAAACGCCAAATTAAATTTTGCTTTACTTAATATACTGCAGTATATTTTGTATTTTATATCAAAAATCTTATATTTTTATATTATTACACATTTCTGGTTTTCTCTGAAATATTCTGTCATCTGAGGCACTAACTTAGGTGAACCGGTGGTAAATTGTTTGACGTTTTTACGAAAATAAAACTGTCATATTCGACTAACCAAGCCAGTTTTAATACAAAAATAATAATTTTATAATGAGATTAAGCAAAAACTAGAAGTTGAACACTTTCTTGCCAACGTTATGACGTATAACTTGTATTGTACATATATATATATATATATATATATATACATATATATTTTTACATTTTTTAAAGTGTTATTCCCACACTAAGGAAATTGAAAAAATCATATTTAGAAAACGTATAAAAATTTAAACGCAGCGGGTTTTGAACCCGCGCCTCATGAAATTTATTCAAGTTGAACAAAAACCGTTCAAGTTACACGGTTTTCAAGAGGCGCGGGTTCAAATCCCGCTGCGTTCAAATTTTTATACGTTTTCTAAATATATTGTACATATATTTTACGCAATAGATGCTTGCGTATTTAATTCTTGTTTAGTAAATTATGTTTATACATAAAATAAAAATATTTTCTTTTTCCACTTAGGGTTTAAATGCACGTACCTACTATATTCTATGAAAGTTATTTTATATATTATAAAGAATAGATTATAAATTGTACTCTAGAATAAAATAGAAAGGGACTTGCTTAAAATAGCCTAGTTTTAGTTCCGAGAAACCATTTATGGTAAAGTAATTTAATTATTAATAAAACAAATAATAATAAGATAAAGCCCCTTTTTTCTACATAGTGTTATATGCTTAAATAAAAGAAAATAACGATCCAGTATGCTATATATGCTAATACACTGAAGTGATGTACCTACTACTAACTAACTAACTTAATTTTGTCGATACCGTATTATCCGCAAAGGATATTTAAATATATCTTTTGTATGAAGTCCAATATTAGAGATAGATAGAGATACAAATATTTTCTTTACGCTTTTTTCGCATTAAATGTAATAAATACACTTTTCACTTCCACTTCACACTTCACTTTCCACAAGCAACGCTGCATATGCGTTACTAGAGAATAAAATATGACTATTTAAAATATGATAATTTCCCCAAGTGGAGTAAGCACTCCCAATCAATTGCGTTTACAGATAAACTGTCCACTGCGCCACGACAGCCTTAAACGAGTTGTTACTATGAGTTTGGAAAAGTGAATGAATGAATTCAATCCGATTCAGTCTCTACCTAAATCGCAAGAGAGAAATGCGAAAAAATAAAAAAAAAAAAAAAAAAAAAAAAAAAAAAAAAAAAAAAAAAAAAAAAAAAAAAAAAAAAAAAAAAAAAAAAAAAAAAAAAAAAAAAAAAAAAAAAAAAAAAAAAAAAAAAAAAAAAAAAAAAAAAAAAAAAAAAAAAAAAAAAAAAAAAAAAAAAAAAAAAAAAAAAAAAAAAAAAAAAAAAAAAAAAAAAAAAAAAAAAAAAAAAAAAAAAAAAAAAAAAAAAAAAAAAAAAAAAAAAAAAAAAAAAAAAAAAAAAAAAAAAAAAAAAAAAAAAAAAAAAAAAAAAAAAAAAAAAAAAAAAAAAAAAAAAAAAAAAAAAAAAAAAAAAAAAAAAAAAAAAAAAAAAAAAAAAAAAAAAAAAAAAAAAAAAAAAAAAAAAAAAAAAAAAAAAAAAAAAATGTACCTACTACTAACTAACTAACTTAATTTTGTCGATACCGTATTAGGCAGGTATGAAGTCCAATATTAGATTCTACAAGAGATACAAATATTTTCTTTACGCTTTTTTCCGCATTAAATGTAATAAATACGGAAAGAGCTCCTATATTAAGATTCACTTCCACTTCTCACTTCACTTTCCACAAGCAACGCTCCAAAATATGACTATTTAAAATATGATAATTTTCCCAAGTGGAGTAAGAACTCCCAATCAATTGCGTTTACAGATAAACTGTCCACTGCGCCACGAAAAAAAAAAAAAAAAAAAAAAAAAAAAAAAAAAAAAAAAAAAAAAAAAAAAAAAAAAAAAAAAAAAAAAAAAAAAAAAAAAAAAAAAAAAAAAAAAAAAAACTCCCAATCAATTGCGTTTACAGATAAACTGTCCACTGCGCCACGACAGCCTTAAACGAGTTGTTACTATGAGTTTGGAAAAGTGAATGAATGAATTCAATCCGATTCAGTCTCTACCTAAATCGCAAGAGAGAAATGCGAAAAAATACACGACTTTTATAAAATAACAAACGATTCAACTTACTCCCCATTGAGTGCTAGGTGTGAATATGAGGTATCTCTTTTGCCTTTTTTCAGTGTTTGTTTCGTTGATTAATATTGCGTGAAAAACAATTACTCTGAAAAAAAAACAAATAAAACGATTATTGTTGCGGAGTTAAAACCATAGCCTTAAGTATAATTTCAATGTCATGTGTAACGAACTATTATTTACATATTTAGTGTATTTTATATTTATTTAGATCCATCAGTGATAAATACATTAAATAAAGTACAAATAAAAAGTATAGATGAAATCGTAAAACTAAATGCATTATCTTTTAAGATGGATACAGTATCCATTAATATAAAAAATAACTAATTGTGCTGCATATATTTGAATGAATACACAAAGATTACATTAAAAGAAAAGAAAAGAAAAATATTTACATTGATATATAATAACACCATGTAAGAAAACCATGTACAAAAAACAGTTAAGTTTAACAGTCTGCTAACAGTTGCTCTAACTACCTTTCCAAATATATTTATATATTTGATTAACTCTATATAACACCAAGACAAATAAATAAGTAATAATAGAGATAAGTTACAATATTGGTGTAATGGCGGCCTTATCACCACAGGTGATCTCTTCCAGGCAACCCTTACCGAGAAAAGACCAGAAGACAAAGAATTAGGTAGGTGTACAAATTATATACAAAAATGTATGCTTAGTTTGATAAATTTACTTAAAATTCATAAAGGAAATTACTTTAAATATGTAAGATATGTACGATACATACACAAAAACGTAATTAATCCACATATCTTCAATAGAACAAAGTCAAGCTAGCGACTATCCAACTTGAAATTAACAACGAACTGAAGAAAATAACTGTTTACTAACAAACATACATATCTATATACATAATTGGAATATCCCATTATAGAATTATTGACTTTATTTCTGTGTAATTTAAGATTATTTTAGAATAACAAAAACTATTGCGCCCAATGAGTTAGTTGTACGTAAATCTCTTGAAGTTCGTCATAGTTTTATTTGGACAACTAATTTGTTAAGCCGTTCGTTTTCAGATTACTCGTGTTCTATTTTATTATAGATACTGTGTAACTTTCTTCTGTATAAGGAATATTTTGTTTCGCTTTTTTTACTTCGCTTCGAGAAATAAATGTCAAGACAATCATTATGGCTTAGTTGGTCACGGTGTATTCGCAATTGTATATAGGTTCGATTCCCAATCAGTGAAATAATTTTCATTCTTCCGCTCTAGCAAGAAGACTGCCGCCAATCGAGACATCGCGATTGGCGGCAGTCTTCTTGCTAGAACTTTCTGTTACGAGTAAATATTATTATTAATAGACTCAAACATTTTTTTCTCCTTATTAAATATATTTTTATATTTCTAGATTTATTGGATAGTGTAAGGCATTCTGCTCTACTACCCAAAACGCATTGTTACCAAAAAGTCAGTCAGTATAGTAAATGGAGAACGGAGTGTCTCAGCCCTAGGTGCTCTTTAATTTGCTCTCTAAAATGCAAAAGCTTTAGGGAGATGAAAAAAGATTTCCTTTTAGTTTTTGTGTAATGAAACTTTCAACAAACATTCGCTGCAGGAAAAGCTAAAAGATCCGAAGCTTTAATACGTTATGCAAGTGGTATACCCAAACTTCACTCAACAGCTTATAAGATTTACTCATATAAGTTTCAACAGCAATTTCGGTGCTAAGTGTTTATTGTTTTAAAAAATACAAAGTGACAATGAAATTGATTAAATTTTCTTCTGGACCCGATTTAGAAGACCCGAAAAATTGTCTGTTGACAATAAAATTCTTTTGGCATGAACCTGATGTGCTTAGTAACAAAGAAATTGTTGTAAGGGTGTTGCTTTTAATTTAATTTAAAATAAATTGGTCATTTGTGTTCATATATTGTTTTTTGTCTTTTGTCACTTTTATTGTTTTTTGTCCTCATACATAAACAGCTTCATGTATTGGTAAAGTTTATATGAGTGTAATAGGTTCTTTGATTTTCATGATTATTACACATTTTGAAATTAAATTATTTTTAATATGATTAATCGTGTATAATATTGGTATTCAAAAATACCCATATTATACGCGATAATAAAAATTTTGGAACCCGACGTTTCGAACACTTTATAGTAGTCCATGGTCACAGGTAGACTGTGTGTGTACAAGGGCGTGTATCGAAGTCAGCTGTGTGTGAGCATACATCAGATAAACCCAACCATTACATCAGGTTTGATAAACCTCATATTCTCGCTAGGGAAAACAGATATATCCCAAGGAAGATCCCCGAGGCTATTGAAATACAAAAACACCCTTATTTCAATAGAGAAGACGGTTGGAAACTTTCTACCACCTGGGACCCAATACTGAAAACTTTGAAGTCTCAATCCGATCACACCAGAGAGTAAGATACAGTCAGCTCATTCTGCAAGAATCCAGGGTAGTACGCGAGGCAACTAAGAAATCGTTGGCAGTAGGTTGATATAATAATTGTATCAAATGACAAACATATGCCACCTCAGTATACCTCTGATCACTGACTACTGTAAGTGTTCGAAACGTCGGGTTCTAAAATGTATTTTCGAATACAAATATTATACGCGATTAATCCAGTTAAAAACAGTTTCATATCAAAATTTATATGAGTGTGTTCAAAATATGGATTTTGGTACGCTTTATACTTTTTTCCGCATAGCATTTAGGCATAGAGCACTTAGTATCAAGACACTCCGTTTATTTTTTTTTATTTATTTATTGAATGTACACTACAGTAAATATTAAAACAAAAACAAAAAAAACAATTACAAATGGATGCACAAAAGGCGGTCTTGTCGCTCTTCTCGGGCTCTCCAGAAACAACCTTAAGGTTAGACCATTTTGAAATTTATATAGCGTCGGTGGTGTAAAAATATATTATACATATTGTACTTCATCCTAATACATAATCTGAATACACAGCTACACCCATAAAATACATAATAATAAAACATTAATATATATCTTCACTTACCGCTCGAAAGCGAATCATTGCGTGTTGAGTGATGGAAATCAAAGCCGCGTTTGTCTTGTCCAGCGAAGAGAAATGAAAATAATTTAAATATAATCATTCCCTAATTGGAATCGAACCCACAATCCTCGCACTGCTCCACGATGACCTGCGGATATGATTTTGATTATATCTTTTTTATTTTGACGCGTAAGAAAACTAAATTATCATGATTAAGTTACTTCATACTCCATTATTGTTCCATTAATAGGCATTGCGTGCAGAATGGCACATACAATGCCTTTTATTTGAGCAGATTGAGTAATCAATTATGTGTTTTATTTATTTTCTTAGAGAGATAATGAATTTCGACAATGTGTACAAAAGGTATCTTGTCTCATAACAATAAATGATTGTTGATACTTACATTACTATATATTTTTAATAACAAAAAGTCTCTTACTAATTATAGTACACAACTAGCGACCCCGCCCGCGGCTTCGCCTGCGTTAACTACACGACTAAATTATTTTATTTTCTCTCGATCGCACTTAAATCAAAAATTTTGCTTATATTTATAATTAAAATAGTAACTTATTTACTATGAATTATTTGAAATTAAATAAACACTAAATGTTAAGAGAAGGTTACCAATACAAATATTAAAACTGTTTCTGAGATTTGCATGCACAAACGCACAGACAAACAGAAAAGAAAATTAAGAATATTTTTTTTGGGTTCTATTACATTGATGAATGCCCCCAATAATATTTTTTTTATGTATTTTCTATGTACAGTTTTCGTTGCGTTTTCTGAATATAATATATAACGACTAATTTGGTATTAAGCTGTCTGCTACAGTAGTCACGTTAATTGGGCAAACCAAAACGCAAAACTTATGATCGCTTTGGGTGGATTGCACCCTCGTATATAAGTTAGGGATTTGGGCCAATCTAGTTTTAATGTGCGGAACTGAATTAAACCCAATATTATTAGTATAATCTTTGTTATTGTGGCCATTGTGGCGCATTGTGACACCATCTGACTGTATACGCAATGATTGTCGGTCCGATCGCTACTAGGAACCCTATTTAAATTATTTGCATTTATTCGCTCAAGACAAAGTGCAGCGTTCAATTCCGTCACTCAAATGAAATGCAATGGCAATCGATCGGAAAGTGGAGAACGGAGTGTCTTTACAATAGGTTCTATCTTACTACCTTTCTATGCGGGAAAATATATATATATGTAAGCTTGGTAAGCTGATGTTATATATATATAACATCAGCTTACCAAGACAAATTACCCTCAAATAACTGTAATAACGTTTCTAGATGTTCTACGTGAATTGTATATCCACTTTTTACCACTTTTTTGTATATCCACTTTTTTATATGATAACAATAAATAAAAATTAGATATATATATTAGTCAGAACAGAGAAAAACTGTTTAAGAATAACATTATAAGATGGCTTATAGGAATTACTATATGTATACATAGTTTGGCTTTACGAACTTTGGGTATTTGATGAGACATTGGCCAAAATTACACATAAATGTAAAAGGATTGTGTTAAAATAGAAATATAAGATTTTATGATGACTATATATTGATTGTACTGATATTGTGTGAAAGATTTGTTTATGTTTTACTTTTATTACTTATTATTATTTATAACTAATAAATAATTAAAACTAATCTGTATTTATTGCTATAGAACTACCAATTATTATCTATGTTATTGGAGTTTTTTATTCTGCAAATATAGAATTTATTCTTATTATTATATCAATATCTGTAGAAAAAAAATATGACGCGATTTTTAATGTAGCGGTACTAAATACCAAATTTGTATATCGATTCTAACTCGGGGCGAAAATGTTTAAATTACTTTCAAATTTCGCTCTGGGAGGACAAAACGTTGCAATGAAAACTGCCATTCAACACACAATGTCTTAAAATTGGATTCAAAGTGGAGAACGTAGTGTTTTAAATAGGTTCACTATAGTTACCACGCCAACATTTATTCGAATGTTGATATGAAAAATATTAGAATGGTTTTGAAATGGATTTAATTTGAATATGAATGTAATTAAAACTATAAAAATACGACAAGTAATTTCATAGTCTCTCAAAATTAAAAGATATTTTAAGTGCTAAATACTTTTACACACAATATAAACCACAAAGAAAAAAAACAAAATGTACAATAAGACGGCCTTACCGCTTAAAGGGATCTCTTCCGGGCAACCTTTGGATATTGGAGTTGTATAAAGTGACGGTAGGCGGTGCACAATAAGACATACTTATACATATATAAAAGATATATGATATTAATACATTCTATAAAAATAATTACTATTTATAATTTATTACTAAAAACAAATATATACATAAAAAATACATATACATACATAAACATACACACATACATACACGAAACGCACACATATGAATCACCAAACATTCAATTATGAGGATATTTTAAAAAAAAATTTAGATTTTGGTTAGTAAAATATAAACTCGAATTTTCACCACTCAACTCAAGCTTATGCCAAAGTCAGGCTTGAAAACGCATAAAATGGCTGATTTACTGAATCGTAAACAAAACTGGAAGGAAAAACTCCTTCTATCCTGTAAATAAAGTAAATGGCACACGCGATCAACGTCATGAACAGGAAATATAGGGCAGTAACCAAATAGACACAAAAAGCAACTCTAACGCTTCTTCAGTGAAATTTTTACGTAAACACTCAGTATGCCATACATGGCTCTTATACCACGTCAAAGCTTGAGCGACTTAAATCGAATTTCTCATCAGGCATTCGTCGTCCAAATCTTCGTGGATTTAGTCTGTGTTTAGTTTAAATATATATTTATTTCAAGCAAGCAAAATAATGTTATATAAAGCAACTAGATTATTTTTTATTAAAAGAAAATCTGTAAAAATTTATAAAATTTGTTAGTTTGAACTCTAATGAGGTAATATTGTCAATATATTTTTGTTTCCCTGGTCTGGCTCGAAGCTTTCATTCAAGTGTTATTCAATTTAAGTAAGTATATCATTGAGCGACTCATCACTGAGTTCTCTCTGCTCATTACAAATAAAAAATAAAATATAAGATTTGGGCATAAAGACAAGAAGAGAAAAGGTGCAGGATCTAACCTAACCTATTGTTAAAAAACGATATAGACTAATTTTAAATAAAACTATATTAACCGATGTAATTGCTGATATTTTAATATTCGAAAATATATATTTGAAAACTCGACGTTTCCTATACTTTACATTACAATGTGCGAAATCGGAAAAACCAAAGATCTTATTACGTAAAGTCGAAAGTACCAATAGTCAGATCACCAATCACGTCAAAACTACTCAACGTATCGGAATGGGTATTACCATTCTATGTGGAATAATTTGTAGATGGTCATACGCTATTGAATTTTTGAGTATTCTGCCACAAAAAATATGTACAAGCTCTAGAATATTTAAAATAAGCAATCCAGAGTTTAAAATTTTCGAGGATTCTATGCAGTTCTTTGTATCCTGTACGAGAATGAGTTCTGTGAGCAGTCTGTTCGTTCTAGCGGATGAAAGTCGAACTACGACTGTTGTATACAAAGGGGAAATTACCTAAGATCTTAAATTAGGTACATTATTTCACATTCATATTAAGCCGTGAGCAGTATATAAACAATATAAACAAACATTGCCTTAAATTTTCTTTCAAATTCGTAAATGATGACTAAAAGTTTTTTTTGACTTTCGTAAAAATGAAATAAATATAGATGTTGACCATATAAAAATATAATAGTACCTGCACATAAATCTGTGCTTGCAGTATGCTAATATTCCATTTCGTTTCTAATGATTATATAATAATACTATTTTAAGTGCATTCAAAATTACATCGTATATTTAAAACTTGTGACATTTTGAAAGCTTTAATTATTCGCTTTAGAACTGATGTTAAATACTCATAATTATGTGAAATGTAGAGTTAACTATGATTTATAAAATAGAAGGAATATTTTTACCAATTGAGCGCTAGATCTAAATAATAAATTACATTTAATGTTTTGTTTTACCCATGTCCGATCTGGCAGGACAAAGCGCGGCGTTGAGCTCCGCCAGTCAACACACGACCCCATATTCGAGAGAGTTCAGGTGGAATAGGTGGAATAAATTGTTCAAAAAATCAACTACAATTTTCATTAACAAAATTAAAAACAAAACGGTACCAACCAACTAGTTCCATACTAGTTCATACTATTCCAAAGGTCGTTTAGAGAAAATGTCGCTAACATACATAAATTACTTCCACACTATAATTTGTACTGTAAAAAAATCACACAAAATACAGCTGAACTAGTTCATAGATCACGAACCATCGCAACCCAAATCGTTGATACAATATAACGGTTCATTAGACGCACCGAAGGCTCTAAGCAAACATTCTACATTTTATCTTTCACAGTATTCACACATGGACGGACACGCCACGTTACGAAGCGCGATGTTCCTGAAGCTAATTTTTATCAATTTACTTATAGTATTTACCAAATGCGATAGACAGAAAAGGTACCTTGTATACCCGGATGGTGGTCCCGCCAGGGCTCAGGTATGTATTTAATTTATTTAGTCCTTTCTTTCTAGTGTGAAGACACTCAGTTTTCCGCTTACCAGAGCCAAAAAATGACAATAATTTAATATAGACGAAATCAATGTTCCACTGCGTCAAAACCACTACATGTTTCATATACCATTTTTTCCATGATGGCTGCTCTCGAAGCACGTATATGTATTTAGTATAAATATTTCGTCTCATCAAATCAATGTATTTACATAACGTTGATTTAACTTAAGTAATGTTTCCTTCCACTGGCACCGGCTTAACGAAGCAGTGTTTTTTGTTCATAAAGTCAAATGCAATTAAGCGCGCGTCTCGATGCTTTTGAGCTAATTTTTATTTATCTTTCGATTTCGATGACTTTTAGTGTCCCAGTTAAATAGGTTATAGGTTTCGCCAATTTGCTTGTTGCCATTAAATGATTGCAAAATACATCGTAATGCATTTTCACGCAGTATTTTGAACATATTCGATTATGAGGTTGAATGTTGCCAGGTTACATTCATCAAGTTTTATTGGTGATAAGTAAGTTTTCAATTTGAACAAAAGATTTTAATTATTTTGATACACAGCTCAAAGTATTTGCAAATTAATGGACTGGAGAAGACATAAACATAATTAAAATTTAGCTTACCAGCACATTTATATTACTTTGTCGACTTTAACTGTTGTTATCAAAGAATCCTTCAGTTCGAAACAATGGAGCAATTTATATGAGAATAAACACTTCAAAGTACAGCGGTTGTGAGATATTACTTTCGTCTCATTATTATGGCAGATCGTACCCTAATTTTTTTAATTAAATTTTCGTATACAATTTTCTTTGCTATAAAAATTTCCAAAAGGCATGCAAATAAAAAATGCTTACTTGAATTCATTTGATTCAAGCGTTTGCTTATAAACCCTGGAAAATAAATAAATATTCCATATTTTTAAGGACATTGATCAAACTTTTTCAAACTTGTTAAGTAGGTTGAATATTTATAACTATAAACGTCTTATTAAACTTTATAAGTGTTAGTTAGGGGGACGACCTGATATCTGGATGGCATACCTTACAATAAGGCTTAATATATACTAAAACTAAACGACGCGCAGAAAGGACCAATCGTATTAAATAATAAAACCAGGGAAGAGAAATGGAGTAATTTCATTTGATCGTTTCTCGATTCCAGGTTTAGTGAAATAGACTGATATACTTGTAGATGTTATTAGTTGCTGCTGTAGCTTATTTCGCACCAGAGTTGGGTTAATTCTTTTGTAATCTTGGGATAAATTACTCTTTGTTGTAACTGTATATTTTGTTTCGAAATTTGTCATAGATGTTATAAGCGGTAAGACGCTACAGTTGAAATTTGTCTACATATTCATTTTAGTTGTTGGTTCGATTTTCCCCGCAGGTTAATATCTATATTCAAAATAATAGCATCGGGTAAGAGTTATTATTCATAAGAGACTAACCATTTTACGTTTAATATTTCTAAAATAGGTCTGGGCAAATTAGAAAAACAAAATGTTTTAGCACTATCCCTCGTTATGTTGGAGATGACTAGAGATATAAATGTTTTGCACTATAGTGGTCATTTATTTAATACACTAATATCTTTTTTAGTTTATCATTGGTCTCGGTGTTCCTGTGGATCTTAAAGAGGCTTCAGTAACCGTAGGCACCGTTATCAAGTTCCAATATAACTTACCAACCAATAGTTCTGAGTATACAAGCAGAATATATGGGTTTGCTAATACTGTTTCAAGGGATATGCATGACAACTTAGAAGAAACTGAAAAAGGTGAAAATGAAATAGAATCAGATTCTTCTAGAGATGTAGATGTTGATAGTGACATAGATGTTACCACCAACAATAATACATTGGTAGATATTAACTTTGATGAAAAGAGACGTAAGCGATCGCTTTACTATACAGAAGGTGAACAAACTAATGATATCGATAAATCTGACATAAATACAGACATATCTCTAGATGAAGCTATAAGGCGTCAGGAATTGCTGGATCAAAAGAATATGGTAGAACAAGAAGTAGAACCTCAAAGAATGAATAGATGGGATTATTATAAAATCATGGAACATATGATTGAAAGGTATGATTTATTTATTATATGAAAAGTATGATATATGATCATTTATTTATGAAATAAAAGGTATGATTTATTTATGATATAAAAAGTATGCTAATCAGAGTATAAGCATTCTTTTTATATCATAAATATCATCAAGAAATCAATCTCATCAAGAGTGATGAGATTGAATTCAAAATACTCAGGGATAGATGCCCGCACCTTATAAATAGATATTGATTACGAAAAGTACATTGATAGCGTAGAATTAAACATAAATATAAATCCAAAGTATTTTATAGTTATATTAAAAATCTTCGTCAAACAATTAACAACAACTAAACAAAACAAACAACTGTGACTATCCGGCTTTAATGACATTGGATGACTGTGATTATACAAACGGAGATAATATTTGTGACTATTTTTCAAGACATTTTATAGATAGTGATGATTCTTTAGATTTTTGTCCTGTTTTGATTGTATAGATACGAATAACTCATTTATAACAAAGATTAGCATAAGTAAAACGGAAATTTTGAGTATATTTAAATCTCTTGATACAAAAATGTTTTTTATATTATCAATTTTGTCAAAAAAACTGCATCTACTTTAGTAAGGCAGGCCACTTTATCTCATATATTGCAAATCTATCGAAGATAGTAATTTTGCTTCGTACTGGAAAAAGACTAGAATTGTGCCTGTTTTTAAATATGGGGATTTTAAATATTTTATCAGTATTTGCAAACATTTTTGGGTCACTAATTTGTCCTTTCCTTACTTGGTACATGAAACCAAGATGCTATTGCTATCAGATAGACAACATGGTTTTCTAAGAAATAGATCTACTTTAACAAATTTAGTAACTTTTGTAGAGGATATAATAACATCATTAGCAAGTTGATTGTATATATACCGATTTAGCTAAAGCGTTTGATGCTTCAAGTTTTCAGCTTGCTAGCTTTAATGGTCATACTTAATGAATAAAGAATACATGGGAAATTGTGAAGGTTAGTAGAAAGCTATTTACAAAATAGAAAAATGAGTCTAGTATGGGGAGGATATGAGTCAAGACAATTTTCTTACATTCAGGAGTCCGCAGGGATCAAAACTTGGCCCTGTCTTATTTAACATTTTTTCTATTATGACTTTATGTGTTTAAATCAACAGTGTATTCTTGATGAAGGCAGATGATCTTAAAGTTTATATACAAATTGAAACAGAAAAAGACAGTAATCTCTTGCAACAAGATTTAACCAGACTTGTGGTATTCTGTAATGTCAATCGTATGAATTTGAATAATAAAAAATGCCAAAGTATAGTTAAAAAAACATCTGACATTAATTATAATTATATGGTAAATAGTTGTCTCATTAAAAAAGTTACTCAACTACGGGATTTAGGCATTACAGTTGATGCAAAGATGAGTTTAATTCCACATATAGATGATATCATAGGAAAATCATTAACAGCATTGGGGTTTATTATAAGATCAAGTAATATTAAAAAAAAATTCCAGTACAGTTATGATGTTATATAATTCGTTCATTAAAAGTTCATTAGAATATTGTTCAGTAGCTTGGAATCTATATTACGAATCACATAAAAATAAGTTAGAATCAAATGCAAGATTACATGTACAAGATTTTAAAACAAAGTTCTCGAGACCAAATTTGGGTCTAAACGCACCACTTAATAGAATAGGAAATCTTTATAATTTATTAGCAAAATTTTTTAACCTGTACCTGATATTTAATGATTCGCTACATTCCTATAAAGCTAACCTAAAGAAGATATTTTGTAAAATAAGAAATCCTTAACTAATTAGCCTCAAACCATTAAGAAAAATGTAATTATTAATTATGTAGTTGTTTTTTTTAGTTATTTCTTTTATAAGAATCAGTTTTATTTCATAGTTCTTTTTAATTCAAATATTTGAACTATGTATCATTCAAAATTGAAATATTTAGATTTAAAAATAATAAATTTTTTTTTATACAAACAAGATGTGAGCAACATTTTTATTTACATGTAGAGTAAGTGAGACATACATGTAATTGAGACAAACTATGTAACAATACATACATGTAACTGAGACATGTATTCTACATAAATGTATTCTTACAATGTGTAAATGTATTCTACATTAATGTATTCTACATAAATGTATTCTACATAAATGTATTCTACATAAATGTATTCTTAGTATGTAACGTTGGCTTCTTAAATAAATAAATAATAATAAATAAATAATTTTTTATATTTATTAAAAAAAGTAAAAATAATATTATTTAAATGTAATGTGTTACAGCATGGCAGCTCACGATTCTTTGTGAGAAGTTTTTAATAAAACGGATATCCTAGATATATTGTGATGTACCAGTTGCATCACAATATATCTACAATAATATTTTGTTTGTTTCATAATATACACGATTATTTTAATTTGTTATAGACACAGTATAAATATAAGAAGTCAAAATAACCTTATCACCTTCAAAAGGGCATAATAGACGTAAGGGGCATAGTATACGTAAGTTTAATAAAACTTTACAAACAATTGAAGCAAATTGAGCAAAGTATATTATTCTGTTCTGGAATACTATTCTGATGATAATATGTGGAATTAAATGCTGTTGATTTTGCTTGGGAGGCTAATGATAACGATGAACTTATGGTAAAACTATATTTGCAAGAAGCAACTGTTGAACTTCTCGCCGGTTCTTCTCAGCAGAACTGCCTACCGAGTGGTTGGTAGCTTTCGCTAGGACTGACAATACTGACTTATGTTAAATTAATATACTAATAAATTCTTCGTATGCTTTTGTAATAAATTATTACTATGCATGAGGTGACCAAGTCCTTTGTGACAAGAATTAAAAGTTTTTCAATACCGTGTTTGACGTTGGACAACTTGAGTAAACTTTACCCAGTCAGAGTTCGTTTCATTCGTCGCATTCTCGAATTAAGTTTGTTGATTTCAGCAAAGTCAGCTCCAAGTTATTGTTTATGTTTTGTATACATTGTTTAAAAGTTATGAAACTGATTCAGTTGACAAATAGTTTTAAATGGATACTTGAGTTAGCTTAAGCTAAAAGTGAGTTAAGTTCATAAATTATCAAGAGCCGGATCAACATTTTCTTTTGCTAATATTACTGTTACGTTTTATACTTTCTACTACTATAATAATATTATATAAATAATAAAAAAAATCATATTATAATGTATTTGAAAAATGTTTCTTAGATACGGCTATTCAGGCAGGCCTTGCTTGTTGCGGACCATCTGCGAAGCAGCCGAGGTGCCTTTCACATACGAGAACGGGTTGCTCGGAGAAATTGGCCATATATTATTCACGTAAGTGGCTGGCTACTTGTAGCCTATAAAAGCTTAATAAAGATGCCAGCTTGTAATAGATAGCTAACGGAGATTTTCTGCAGTAAAACTTAGAATTCTTTAAAACATTATTGATGTTAAGTCGACAATTAGATGAAAATTTTGTTAAGCATTTAAGAGCTGAGTTTAAAACAATTGTGCTATCGAGACGGTATTGTTTTATAGTAATTTCGGTATCGTATTATTTTCTGGTTTATTGGTGTTACGTAAGTAAATTTCAGCGCTACGATGAAGGTTGCGGGTTCAAATTCTACCCAGGAAAGTTTTAGTGATGAGAATCACTTTTCCATATCATTTATGTCATCAATGTTATTTGAACCTGACCGTAGTAAACAGCCAGATAATTTCGAATGGACGGTATCATATCTTTAATATTTTATTTTCCCATTACAGGCCTTCAACAACAAAAGATGAACTTTCTCACCATACAGACAATGAGTACCACGCAGCAGAGAGACTTGGACGATCAGCTGATAACACATGTGAATCCTTGTTCCCAGAATGTGAATCATCTATTTTAGAGACATTTACTGGCATTGGCATCGACACGTTACATAAATTTGGATTGTATTGATAAGTAAATTGATAGAGTCCATATTTGCTTTTTATTTTATTAAACCCAAAATTTGTCTATTTGTAGATAACTAGCGAACTAAAGCTGTTTCGTATTTTAACGGCCTTTTCGCAATGAAATTCCTGGAAAAACTTCAGCGGTTCGGCGTGTTGTGGTCACAGACAGACAAACAAAGTTACTTTTGCATTTATAATATTAGTATGGATTAATTCTATTTACTACATGTTGACATGGAAACTAACCCAATATTATAACGAATTTATTAATAGTGGTATTTTTTTTTCTGAGTCTTCCACATCAGACTATTGTATTTTTTTTCAGCTTCACGCTTTTCCAATATAGCTTCCGCTATTGCTTCTGCTATCGCTTCAGCTCTCGTTCCCGCTCCTGTTTCGGCTCCTGTTCCCGCTCCCGGTTTAGATTTCTAAAGAAAATACCCATGATCTTTAATCTTTATTTTCATTCTAAATTCCATTGAAATCGGGCCGGTGGTTTAGCCGTAAAAGCGTCACAGACAGACAGACAGACTTTCACATTTATAATATTAAGTATGGATATGGTGTAGGGATAAACACCAACAGCTAAACGCTTTTACCCGCATATCAGGGTCAGATAGAACTTAGTGTCAAGACACACCGTTGTCCACCTTTCGCCCAATTCAATAAATTGCGTGTTGAGTAGTGGATCTCAACACCACGCTTTGTCTTATTATATACAATTAAATTGAAATCTACATACAATGAAAATAACAAAATTATGATCATTTGACCGAGTGTGAATTAAACCAATAATCAATCTCATTTATAGCCGGCTATGCGCGAAAAAACGAGATGCTGGTAAAACAAAAGACTTCTTTCTATAAAGACTTCTACTCGTATTATTAATTTGAGACACATTCAGTGGTATCTTGGTATTTAATTGAAAGATCTAAATTATCAATATACAAAAATGTATTTCTTTTAGAATAACCGACACGTATTAATATACGGACGAAAACATGTCAATTAATGAAAGAGAACAGGTCTCGTGTAACTTGTAACAATCCTTCTCACGATGTCCAGATTTGAATGCTTCTATGTAGTGGGTTGATTCTACGTTTTTCTCAGTTGGGATATCGTTTAAGGGGCTAGAAAAGAGACAACTAGTTAATTTTTATTTTTTAATATTTTTTACTGATAAAAATAATGTAAAATACTTATAGTTTATGTTATGAATTATATTATAGTCTATGTTATATTATAAATATGTTATAGTAATATAATTCAATTATATTACATGAATGATGAATAAAAGCATTTACCAAAGCCACAAAGAAGCTATAAGGTACTAACTATATTGTTGTGTTAAAGCACAAATCGTAAATTAAGTTTAAGGCTCGTAATTTTAATAAGTAATTTAATAAATTGGCAAAAATAAGTACTAATATTTTTCTAAAAAATAAATCGGTTAAATATACTCACTTGAGTACAAAAGTAGCTATTTCGTGCAGGAGATCCTCGTTATTTACAGAGTGGAGCGGCTCGGCCCCGAGCTGACATAATGTTCTGAGCACACACGACGTTCCATTGTGACCAAGACTGAAATATTTTATGAGTCTTTAAAAAATATATAATTATAATCTTCTAAATTCTGGCTTAAAAATATTATTAGGCTAGGCTACCGAACTTAGTTTTAAAACGCTGCAGTTTCAATTTCCTGTAAGTTACCTTGTATTGGTTTGGTACTTGTTGGTACCTAAAACCATAACGTGAACACTTACTGTTTTACTGGCCCATGATGCCACATACAATGTATATAAAGTTGCAAAACAAAAATTATTTGTATTCATCAAAATAATTCATATTAATTCAATTTAATTTCAAATACTTTGAGTGAAATGCATTGATTTTCTAGCTTTAAATATTTAAGTTTTGAAAGTTTATAACTATATCATCGAAGCTATCGTTGCGCATTGGTGATAATACGCGATTGGTTGTGGGTTTGATCCCTACTCCAGAGAAACGAGACAAATCGAGAACGGAGTGTCTTGATACTACGTTCTCTCTGAGCACGTCATAAAAGAGTAATCCTGAAAGAAAAAACAAGAAAAATTTATAATTACTTAGGGAATTCAGCAAAAAATATTTTAGTAAGTCACAAATAAGATTTAACTAATTACTATATCTTATATATAAATACCTCATTTGTCAAGTTAACAATAGACAAGTTATATGGATTACAAATTTATACCCCTCTGGGCAACGCGTATGCAGTACGGTTTGACAGAAAATTCAGCAATGCGGCGGCGACTGAGCTAGATTTTCTATATTATTAACAACAAGCTTAAACGCAAGTGCATGAGGCAAATCCTACTTGTTGTGGTTCTGAATACAAACCGGATTTAAGAAAATCTTCATATTTAGTCAATAAAAAATTTTAGAAAAAAAATTGTAAAGGTTTATTCCACTTAAGATATAATAAAGAAACAAAATAGTGATATAATCGAGTTAAAATTGAGTTTTTCTAAAATTTACGATTCATTGAATGAATAAAGTCATAAATTAGAAACAGACGGTTAAAGTATCTTAAATTATTTACGTATTTTTGTTTCGTAATACTTATCAAATAAAATGAAATATTTTTTCTTAAAATACATTTTTAGAAAAGTAGGAAAATTTGAACCGTTTAACATTGCACACTTTAAACAATACAATGATGTTCACATAAACTTAAGTAAAGTATCAGGCCTTCTTCATTTTTCTATCAGAGTAAAACAATTTAGATTGTATTTTAATACACTATATAGGCGTGTCAATCGTAAATTTGTTGAAATAGTAGTGAGTATATATTTGTATTATTGTTTGTGAAGTGGTCACACTTGTATACTGTACTTATTTATACACGATTTATTTTGGGTATATAAATTAATAAAATTGAAGAAATTAGCCCGAATCAATCTAGTTCACATTTGGCCTCAAGTAATTCTACAGTTGCAGTTTTTCATGGGAATATAAGACGTATACAGTGTAATTTTAATCATCTTCTTATACTGATTGAACAGATAAATTTATATCTCGAATCTGACTTGAAGTTCTTATCTTACAGAATGCTGGCTTAGCAAATGTGGTAGCTTTCCTTTTCTATCTGGTTTCTCATCTTATTTATCCAAATATGGTTGACGACCAAAACGATGGAGGGGTAACAATATTATGCACATAGTTGAAATATCAGAATTCCAGATGCTAATGGTCATACCATGAAATTTTCTAGAACAACTGCTTTAGTTGACATATATCGATCACCATGGTATAGGTACTTGGATTGATGTTACATGTCCTTGGACAAAAATCGTCAACAGCTGCATAATTTTAACAATATTATTCTAATTAGTGATATGAATATTAATAAAGCGGCTGATAGTAACGACACTAGCTTTGATGCATACTTCATTCTTTTATCCTCCCGTGGTCTACTACCAACCCACTTGCTTCTGTCTGTCTTGTAGTCTGTCCAAAATATTTGAAAAATTACTTTATTCTAGACTCGTCCACTATTAAGAATCTAATAACTTAAATTCAAGTGAATCTACAGTAGATGCAGTTCTGAATTTATTGAATTCGATAATCAATTTTTTTAATCTTTAGTAAAAAACAATAGGAATATTTTTAGACCTATGAGGTCTCATACCATAAGCTCGGGATGATCATCCCGAAGCTTTTGGTTGTATTAAATAGAATGGGTATCAGAGGCATAGTGAATTACATTTTTCGGAGCTACTTAACTGATCGCTCACAATGTGTCGTTATAGACAATATCGTAACTGATGAAGAAGTTTTAGGTTTTCGTGTTCCTTAGGGAAGTGTTCTAGGACCTACTTTGTTTCTTATGTATGTTAATGAACTGTCTAATTTATCTTTACCAAGCTGTAAAATAACATCCTATGCTTATAACTGCCCTGCTGGTACATGGTAAAAGTTAGTCTGAATCGGAATACTTTCTTGGCCATGGAATATTCTAACTTTACTCCCAGTTTCTATAAGAGTCCACTCTAAAAATTGTGGGAATACTGGCCTGTGTAATTGTATACATATTGATAACTCAACTCATATAAAATATATCGCAATATGGTTTGATAATGCACTTACCTGGAAGGAACATATTAATGTAATGTGCAGAAGAATAAGAAAAGTAATTTATATATTTAGAAATTGAGAGGTGTAATGGAATATTCCTCTCTAAAAAGTATATATTGTATAATATACGATAACGAGATAACGGGATTATTCTCGTTCAATCTAGTCGAGTCATCGTATCTAATACCCTCGTTCTCTCCGAGATTGTAAGCTTATAAGTTTTAATTAGTTGCAAGGCTTGACGTATAAGGAAATTGAAAATCTCATTATTAGACACTTTTGCCCAACAATTCACTCTCTCTACGCACACGATTCGCATATATTATATATATATACACTCATAATGTGTTAAATAGTAGACGGTGGATAATATATATATATATATATATATATATATATTATACCGTCCACTTCAACGTCTTGGACATCTTCGTTTTCAAGAGGCGCGGGTGCAAAAACCGCTGCGTTAAAATTTTTAAATATTTTCTAAAAATATGTTTTTCAATTTCCTATGTGATTGAATAACAATATATTTTTTTTTACAAATACACTGTACATAATGATATTAAAAGAAAACTTTATAACCACAAGAACAAAAGTCATTCTATACATTAATTATGACGTGTCAGCGAATCCTTTCGAAAAAATACTCCATACACAGCAAAGGGTAAGTGACTATAAAAGTGACAGGTTTAATAAGGAAAATGGTATGTAATACTATAATGCTATATTGTTACAGTGACATAATTAATGGAGCGTAGAATATTATAGTAGATAGGTGTTAGTATTGGATAGTCCAAGGGTTTCTACTGATTAATGTGTTTATATAATTTATATTTATACCCGAATGTGTTTAGGCCAATATGAATATTCAATACGGATTTATTTATTAATTTTGTTTTATTTATTTATTAATATTTAAAAGACAAATTAATATTTTTTTCCCAGTTTGGTTTGTCTGACCATTGCACATTCCTACACAAATTATACAAAAAATTATCTTAAAAACTAACTAACAATTACACCATGGAATAAACAATAATAATAATATATATTATATAAAACCTTTTTTTGTTTCACACGCTTTTTCCCGGATAGCAGCACTCACATGGCAATAACCTAGTGTCAATATACTCCGTTCTCCACCTTTCGTCTAAATTCAATATTGGATGGTGGAACTTATAGTCTCCCTGAATACCCTTGTTATGCGAGAAAAAGCGTAAGGCTGCTTATTCTTACTGTTCTATAAGATTACTATCTATCTATAAATTTCAATAACATAACAATAATAGAATCGTATACCCGCTAAGAGGAGTCATGAGACGTAACAGCTAATCAATAAAAATCATATTTCACCTTCTGACACTGTATCGGAGTTTTATCGGAATGGATAAACAACCATAAATTACGCTAAATGACATTCGGAAAATGGAAATTGACAAAGGCAATTTATGTGAAAATTGGTTCCTGTAGCATTCTACTGTCAGAATGTAATAAATTACTTATATCGTTACTCTATTATGTTCAGTCATAGTTTTCAAAGTATACAAATCTTAGTAATAAATACTTCAGATTATACAGCCGTAGGTTGTTTATTTAGTAGAGTTTAGATAACATAATATCCTGTGTTGGATATAATGTCAATTGCATAATAATAAGTGTTCTAAATCTTGTTAGTCTGAATGAAAAACGCTTTCATACAGAATTTGATTTTTATCACTTCAAACATCTAATATATCCATTTTATAGGGGTATTGAAAACTAATAATAAGGATCTTCGGTAATAATAAGGTCGCAGCTTGAGGTATTCATGTGAGTACAGTTCAATAGGCACACCTTTCTTTATACACTTATTTGGCTAAAAGCAGATAAAATGAAGAATGTAGTTTCAAGTCACTCCAGACTTTAAGACGTTGTACAGTTCGTCGTTGAAATTGAAAAATATTCATGGAAAAAGAGAAATTTTACTAATATTAATTTGGTGATGGAATATACCTATGTTAATAAAATCAAGTCAATAGGAAAGAATTCGGAATTAATTATTTTTTGATTCATACTATGGAATAGCTTTAATTTATTATGTAAATGAAGTTGATGATGATGTTATTATGTAAATGCAAAAAGTAGAACATAAAAAGCTAAATTGTTATAAATCTTTTTTTTAAAGACGTTTTATTTAAATGAATGTTCTTTTTATATATTTGAAATCTTCAATTTTGTCGTGCAGATAAATTTTATTCATTTCAAAGTGCAATCAATAGCAAGCTTGGCAAGTGGCCAGCCCTCGTTAGGGTAAGGCTCACTACTTTGCGCATTATCTGCTATAGATTTGATATATGTATTAACGCTATCGTAGTGCAGTAGTAACATCGTGGCCAGTTATTGCCAGCACATGCAAGTGAGTTCAATTAAGACTAACGGAATGCACATATATTAAATATTTGCCTTTTTCGTTTCTATTTCTAATAACCAAATAGTGATAAATGTGTAGGCTTATCTTGTACATTAGTGCGATCCGCAGAATAATAAATGTAACCGTTTTCCTATACGGTTACATTTATTACTACATATTAGACGAAAGACGAATTCCTCTTTCGTCTAATTCTTCTTCTGCAATATCTTAAATTACAATATACACTTCTCTACCTTTATTTCTTCTTATCTATAAGGACTGTCTGTTCTGGATATAAATATAAGAATTTACTATAATAGGCCCATTTAACTTTAATCTTTTTGATTACTTTCACACATTCTATATATAAAGGGCAGAGATAACTTACTGTTAATAAACTAAGTTCGCCTCAGTGCCACATTTATATGAGCGCGATATTTACTTTTAATGTACTGCCCCATTACGCTATAATTGCCTTATTTTAACCTAGAATAAAAAAAATATAAAAGGTAATATTAGGTGTGACTTACTTGTTCAACGTTTCTTCCACATGTTTATAAATATCTGATAGTTTTATAACTTCTTCTCCGTAATCTATTTCGCGCTTCTTTTTAGCTTCGCCAACGTATCCTGAATTAGCACCGAATATATCAACGGGGATCTGAGTTCGATTCCACGGTAGTTGAAAATTTAGTTGAAACGCCCAGTTTAAGAAGATTGTCTTGACGGGCGTGGGTGTACCAACTCCAATATTTAACTGAAATTTCATGCAAATTAATATTCACTAGTAGCCCCATCGCGTACGTCCACTTGTTTAAAGTGTACAAACACAAGTTAGTGTATAGTGTTTATTTTATTATTTTAATTTATGTATAAGAAATACGAAAATATGATAATGATTATCATAAATATTAGCTATCGATATTTCTTCTTAATAAAAACCTTCAGTATGCCAAATTTCATACTCGTATGTTCGCATAACATTTGTAAAAACCGTTAGTTACGTTAGTAATTTCGTCACATCGTGTAACAGTGAGAAAATGAAAATAATTCATATATAAACACTAGCGACTCGCTCGCGGCTTTGTTTACACGGTTAAACTACACGACTAACTATTTCATTTTTTCGCAAGCCCGCGTTCTCATTCACTTAAATCACAAACTAGAATAAACACTAAATGTTGGGTTAAAAGTGTACCAAAAACAATAGTCAAAACTGCGTTAAAATCGGTTAAATGGTTTCTGAGATTCGCGTGAATAAACAAACGCACAGACAAACCAAAAAAAAAAAAGATTTTAATTTATTTTTTATTTTTATCTATTACATTGATAAATTCCCCCAATAATATTTTTTCACATATGTCATGCATGTACAGACAGCGATCAGTTACATTTTTTGTTATATGTATAGATTTGCTTGAGTGCGAAATCAACCTTCCCTACTCAAGCGTGTACCACACTATACTTCTCGACTGTACAAAGATGTATTCTTAATATTCACACTGACTGAATTTAGAACAGCAGTATGGTACTATTTTTTTTAAATAATTAATAAATTCCTTGTAAATTAAATAAATATGGAGCAGCACAAAGTTTATTTACTATCATTAACGTGATCATATAAATTAGATACTCAAATATAATATTTGCAAAGCACAATGTTGTGACGTCACGTTTCATATATCTTATTTATATTGGTAATTAGAATTAATAATATCGATTTGAGAGACCAAAACATAACGGCTTATAGATTGATGATATTTGCGCTTTCCCTATTTTATAAAAATGTCTCTCATTTTTAATGATATAATATATGATAAAATATTTAATAAATAGCATTCTCTCTTGCTAAACGATTGATCATAGAATAATCTTTGGTAGTAGAAATTTGTAATAATCTCTCTACAGAGCTAACAACAAAAATAAGTTGTAATACGTATAAGAATTTCGAGGTAACTGGATGTCGAACGCATGGCTTAGCGGTCAGAGCGCTGGAAGCTGGTTTCCAAGATGCTTGGATTTGAATCCCGTTACCTTAAAAATGTTTTTTAATATCCTAAGTGTGGGAATAACACTTTAAAAAATATTGAAATGCCAAATTTTTTTTCCAAATAAATATTGCTTATATATCTTTCAACATTTTCGTTTTATTTAACTTTGAAAAATAGTGGCGGTATTACCCTACTTTACTCTGTAGAAATTATTATATTACTTGAAGACTATTTTATTCATGAGTTATATTTCCTTAAGTCAAAGCTAAGGTGCAAGTAGTTCAAATATTAAAAAATATAAACATTCAATCGATATTGCATATAAATTATCCTTTTTATTGATTTTAAATCTAAAATAGTTACTTTGCGTTACAATGGCTTTTGATCGTCGTTGTACACCAGTCGATCGATGGTCTTGCAAAAAAAAAGCTGAGGTAGAAGCTGATGGCCTAATTATAATGATTTATCTTTGATTTTATAGAATTAAAAAAAGTATGTTTGATTTTATAGAATAAAATTGGGAGACTTTGACATTTTTAGACTTCTGAGCGAATCTTCTTCTTTTAAAACACTACACGAATATGAAGCTTGCTTACAAAGATAATAAACAAATCTTTGTTAATATACTGCTGTGTCTAGACAAATTTTAAAAAGTTATCTAAGCAATTTATAGATACATTTTAAGATTAGTTAGAAATAAAAACACGAAATTAATACAATAAAGAAACTAATTTTTAATACATAGCGATTTTAATTTATAGCATTGTTATATTTTATTACTCTACTATATTGACTTTTGAAAATAGTTTTTATTAAGAATTTTATTAGTGTATTTTTTAAGAAATAATCCTAGAAATACCTAATATTTTTAGTTGCGCAGTCGAGTTATGGTACTGTTTGGATACGTTAGAATATGGAGCTGCACATGATAGTGCGGGTTCAAATATATTTTTTTAGTGTCTCTACTCAATGTTTTTTTAGACATAGAGTTAATATTTTTTTAGTGGTTAATTCAAATTGTATAGAAAAAAAAACATATATTTTTTAATAATCACGAAAAGTAAATCAAAATCTTACTTGCAATAACGTTGAGTTAGGAAATAGTAATTGCCTTCTATTTCTATGGAGAATATCTTCTTGTAATCCACTTTGTACTATCAAGCTAACGTTGATAAGAATCGTAGCTACAACGACTCCCTTGGAGTACATGATTACTGTAAATGCACCTGTAAAGTTGCGGGCGAATGTAGAGTTGCTTATGACGTGTCGTTCTAAACATTAGTTGGTACAGCAACTTTGAATGGCTTTTGATGTAGATAAAATAAAAATGTATGTGATGTAACTAAAGCATATTCCTTAATTTTTTATTGTGAATTTAATTTCAATATTCAACGACCCATTTCATTTGAATAAAAATATTAGTTTGCATAATATTAGTACAAAAAGTATATTTTGAAATCACTTCAAGATTTTATAGACGTACACTACATGGCTAAACTATTTCGTTTTTCCGCCCGTCTGCGTCCTCGCTTAATCACAAACTTTGCTTAAATGGTTGTATATTTAGTTTATTAACCGATTGCAATGAAATAAACACTACTTGTTAAAGGAAGCTAACCACAATACTATAATCAAAATCATTGTATTTAAATCGGTTAAGCCGTTTCTGAGATTAGTGTGCACAAACAAACAGACAAACAGGAACGAAAATTAAAAATCATTGTTTTGAGTTCTATTATATTAATAAATGCTCCTAATACTATTTTTTTATTTATCTTCCATGTACAAACAGCGATCAGTTACATTTTTATTATATGTCAACATGTGAAAGTAAATAAAATATATATATAATATCTCACCTAAACCACAGTAGGCCTGCACTAGTTGTCCAAAGAAATTGGTGTAGTATATACGAGTATAACTTTGCATATCCATATGTACTCGATTTGGTTAGTTTTCGTGACGGTGTCGGTGTTAGGTAAACAAATTAGTGCAGTGTAGTCATGTGACTCCCGAGATTTGTTTGTAAGGCCACGTTCATAATGGGAAATGTTTATAATTTTTTAATAAAAAAAATAAAACTTTATATCCCTCAATGTATATACAATACTTGTAAATCATTTTATAGTTCTAGTAATCTTTTTAAATGTTGAATTCTAATATGTTCTTAAATATATATTTTTTACTTTACGATATATATATATATATTTTTCCGATGTGGCGTCCACTACTCGCGATCCCGGTTTCGGGTAAAAAGTGGAAAACGGATTGTCTTGACTCTAGATTCTCTCTGCTTATCCTGCAATGCGTGAAAAGGCGTAAAACTGAAAGAACAATGAAAAAGCAAAAACGTTTTACTTATAAAAAGTTTTATAATAAATAAGCGACCTGTTTCTCTCGTTTAAAATTAGACAACTTTTAAAATCATTTTATTGTTAAGGCATGCGCTACAGTTAGTTTAGTAAATTACAAAGGTACAGTTTTAATTAAGTATTCATTTGCTATTTGGAGTTCGTACTAATGAAAATACCAAGGTAATACAGTGAATTATTGTTAAGAAAGGAAATATAATGATAGTATTATGTAAAGCAAATTTACCACAGATTTAGTTTTGTCAGGTATAACTAATGAAGAGTCAATACAAAACGATACGTTACATGTACACATTAGGATATATATATTTTTTTAAATACCTAAATCTTATATAATATATATCCATAAGAAGTAAAAGATATAATATATATCCATAAGAAGTAAAAGATATAATATATATCTATAAGAAGTAAAAGATATAATATATATCTATAAGAAGTAAAAGATATAATATATATCTATAAGAAGTAAAAGATATAATATATATCCATAAGAAGTAAAAGATATAATATATATCCATAAGAAGTAAAAGATCAATCACTATTTACAGTTGAAAATCACAAATCAAATAAAGCAAATATTAATAATTTACAGGTTTTCCAATTAACTACATATATTTGTCTAATTTATATAGGTTTAAAATGTACTATTGTAATATTGATATCACTGAAATTTGTGTGTGGTTATAATGTTTATTTACTTTTGACATGCAATATATTGTTAGCTGAATTTAATAATTAACTAAAACTGTCGAATATTTACTTACGAAATACCATTTCTTGTATAGAATTAAGCTAAGACGATTTGTGTTAATAAATTGAAATTCAAAATCTAATCTAGTAAATAATAAATCGCAAAGATACTACTGAAGAACTAAAAAAATTCCGGAAGCTTTTGTTTTTTTTTCTAAATTATATATCACTGTTTGAGGGACGAAAGAAAGTTTCACACCTTATCGTCTATTCTAATAATATGTCGGTTATAGCATGGTAGAGTTCAACGCCGTGGTTTGTCCAACATGGCCTGGATGAAGAAATTTTCATCATTGTGGCGCAGCGTCTGACTTTAAACGTGATGGTTGTAGGTTTGATTTCCACTCGGAGGAATGTTTATATTTAATTTATTTTAATTTCTCTTTTGTGTCAAAGATAAAGCTCTAAGTTCTGCCGCATATCACCCAATGTCTCTGAGTCAGTCTCTGTCAAGTAAGTTTTTTGCCACAAGGTTCTCAATCGTTTTGTTATATATATTATGTAATTATTTAATCAAAATTGCCCTTTACTGCTATCACTTGAGAAAAAACGGGAAGCTGCAAAAAACATTTCTCTGAATGGAAACAATAACATACTCACACTCATTCTTTAACTGCGCTTATTTTTTTTTCATAAATTTACTACCATAACTTTAAGAGATACTTTTCTTTTACATCTAAGCTATTTAATAAAATTGCGTAAGCTTACATAATAGATCAGGTCTGGACGATTCTATTGAAATTCAAGTGACGAAAGCTTGGTGCGGATATTGAGTATGAATTTGAAATGAAATTAACGGCGTCATGAGTCAACATTATTGAAATTGTACATTAAAATTCGTCTGTGGCTGCCCAATCAAATTTGTTTTATTACGTACGTGAAATTTGTTTTCGGTACATATAAAAACATTTTTATTATGTAAAATATTATGTTAATTCTTATTTGTCTCATATATACGATTATTGTAGGTTGAAAACCCCTTGAGAAAGCTAATATTTCAACGTTTTTATCTTTTTCTGATTTGATTAAGTAAAACTCCGTATTGTTTTCACCATCACCATATGTATAGTGTTCTCCGTATATTCATAAAGAATCACTGTATATTTTGACTACTGCTTTAAATATATGAGGTAAAATTTATTAATCACACACATAGTAACTTGAAAAGCATATTTTTAGAATACGTATAGAAATTTTAACACAGCAGGATTGGAACCCACGTCTTTTGGAAACCGTCGAAGCGCTCTGACCGCTAAGCCATGCATTCTACATCCAGCTGCGTCGAAATTCTTATACGCATTGAAATTATTTCAACTTAGTTCTGTTGTTAGCATCTCTGTAGAGAGATTTTTACAAATTTCTGCTACTCAAAGTTTATTCTACGAACAATCGTTTGGTAAGAGAGAATGCTATTTATTAAATACTTTTTTAACATTTTTTAAAGTGTTCATTTCACACACTTAGGTAATTCAAGAGGAAATCCAAGAGGCCCGGGTTTGAATACCGCTGCGTTCAATTTTCTTAAAATATGTTTTTTTTTTAAATAACGTTAGCATAACTGTGAATGTGCCTTTACACACATTGGTGTCATTCAGTGCGAGCCGAAATTTTGTCACAAAACTTGATGATTACACGGGCAAAAGGGGTTTCGTGAATTATGTGACGAGTTTTTTTAACAGCATGTTAAGTTTTTTTTATGTTCATTTATTCTAATATCAACATTAACGACATGTCAAAATCAAGGTATGTAATTTTTTTTTTAAATACTATCTTAAAAAAAGTTGCAAGCAAAGAAACCCGTTTTCAATTCGTTATGAACTTGATTTGTATGTAATTAATAGAAATAATGGATCTGCACACAGATATTATAAATACCATAAAATTAAACAAAAATAACAATAAAAAATTTCAAGTAGGCTTTACTATAAATATATATATAAAAATATTCGTCTAAGCTAAATATTTAAACGCATGGCTTAGCGGTCAGAGCGCTTGAACGGTTTTCAAGAGGCGCGGGTTCAAATCCCGCTGCGTTCAAATTTTTATACGTTTTCTAAATATGTCTTTTTCAATTTCCTTAGTGAGGGAATAACATTTAAAAAAAATGTAAAAAAATATAAATATCTATAGTTAACTGCGATTCATGTGAAAGCTTAAAAATGTATGTATAAAACATACATAAAAATTGCTTAATTTTAGGTATAAAGCGGTTATAATTTTTGATTTATAACTTAAATACCCTAGCTTCTTTTGCGACTAGATTTCTAACTGATTCTATGGCTTATACTGTTAGAAAAGTGAGAACTTACTGTTATGAATACAGCTTAGCTAGTTTATGTTAGTTATTTCTTTATCATCTTGTTCCAGGTAATGTTATTCTGGGGAACGCCACAGCCAAATCAATATTTGTAATTTAAAAAAGAGCATTTACACGATTCTTCCTGAGAAATTCTCCGGAGAACCTAGTGTCAAGATACTCCATTCTCCACTTTTCGCCTGAATTCGAGACATTGTGAGTTGAGTAGCGGTACTTGAGGCTACGCTTTATCTTGTACCAGAGCGAAGAAATGAAAACAATTTAAAAATAGTTGTTCCTCCTATCACAATCAATCGCGTTTGCAGTTAGGTTAGGTTACTAGAACTATGTGATTTGAACAGTTTTAAATTTAGATTAAAATATAGAATTAAGCAAAATATATTATTCTATTCAAGAATACTATAATGATTTGAATGTGTGAAGTTAAAGAGCAGAGGATATTCAGAGAGCACCAAGCAATATTAAGACTCTCTGTTTTCGAGTTTTCGCCAGTACCAGAGCAGGGAAATGAAATTATTTTACGTATGTCCCCGAGTGGGAATCGAACCCTCAACCAATCGTGTTTATATATTCCGACGCTGTCCCACTGTGCAACGATGGCCTCAAATAAATACTTACTTTTCATTTACAAAATAAGATCATATTATGTTATGTAAATATATTCTACAGTTTGTCTTAACCAAGTTTTTTCTTTCATTCTTTTCTTAAATAAAAAAAAATCTATACATATAATAAAAATGTGCATGGAAGATATATGAAAAAAAAATATTAATAGGGGGATTTATCAATGTAATAGAACCCAAAACAATGATTTTAAATTTTATTTTCTGTTTGTCTGTGTCTGTTAGTTAGTGCAACGTAATCTCAGAAACGGCTTAACTTATTTGAATGCTTTTAACTATTGTATTTTGGTAAACGTCCCTTAACATTAAGTGTTTGTTTAATTTTAATCGGTTCACAAATAAAAAAGTTACGGTTATTTACGGCTTGTCAAACTTCTTTTCTGTTAACTTCTGGTGCAGTGGAACATAACACACAACATCTAACTGTAATCGCGATTGGTTGTAAGCTCGAATCCCACTCAGGGGAATTGTTATATTTGAAACAATTTCATATCTCTTTTCTGCTACCAAAGACAAAGCTCGGCGTTGAATTTCGCCACTCACTAGGTAACACAAAAAACGATCGATCAATTTCGGGCGCAAAGTGGAGAACGGAGTGTCTAGACACTAAGATTTATTTTATATTTTGATTTTATTTCTAAGAAAGTAAGAGTTGCGTGGTATAAAATAAATCAGTTTACCCAAATTTTTTTACAGATGCCTTTTCTTTCTAATAATTTTGTATTTTGGAATCAATTTTGGCAAATCGGACAAGGATAATAACGTCAGGGAAAAAAGGCAAGTCAATAGTTTACCGTTGATTTATCCATATGGAGGTACTTATAAGGTAAGAATGATGAATGAATGAATGCTGCAATTGTAGTCCTCAACAACAAAATGAAATTACAAAAAATATTGCAATACAAGCCGTATTTGTATTAAATAATTTAATATTTTAATAATCCTCCGGCGTTGTTTCCTTTACTTGATTTATCCAAATACAATTATTTCAATATAAGTGATGGTAAAAAGGCCCCATAAAATAAACAAACAATTAGGTCATAAATCACTTTGTGAATCAGTTCTTCATAAATCTGCACACAGCAGAAACTAATAAACTGTCAATCACTTATTAGAAACCTAAAACAAAATAAACAATGTTTAGATCTAATTATTCATCGTCATCAAACTTATCATCACTTTTGCTACCATCATCATCTTAGTAATCACTATTTTTGAAAGTATTGTTAATTTTTTTTGACGTTTCCAGCTTATCATTGGTTTTGCCTCACCGATCCCAGTTGAAGACCACATAAATTTGCTTTTTGCCGCAAATTTTCAGTATCAATATCTACAATTTACAAATATATCTCAGTTATCACAATACTATTTTATCAATACGGTGTCAAGAGAACAAAGAGATGCTGATGTCGCAGGAAGACGAGATGAGAGGCTCATCTTCTACAGAGCAGTGGAGAATATGTTGAATATGTAAGTAAACCTTTAGGGACTTTATAATATTTTTAAAGTGTTCTTCACACACTTAGTACATAAAAATATTTTTGAAAAACCTATGAAAAATTAAACGTAGTAAGATTTGATACAGCTCCTCTGGACGGACTTAAAGAATATTGAGTACTGCTACATTTAAAATGTATATATATATATATTTTTCTAAAATCTTTAACATTATTTCAAAGTTTTTGTTGATTTTCGATATAAATGTATGTTACCGGAAATTTGTAAAATATCAAAATAATTTATAATTAATAAGTTTTTTGTATATTACTTAATTCACTTAGGTTATATAAAAAAATCTTAATTACTTTTTAATAAAACATATATTTGACAGTGAACTTATGTATTTCCTAGGTGTTTCATTTTGGTTTGCGAAATTTATTGGAAGAGTTTAAAGTAGTATTTATATGATAAAATAGACGTTTTAATAAAAACATTTTATCGAACATACAACCATCGTTACGATAAAATCGTAATAAAGCTTGCTTATACAATATACCACTCGACTGTACGATGGTGGATCGTAACACAGTTATAATGTTAATTTTCTGAACTACAGGTACTATATCTTTATATAGATTAAATATTATACTGGAATATGTTTTTTATATTCACGCGGTTTCTCACAAAGCAGGGTAGTCAGAGAGAAACTAGTGTCAAAGTCAAAAAACTCCGTTCTCCACTTTCCACAAAAAAACATTGCGTGTTAAGTGCTGGAACACAACAAACATCGCACTTTATCTAGAGCGAAGACAATCATATAATCATTCCTTAGAGCGGAGATCGAATTCATAACCTATCCTGTTTACAGTCAGATGCTCCACTAAGTCAAGATGACCTTACTAGTATATGTGAAAGTAATAAATCACAATATAGGTATTGTAGGAAACCTTCTGCTCTACTAGCCGCGGTCTTTTAATGTGCCTCTCGGGAATTTAGAGTGGATCCAGCTGAAAATCGAAAATTATGTTTAAAAGTCGTTTACGTAGTCTAAATGCTTAAACAAAACGTTCAGAATTTTGTTTTTTATAGGGAGCTATTATTAGCAGTTGTAAAATGAAGTGAGTGAGTGATAAATCTATTAGCTATTTGATTTGATTATTAGATTTTTCGTCTTGCCGAAATTTTTGTGTCTATACGAAAAATATAAGCGTTATATAAATTTTTTTTTACATTATGTAAATACCAGACACTTACTCTAAGTGCTAGAATACTAAGAAATATTGAAATTTCTTAATTGAGTATACGATACTAGGAATACGATTATAAGAATATTGATTTTTATTTTTTATATTTTATAACATCAAATCGCCTGTCCAACGCGCGGTATTAAGTTCAGCCACTCTATATCCAATTTCTCAACATCGGGCAGAAAGTGGAGGTCAGAGTCTCAACTTGTGTTAAGAGTACCTTGTGGTACTCTAATGCCTACCTAGTATCAAGAGTACCTTGATATGTGGGGTAAAGTATAAAGCGGCTTTTATATGTCTGTTCTAAGAAAATAACTGTTCATGCCCCTATACGATCAACCATAAAGACGATTCTATAAAGAATTGTGATACTTAAATTTACTACTACTACTGCAGATTTTCTACTGCACTGCCAAATTTTATACTGCAACTATTAAGTAATACAGATTTTTTTATATTAAGACTCCACATAAATGTAGATATTCAGTGAAACTACTATTTTCATAAAAAAAACGATTTTAAATGTATATATATATATAAATTTTAATAGACATTCTAGCATAATCAAATTGGCCGTGTTTCAGGAAAGGCGTGGACGGCCAGGATTGCGTCTTGCGGGCGATTTGCGAAGCGGCTCAATACCCTGTACACGAAGAGGCGCTCGTTGGAGAGATTTTGCATATATTACTGACGTGAGATAATTTTTATTGTGTATCTCAGTAGATTCTATAATTTACTGTATTTGATTGGATAATAGTTGTAGGATCGAATTCGTTTTGGGGAATGTTTTTTTTTAAATACTCTTTTTGGGGCAATTGTAGTGAACACATCATCTGACTTTAATTAAGCATGATGATGATAATGTGTTCGATCTCTACTAAGGCGAACGATTATATTTAATTTATTTCAATTACTCCTCTCTGGTTATTACCAAAGCGCTTCATTGAGTTCCGCTACTCAATACACAATGTAACAGTTACTTAACACTAGGTTCTCTCTGAAAGCTTTTCTAAAGAGCGTGAAGCTTAAAAAAGTTTATTTAAATTTACTTAAGTTTTATTCCACTGAAATAATTTCTACCATGGTACTATACTTTATTTTAATAAAACCACGCGTACATGTATATATGTATGTTCAATACAAGCATTCGAATTGTATTTCAAGTTTCAATATCGGTTAGACACGTTTCTCATTGCGCTATGCGACAGTAAATTCAGCGCTTCCCTTGTACAGCAAATATAATAGGACAAAAAAGATACACATGTGAACATCGAATTTGGGACTACGATTTTTAGATAGACTATATCCGTAGCCGTCTTTTAAAAGTATAGTGTACACGTTCAAAAATGCCTAAACTAGCGTTAGTTCTTAGTAAAGCCGCAGGGTAATTAATAAGAACCTCCGTTCTCCACTTTCTGGTCGACATCAAGATATTGCGTATTGCGTAGTGGAAGTCAATGCCTCGCTTTGCCTTGCCAGTGCAGAGAAATGAATATAAATTTAAATATAATTTTTACTTTGACTAGGCACTGCGCCACGATGGCTTGAATATATAGAGTTAATACAAAAACAATAAGGCAAAAAAAAGGTACGGTCCAATTGTTTGTAGTTTCAAAGTACATTTAAAAAACCATAGTCCTCAATTAAATTACTATAAAGGCAAATTAGAAAAGTAAGAAATAGTCCACGATGGCGATGGATGGATAGATGGAGTATCGGTGGATTTCATTTAGTAGATGTAATTTAATTTTAGAAGCATAATTAACACTAGTAACTTGTAACCACGAACAACTTATCAAATTATTAAATAATAGATTAGCTTCTCGTAGCGTTGACAGTTTCATGATATAAAAATGTATAAGAAAAAGATTATCAAATTGAAGACGTCATCAGTGCTTGTAAAAGTATGACAGCTAAAAAGAACTTTATTTTTTGAAATTTTATTCATTTTGTACGTTTCAATTGTCTTGCCTTTTAAACGCCAAAGTTATAAGTTTAAATTTAGTTGTAACATATCAATGAAAATATGTTGAACAAGTAAATATATCAATGAAAATATTTTGATAAATTCACTGTATTATAAAATTTATTTTTTTAACATTTTTTAAAGTGTTATTCGCACACTTAGGAAATTGAAAAAGACATATATAGAAAACGTATAAAAATCCCGCTGCGTCTAAATAATTTTTTATACGTTTTATAAATATGTGTTTAATTATTAAAGTTGATAAATTTGTTGTAAAACATATATTTAGAAAACGTATAAAAATTTAAACGCAGCGGGAAAATGTTTATACGTTTTCTAAATATATATTTTCCAATGTCCTAAGTGCGTGAATAACACATTAAAAAAATGTATAAGTATTTTTTTGTATTTTAACGTTTTTAATAACAGCTGCAATGTTTTATTACGAATTTAGAGATAGACATATTTAGAAAACTTATAAAAATTTGAACGCAGCGGGATTTGAACCTGAGCTTCTTGAAACAAATTCAAGTCCCGCTACTTTAAAATTTTTATACGTTTTCTAAATATGTTTTTTTCAATTTCCTAAGTGAGCGAATAACTCTTTAAAAAAAAACAAACGTTAATTATATAGAGATGTTTTGAAATTTCAAGTACTTAGCGTCAATACACTCCGTCCTCCACTTTCCGCCGGAAACGCAAACGAAAAGTGGTGAGTTGTGGAATTCGACATCACGCCTTACCTTACCGAAGAAGAGAAATAAAAATAATTGAGATTGATTGAGAAGCAACAACTTCCACTTCAACTTTTAATTAACATGTTAAACGTATGAACAATACAGCATTTACACCAACTTAGCATCAAACTTACGATCGCTTAAAATATAACTATCAAAGTATCCAATAGTCTAAAGCTTCATAGAATTCCCTCAGCATCTAATAGTATACATGTTTATATTTTATCGCCTTCACTTTGTGGCGTAGTTGAGGCGTTAGAAATACAATGGCCGTGTTTTAGTCTTATAAAGGATCATGTTACGTGCAATGTGGACTTTATTTATGATTTATTTGAATTTAATAATTATGACTTGTATATTTGTAATGTATAGTGATACTAGCGACATGCTCGTGGCTTCACCTACGTCAACTATAGCTGTTTCGTATTTGCACTGGAATTTTCATAAAACAATGGGATTCTCGGTAACACAAAAAAATGGGAGAAAAAGTATCTCTCTATATCCCTGAAGTATCTTTATATAAAATTTCATCAGAGTCGGTTCAACTATTTGGTAGCAGTTACTGTTGCACTTATAATATTATTAGGAATGTATTGTGAGATTTGTCGCGACTATTTCGTGTAATAAAAGAAAAAATAAGCTTGACATTTACTTAATGAAAAACGCTTCAAAGTATTTTGTCGTTATCCTGGTCTTGGCAAGGGTATTAGGTTTATGCTCTGTAAATATTGTATTATCGGATCCGGACACGTGTACCATATTGTAAATATATCGGACGGCCAAAAGTCAAAGGTATCAAAATAGCTTTGTGAGGTTTTCCGATATTGATAGAAAGGTATAAGTGGAGTTTATAAAAGTTTATTTAAAATAAGAATAATAATAATAATCATATCTCAGGAGTTTTAGACGATCACGATTGGTTGTAGGATCGATTTTGAATTTAATTATTTTCAATTTTCCGCTCTTGTGAACAAGAAAAACTGCGCCACTGCGCCACAATTGCCAAAATATTATACACACTATTTTTGGGCTAATATGTAGGAAATTCACGTTGAAACATTTATAATTCAAACCTTTATTCTTGGCTCGACGGTATGCAGGATGACAGCGTTACGTGATTCTCATGTTAGTTTCCTTATAGAATTATTGCTTATGAAATAGTAATGTGAAGTGACTTTTATGACTTTGTGTTAAGTTAGCACCATTATTGTGAACCCTGTTAGAGGACAATCTGTGTCGGTCAATTTGGAAATATTAATCAAGTTCTTAAAATCATAAAAAAATTGGAAATAGACTTTTTGCGCTGGGTGGTTTAAGAAATTTAGCTCTACTAGGTAACTTAAACTATATTAGGATGCGTAAGCTTGTAAGTTTTATTTTAAAATATTACAAGATATAATTATAAATCAAAGAGCAACATTTTTGTGACGGGATGAGAACTTATAGCCTAGTTGGTTAAAACGATTAGTTGGTATCCCAAATGTCGTGGTTTCAAATACTCATTTCACTCGGGAGGCTTATGATATATATGAAGTTATTGTAAAACTATATTTGAAAACAGCAACTGTTGAGTTTCTCGTCGGCTCTTCAGTAGTCGGCAGGACAGTCTTCCGAGACAGTAGTAGCTTCCGATAGGAACTTACATTTTGTGTTAATTGACGACTCGAAAGTGCTTGTCTTATAGCCTTTTCTAATAAATAATATTTTCATTTAATTAACCTTTTTTAATAATTTCATTGATTTTCTATTTAATATATAAATTCACATCCAGAGCTAAGCGTTGTTTAGTTTAAACTAGAAATAGTGCCTCTTTGTGTTTGCAAAATATTCCACCACCCTCAGTTCAATATATGAATTTTTCTTATCGCAATTTTTTTCCATCAAAATATATCCTGTAGTTCTACGAATTGCATTATATAAACTGGTGCGTCGTATACAGATATTGATATACTGCTAGCTATTCTTTCTCGTTTTATAACTTTGCAGGCAAGATGTATGAATTTTTAGTAAAAAAGACAAATAGAAAACGGTCATATTTTTGCCTTAAAATGTCAGTTTGTTGCATAAAAATATTTTCAATAGATTTATTTTATTATTTATTATTACCAGCAGAATCTTTGACGTTCTTGAAACTACGTTTATGTCAAATATGTTGTAGCAATAGTTATTTTAATCTATACATATAATAAAAACGTAACTAATCGCTGTCTGCAAAACAATGATTTTTAACTTTCATTTGTTTGTCTGTTTGTCTGTATGTCAGTGTATCTGTTTGTATAATTATTGTGCTGTGTTCTAAATTCACTTAACATTTAGTGTTTATTTTATTACAATCGGTTCATAAACAAAGAGATAATAACCATTTACATTATAAATTTAGACAAAGTTTGTGATTAAAGTGAGAACGCGGGTGGGAAATAGCAAAATATTTTAGTCGTGTAGTTTACGCAGGCGAAGCCACGTCGCTAGCAATTTAATATATTTCGAATGCGCTATTAGAATGTAAAAGCAACTTTCTGCACTTCTACGCCATATAATTTTTGACTTTGCCACATTTCATATTCCTTTAAACATAATTTTGTTAAAAAGGGGTATGAAGTTTTGCTGTTACATATACGTTTAAGATTTGGGTAACTAGTAACAATATTTATATGTGTACAAATTAAATGCATGGCATTAGTTCGTTCTATCCTAAATAAATCGTATCTAAATTATACCGACTTGTGTGACTATATAACATTTCATCACAATCGGTTCAGCAGTTTGGGTGTGATAACGTCACAGATACAGGGTTACTTTCGCGTTTATAATATTAGTGTGGATTTTCAAGTGATATATCGATAGATCCTTACTACTTGGATATATTTGTGGTCTTCGTTATTGACCCCTTTGACCACCACATTGCCTTTTTTTTAGATACATTTAAATATATCAGTTTTTATTAATTGGTATTAGTTTGTGATAACTTTATAATGAAATTCATGAAAAATATTTCGTATATTTACTTATTTAATAATCTATATATTTTTTAATTTTGAAAATAAAGAATATATTATTATTATTAATTAGCGCGATAAAAATCGCTAGAATTTGGATCTTTATCTTCTTCATTTAATACTAAAACTGTTTATAATTTTTTTTTTGAAGACACTCACTTTGTTCTCCACTTTCGGCCTGACATCGAGACATTGCGTGTTGAGTGTCCGAAGTCAATGCCCCGCTTTGTCTTAGGTACCAGAGCGAAGAAATTAAAATAAATCAGATATAATAAATCCTCCGAATGGGGATCGAACCCACAACAAAACGCATTTACTATCAGACGTTGTTCCATTGCGCCACGATGGCATCTACAATTTAAGTAAGACGTTAGAAGACAATGAGTTGTATTCAATTATTCTGACTATGTAATTTCAGACCAGATTATGGTCACTCACCGTTCGAAGACAACGATCCAGAGTGGACGGAAGCTATGTCAATCTACAAGGACGCATCCACCGCCGGGCGCCAGATGTTTGAATGCGGTTATATATACAGCGGTTGTCCGCAAGGTCAAGGCGTGCTGGACTTGGTTACTTCGCTTCGTGATGAATAAACTATTTTCACCATTTGTTTTTTAAAGTGTTATTCACACACTTAGAATAATCGTTGGGTAGCAGAAATCGGTAAAAATGTCTCTGCAGAGGTGCTAACAACAAATACAAGTTGTAATAAGCGTATAAGAATTTCAACGTAGCGGGATTTAGAACATATGGGTTAGCAGTCAGAGCACTTGAACGGTTCTCAAGAGGCGCGGCTTCAAATCCCGCTGCGTTCAAAATTTTATACGTTTTCTAAATATATGTTTTTGAATAAACTATGTATAATTGTGCAGCATATTCATTTGTTTTTCTTAGAAAAGTTTGATGTTACTATATATCTACCTATCAACTATTCAGCAAGGCAGAATTCATGTGTCACCTGGATATCACATGGTAGCCAGTAGAAGCTATTATTAGGATACTCAATTATCCACAGTCTGGAAACTTAGGAGACATTGCGTGTGTGAAAATGTTTTGTAAATATACGCAATCCTCACAGTGGAGGATCAAACCCACTAACATTAGATTTATAGGCAGACGCTTTCACTGCGCATGATATCATCACAAATATTTTATTCAAAAATCGTATTTATAGATGTTATTGTTATATGCTTGGCTGATCGGTCGTGTGCTGAAGTTTGATGATCATGAATTTCAATACTGTTTGGGCAATATTTATATTATGGAATTTGGTACTGTTAGTCTGGTAAGATGAAGCCCGTAATTGTTCACTTACTCAATGTGTATTGAGTAGGTGAAAATCTTGAAATGATGTGATAGTAGATGGGAGAGATTATGTAGGTTGTATTTGTTAAACCAAACCAAACTAAACAAAATACGAAACTCAAATTTGTTATTATATAAAAATATTTTTTTTGGAAAAAAACGTCTCAAAAAGGAAACAGAAACTTGAGAAATCATTAGATACACGTACATCGTCATCATCATCTGGACATCTGATTTTGTACATATTTGTATCGTAAGTGGTACCATTTCGAAAATCCTCGACCAAAAAACATCAATTAAAAAAAAAACGTTTAAAAATTAAATATAAATACGTACTTGTATATCGGCCACTATTTTTTGATATGTATAAAACGTATCGTCCATAAAGTAGTAAAATACTTTGTTGTATGGAACATCACTTCAGCAAATTAAGTGCGTCTCACGCCCGAGTCACGCTCCACCACTCTCAAAGGTCACCGCAGACTGAAGTTTAGGAGAAACTTTCTTTTAGTTAGTGATGAAGTTTAATAGTTTATACTAAACGTGGGTAATTTTTTGCTTTTATATGGTAAAGGTTCAATAATATTTTATGGTACTTCAAAATTTTATCAAAAATATGTACTTATATATACATATATGAGGCCATGATAGCGCAGCGGGACAATGTCTAACTGTAAACGCTATTGGGTTTGGGTTCGATTCCCACTAGGGTAAAGGAGTATATCGAAACTATTTGATTCGCTTTGTTACCAAATACAAAGTGCAGCATTGAGTTCCAACGCTTAACACGCATATATGTGTGGATTTCAGGTGGAAAGTGGAAAACGGAGTGTCTTGAAATTAGACTCAAACGAGTAGCTAAGTGGGGAAAAGCATGACGCTATAAAAATATGAGTTATTCTGACATACCAATATAAATTATAAAAACTTCACACTGGAGTGATGGATTCTGAATAATATTTATCTATTTCACGAAGATTTTTTCAATAAATCGATTTATGGATATGTAATATTAAACCAGTACGAATTTTGCTTTTCTCGTGTTTTGTTACAGTGTGCCGGCCGATACTTAAAGCTTTGTCTTATAATATGTAAGAGAGATTTGATCCCACTACCATTGCCTTCCAGCATTTGACCACAGCGCCACAATAACGTTAAATGTTTTAAATATATTAAAACTTATGTCTGCAAAGTCTACTACAGCTAGAAAGCTGAAGACGCACCGTTCACAATTTTATGTTAGCGCATAGTGCAGAAAATTTTATAGCTTCCAGACATATGTACATATGTTGAATATCGATTTTCATTCTAAATTCACTCGTCTAAAGTATATTGATATTAAAAATTTAAAAATAATAGAGAATTTGTCTTAGGTATTTTGATATTTTTTCATGTTCTGTCAAGACTTCTTCATGTTTATATTAAGGAGAGAAATGAATTGAAGACCCGGTGATTGGTAGAACTAAAGTTTGCATTTGGTCTAACCAGACTAGAGCAATAGTGTTTGATTATATCTAAATATAAACATCTTCTTAGAATAAATTGAACATACACTTATCATCAGTAATCACGTCCGTTTTGCCATTGCTATATGTATATAACAAATGATCACATATTTTGATTGAAACTATTCAATCCGTATTAATCAAGTGGAATTAGTAGAGAAAGAGTGTCTTATGTTATTGTTGTAATATTAATTTAAACACTAGAATTTATATGTATACCAATCAGTGAAATCTCCGAAGTTGTCGATTACTGCCTGGGAATGTAACAAATATTTTTAATTGTTTTTAAAATGTTATTTTAAGATATTAAGACAACCATCGGGCATCTGTCTAATATAGAGAAATGCCCTCTATGCAACAGTATAAATGATATTTACACGTTGTTGGAATGTGTACGAAACGATGCGCTTTGACCACTTTTACTAAGATCTTTTAATATTGGTATGTTTAATACTATTCTTGCAGGACCATTGTCAAGAAATGCAATTGCGTTGGCTAAAGCAATGACAAATTTTAGTTATAAATAAGTATATTGGTTATACGGAGGTGACCTAGTCAATGACATGACTAAAACTCCCATGTATAATAAAGATAAAAAAGACTACCATCGGATGTTACACTAATATATCTATAGTGTCTATAAGTTTATCTTCTAAACTAATACAACCAATGTAATACTGTTTCAAAGTAAACATGACATGTAAGAGGGAAATACAGATTAAATTAATATTTTTATTAAATAAAAAGGTGAAGGTAACACTATACTGGCACAATAAAATAACTACTAGAAAATATACTCTTTTAAAAATATATATATAAACAATCCGTTCGCCACTTTCCACCAGAATTCGAGACAAATAGAACTGTAATAATATTAATCAAATCGTAATTAACTTACTGCCTTTCATTAAATGCTATTAGAAACATGGTAAAATATAAGTGAATGCCATTAACGTTAGTCAAAATGGGATTGACCCACTTTGAAAACAAAACATAAAAAAAAAATGTATGAGAAAACGTGTGTCTTGGCTCTTTCTCTCTGAATAGCCTGCTATGCGGGAAAAGGGTGAAGCTAAAAAAATGACCGTAAACAAGCGTGTAAGTTTTGACGTAGCTTGAAAGAGCAGCTTGGTCGTCAGAACGCTTGGATTGTGTCTAAAAGAAACGGGTTCGACTCTCGAAACAGTCATTCAAACCACTACGCCAATAAAAAAATAGTACCAACACGCCAATAAAACCAAAAACCAAATATGGTCTAATAAATTAATATAATTATTACAGTATCACGAGCAAACATCCTTGGAGTAAACGTGAACATTAGCTTGGGATTAAATGATTTCACTAATCGTTTATTAGAGAGCATTCATTTTATAGTGCTGTCATTAGTTGTCGAGGCAATGCACCGTGAATGGGATTCCTAACAAAACTATAAATTAGTGTTGGCCTAATAATTTTATTTCAAACTGCCCACTACTTCGTCCGACTGGAATTCTAAAATTAAATTTGCTTTATTTACTCGTTATTACATTAGTTATCTGAAGTGAAGACCCTCTCTAATCAGTCCAGCCATTCCAGAGATAAACAAACAGACAGGCAGACAAAAATTGTAAAAAAAATGATTTTTGTGTATTTGGTATACATACGTATCCACAAAGTAAACATCGGTTAATTTAATATTTGTTTGGTATTATTTGTATAGATTTATCTTAATGTCTTTTAGTTAAATTATAATACCCTAATAACAAACAAACCAATGATGAGTGTATTACTATATAAGTATGTATATACTGAAATAAACATATATACTAGGAAGCGTAAGTAGGGTATGCTTAAAAAAAGCACGAGAGCATTTTGTATCCATTTTTTTTATTTCATTTCATTTCCGGAGGCTGTAACACAGTTTATATAAATAAATACATACTACATATATAAATAAATGTAATTAATCTAGAATGATTATGTACCATGCACTTCATAATAGATTCAATTCTTCGCTTTCCTATAATTAGAAATGTTCGTACATTATATGAATGAATGTACCCATATATTAAGCGGAACTGTATGAAACTTCTAAATTGTACACAAATCCTAGGAAAAGTTTACAATACCCTAGTCAATTAAATGTAAAATGAAGATAATATTTTAGAACGAATTAGTGAATACATTATTATTTTTTTTTTATTCTATAGACAAGGAAAACGAGTTTTCGGGTCACATGATAGTAAGTGATCACCGCCGCCCACTCCCCGTGTAACCACCAGAAGAGGCCTTTAAGGTGGAAATAGATTTTGAAGGTGCCTTAGGCTTTTGTCGAAGTTTTGATGACAGTAGACAGGTATAGATTAAGATACAATTTTTTATTTTATATATTTCCATGTTTCATTTCAAAAGCAACAATACCCAGAAAATACATACTTGTCATAAATGTATTTATTAAAATATCATTGAGATTTTCACATTTTTTTCTAAAGGGAGTTCGTCGTTATTTATATTTCCTAGGAATTATGTACAACTCCGACGTATCACACACTCCCGGTAACACTAAACGGCAAATAAACGACGGTAACGGCAAACAAAAAATAATAAGTTAGGAATATTTTAGGCAAATAAAAGCGATGTTAACATTTATCACACACATTTTATTACTAGAGATCTGTGTATGGCAAAATTTCTAATATCGAGAAGGGACACGAGTTGATTGATATTACACATTCATCGTCCTTGATGTTATGCCATTTGTCAGTAGCTGATGATTGTTGCCTAGAAATACATAAAACAAGATAAATTCAATTTCATCTCGATTACCATTTTGGTGACGTGGGTTTTTTTATGTCAGATTTTTATTACTATTTGTTTTGTTTGTTATTAATGTTCATATTGTATACGTAAAAGGAAAATAATTGTGGTTTTTATTTTGTTATATGATAAATCTATTTGTCTTTTGATAGATATTTATTATTTCTAATTATATATTATTTTAAGCTGGCAAAATAAATCTAGTATCATTACACTCTGTTCTTCGCTTTCCACCCGAATTCAAGACAGGCTTGTTGAGTGGCGGAAATCAACACGATTGGTCGTAGCAAGAATATTTAAATAATTTAAATATATGCCCCCGAGTAGGAATCGAACGCACAACCACCGAGTTTACAGTCAGACGCTGTCCCGCCGAGCAGCGATGGCCAATAATTTTGTAATAAAATACATATACATATTAAACATGCTCGTTACTTGGTTTGAGTATTTTCAAAATATCGTACAACTCAAAATAAAGTTATGGCTTAATTTACTATATACGACGGTCGTGGGTTCAAATACAATAAAAGAACTAAACTAATATTCTCACTTATAATATCAGTCAATCCCCCACTTATTTTGCGGTGTTAAGTTTCGCCATCAATGTCTCTAAATGAACGGAAAAGTGAGTATGGCGGGTCGTAGCAATAGTTTTTTTTTGAAAATACATGAAAATATTTAAATAAAAACATTGTATGAAGGTTATTATTACCTAAAAATAATTTTGAGAATTTTATTATATGTTCCCTTTGGATCATCCATTTGGTTAACCTCACATATTGTACGACGGACACAATGAAAGCCATTTAAGCCGTTTCTGAAATAACAACAGTTTATATTTAAAATTTACAATTTATATTTTCTTTTAACAGTGACAACATTTAGATGATACAGCTTTATTCGCTTGGTTTCCAAGAGGCGCGGGTTTGAATCCCGCTACGATTATTTTTTAATATGTTTATATGTACTCACTTATTCAATAAAATTTCCATCGTCTGATATACATTACGCCTATTTAAGTGGTGGTGGGGATAAAATGATTCTGGTGGGTCATCCCAGTTCATGCGGAAGCCTATTGCCTGAGCGAATATTTGGTTCCACGGTACCATGTTGGCTTTAAAGTTGAAGCGTATCTAGAATTTGAAAAAAATTTCCATTTATAATATAAAATTTAATTTGCAAAATTTGCAAAATTAGACATAAATATAAATGAACGTTTTTTTTTAGTCAGAGAGAACCTAGTGTCAAGACACTCTGTTGTCCATTTTCCACCCAAAATTTACATATTGTGTGTTGGGTGGTACCAGAGCGAAGAAATGAAAATAATTTAAATATAATAATTCCTCTGAGTGGAACTTGAACCCACAAACAATCGTATTGACAGACGCTGTCCACCATGACCTATATGAATAGAAAATTTAATGTTATTAAAAAACAAATACAAAGTAAATTTTAGTTAACTAATAATTTATTTATAACAGTTAAGGCTACTTACAAAGAAACGTGATATATTCCTGAAGGATAAATACCGTCTTGGTCTGTTTAATTTTCCACTACCATCATTAATGTCAGTTATAGCAAAAACTATAAAACACAGGTAAAACACCAAAATAATATGGTAAAATTTGTCCATTGTCTTATTTTTACCAAAGCAACGTTTACTAACTTATTTTATAATAAATCTGTTATTAGGAGCTTTTCGTTTTTCATTTACCATTTCGTCAAAAGCAACTTCTATTTAAATTATAAATACTGAAACAATGAATTACAATAGAGAAGAAGTCGACATATCACGTGTTTTTAAGTCGAAGAAGCATTGGCTTTATTTGGTAAAGTATACCAATAAAAACTGTCATTTCTTTTGTTTGTTTGAGAAAGGTTACTTTACTTACATTTCACATGCGTCTATACGTCGCGTCGTTTCAAATTAAAACTTTAACATAAATTGACTAAGAAAACTACTTATAATAAATTATTATTATTATTAAATTTGTATATTTTATAATAACAGTTTATGAAACATGTTCTATTTATAATTAATTGCATAGGTATTTTTAAAGATTTATGATTATTAAGAAGTAAAGAAAATTATTAAGAAACGTACAAAGAAGTATTTTTCTATAGGTAATATGTAAACAATACCAAAAATTGCACACAGTTGTAGATTCATATCCTGCTATTGCTATTCTTATCCTTTTTTTGTTCTTAAGAGTATTTATTTGTAGAAGGTAAGACGCATTCCGCGGCAATGCGGAACTAAGCGCCGCAGTTTGTTTAACAATATTGTGGAATTTAATTTAATTAAAAAAAAATAAAAATGTATTTCCCAGCTGCACCATAATGCCATCTTAATAATATTTTACAAGGAAAACTCAAGTATTTTCTAGTATGTAAAATTAGTATACTACGGTATTGATGACGTGTTTGTTTGACATTTGATTATTGTTGAAGTAGGGCTCCTAACGGAATGGAGACTAGTTTTGTTAACTTTTGACGCATTTTTAGAGTTCACTGGCACATGCTCGATAACTTGTTTAATGGCTTTGGTAATTGTCACATTTGATTGTATTCAGTAACATGACTTTTTTTTGAGCTACACGCATACCGATAGTAAAATTTAGTCTCATGACACTCCGTTCTCCATTTTTTGGCCGAAACCTAAATATTGCGTGCTCGTGTGGTGTAGCTCTACGCTGCGTTTCGATTTACCAGAGCGGATCTCGATCTCCCTGCATGTTTACATCCATACATTATTCCGTCGCGCTACGCCTTAATATATTTTCATATAAAAGTAAGTTTACTGGTAGATTTTTATTATAATTTTAAAATTTCATACGTTTTGCAAAGTAGGCAGAGAAAATCTAAGGCCTAGACATCCTGTATCAAGATTCTTTCCAGCTTTTGATAGGACCATTGAAACGAATTTAAGGGTTAATAAATTAGGGTAGAGTTAATTGGGTTATATATGGTTAATATAATTCTTCAGTTTTGAAACTGAATATTCTGTTCATTATTTTTTTTTTAACTTTACACTTTCACGCATTGCAGATTATTCAGAGAGAACCTACTGTTAAGACTCCATTCCGTTCTCCACTTTCCGACTGAATTCGAGACATTGCGTGTTAAGAGGCAAAAGTCAGTGCCGCTCGTCTTGTCCCAGAGCAAAGAAATGAAATAATTTAAACATAATCATTTGTCCGAATGGGAATTTGACCCGCCGCCAATCCCGTTTGCAGGCAAACGCTGTCCCACTGTGCCACGATGACCTAGTTTCTTTATGTTGGTAATATTATTTCTTCACAACGTCTTATAGTAGATATAGCGGAAAAGGATTAATAATATATATAAAGTGAGGATGGGTCGATACCCAGTTACTACACAGTAAGAAAACATCTGACTATAAACGGATAGTCTTGGGTTAGAACTTCACTTGTGGATTTGATTGTATTTAAGCATATTCTCATTTTCTTGCTCTATTAAGAAAAATGCGGTGTTGAGAAAAGTTTTGACTCTAGGTTATCCCTGCCTACCTTACTATGCGGGAAAAAGTGTAAAGCTGCAAAAAAATATATATATTTATGTTAATTTTAATTGTTATAAATTTTAATAAATGTTAATTGTGAGTGGAATAAATATACTTATTTTTGGTTAGGTTTAGGTTTTGATTTTCACGACTACTACACATTTAAAAAACAAACAATTTTTAACTGGATTAATCGCGTATAATATTGGTATTTACCACTATTATACGCGATTAATCCGGTTAAAAATAATTTCATTTCAAATTATGTTGGATAAATTTATTTTAAATGTTTCATTTTATTGTTATGGCATTGGTTGTGGGCTAAAATTCTAATTTGGGGTATACTTGGAAGTTAAGCTCTGCCACTTAACATATCATGTTTTTAAAGAAATGGAAATAAAAATAAATTAATTTACTTCAATAGAAATCAATAAGGGGCATTATTATCTTTTACTAAAACCCGTCTTAGAACTTATCTAAGAATTAAAATATTTAAATCTAATCGAAGAAAGAAATTAAAATATTTTCATCGTAAATACTTGTTCGATCAGCATAATAATTTTAAGGAATACATACCCAAAATATTTTGTTTAATTCCATATTAATTGAACATTCATAGTTATCAAATATTTTTCTGTCAGTTATTAATATATTATTAATAAATTACTACAACAAATTATTCTTCTTTAATACAAATTCTTAGCACACATCCAATTAGCTACTTATTAAAAAAAAATAATGATTTCAATTTCAATTAAACAATTTCAGTTCAAAATATGAAACAATCGGTTAATAATCACTTTTACGTGGACTATCCTTCCAAACACAAATTCAATGTAAGAAAACCCAAAAGCCTCATATAAGTTATTGTTAAAGGAAGCTTTATTTAATTTAGAATTAACGACTTTTTCCATACTTGCTTAACCCTCATTTAAAGTATTTCAGGTCGAATATACAGGGTGATGTGTCGTGCTTGAATTACATATAAAGGTATATATTTAGTGAATTGTATAGAAAGATTTATGTTATGTGATAACTCCGTTCTCTTTTGTCCATCAATTTACTACTAATTTGTCCTAGATGGCTGTACACATTTTCTTCTTCTGGAATTATTAGAAACTTCAGCTATTGCCTTTAGAAGTTATGCATTGTATAACAAAATTGCGTTCTTATATTCATTATTTTTATAATGATATACCAATTTATTAAAACATTTTATTAGATAGTCAAAACAGTAGACAATAAATTTAAGCGAGTTTGTATATTTTTTAATTAAAGGTTACGACAAATTATAATAAATATATATTTTTTCTATACTTATATGTATTTATATCTTTTCTAAATATTTTTTTTATGCCGAAATGAACGAACAAAATAAATGTCAATATTAAGCTTATGTAGTTGAGGATGGAAACATTTACTTTTAAAATTGAATTGTACTCATACACACATATTTATACATTTTATTTATATATATATATATATATATATATATATATATATATATATATACACTATTTCTACGAAGTCTTTAAAAATAATATGAAACACCCTACGTAAAATTTATAACGGTATAGACGTTTGTGAATCGTTATTAACATTTTAAATATTATCCGCAGCTGGGGATAAGCTAACATATTTAGTTTAGTCCCAAAATTTTGCTAAGAAAGTATTCACCACTTTGAAACTTTAAAAACAAGAATGTTTTAGTCAAATATTTTGTTAAATATTAAATATTCTGCATACTTTTTCATGAAAATGTGTGTTCACAAATATTTTTCATGTATTCTCTTGTTAGCTATATTTTTTTGTCAATCCCAAGCGAAAGAAGATATTAATGATCGTAATATAAACAATGATACAAGAGTATTATCTCGAAGAAAAAGATTTATTATCTTTCCCGAAGGCAGCTCTTTCCAGTTGGGTAAGAAATATACGAATTGTTCTTGTAAATAAGTGTATAATTTATGTTTTTTATAGTAGGCGTTATTTGATAGCTTGGTACAATTAATCAATAGAATTTTTAATTTTTCTGTGAAAGTTATTTTAGCTTGGATGCCACTTTGGTGCAATAGGACAACCTTTGACTATAAACGAGATTGTTTGTGGGTTTGATTCCCACTCGTGGGAATGATTATATTTAAAATATTATAATTTCAGCCTGTGTAAACTAATACACTTGAAGTTTTTTGTTTATTGAATGAAAAGTCGTTAATGTAAATCTACCTTCAGTTCTACTTATTTATCGTATAACTTGTTTACTTATATGTGTAAGTGAAAATTATATTTAAAATTGTTACACGTTTTTAATTGTATAACTGTTTGACGACGCTGGTGCACGGTAGAACACGAGTTAATAATGGCACCTTGAATTTGCTTTCTTCTATGTAAAAATATATTACTTAAATAAAAATAAAGAAAAAAATCTCAAATCTCTCTAGTACCTAAGACAAAGCGCGGCGTTAAGTTCTGCTTCGAAGACGCAATGTCTAGATTTCAGGCGGAATTCGGTATATGTTTAAATTGTTACTAAGACAAGTTTAGTTTTTATATAATTGCTTGGCTCTTAAACAGTATAATTCAGCACTTTCCCATATTGTTTAGTCATTATTTTATGATTCCAGTATTTTGTACATCATATCCCGCGATATCAGGCATCAACGATATACTTCTATGGGGAAATACGGCTGCCTTGGCGTATGAGCTTCCACAAGATCCATATTCACCGTTCAATCATAGAGCGGAACCTATTCATAGAAGAATAGATACGAAAACCTTATACTTTACAGACTTTGATGGCAAAATCGTTCATAAGCAACCTTATAAAAGGTATTTATATTACTTTAGCTATTATATTGCATTGTAGCAGGATTATATCTGGCTCGAACGAGTATATGTTAATACTTCACAATATTTTGTGATTGTGGAATCTAATTTCCTACAGCGTATATTAAAGAATAATATAGAAATATTTACCTAATTAAGCATATTGTGTTATACTCGTATAGTTTGGCCTGTTGTATATAGTACTTTATTTTTTAAATAAGGGAAATGCTAATAATTAATATAAACTAGGTTCTCTTTGCCCAATCTCCAAAATCAATGTGATCTATGATATTAGTAAGTTTTACATCCATACTAGCTTAGATGTAGAAATTTCATAATCCATGACATAGAGCTTACTAATTTATAATAATAAAATTTCATGCATGCAACTTTAAAACAAAAGGGAACTTTCATACAAACTTTCAACCCTTATTTCACCCTATTAGGGGTTGAATTTAGACAAATCCTTCCTTAGTGAGCGTTTATATCATAAAATAAACCTACTGACTTAAAAATTATGCTTCTAAGTTTCTTAGTTTCCACTCGGCAATGAAAAAACAGACAGACTGGACAGTATATAGGGAGTATGTAGTACAGTATATAAGGAGTACTGGACAGTATATAAGCATGGTGACCCTTGGGGTACCCCTGCTGTAATGGGGTAGCAGTCAGGACCAGCTATTTAATACAGATATAAGATGTATACACGAAATGATATACAAGAATAACACTTACGATAAAACTTGCTTGTTCTATTTTATCGACTACTTACAAAAGGGTTTGCAATTTTACTTTTGTTTACAGTGTCCGATAAATCTCTAATAACAAAATCGTTGTCAGGGTGTTTACAAACAAGAAAAAGTGTGCTTTCAATACCAAACAATGAATGATAAAATTTAAATTCCTACCCTATTGTTTTATAGTAAGATTGAATATCCAATGTAAACATATTTAAATACACTCAATGTATTTCAGAAAATTCATAGTAAATCCAGCGTTTGCGAAGCGTAGCGTGGACGAAATGGTATCACCAGAATTTAAAATAGATAGAAAACAGATGCACGATTCGCAACATACGAGTTCGCGAGACTTTTTGAAAAGCTTACGTTCAATAGACTTTCATAGGAGCAGCCGCGTGAGCCTTTACCAACGTATAGAGACGTTGTTACAAGGGTAGAGTATGATTTTATTAGTAAAAAAATTTGCTATATCGTCATAGCTTATTGTTGGAATTTCTTTTTTGGATATTTATATAATAATTATTTTTAACATTGTATAGAGCTATAATGTATAGAGCTTATACGGGTATATTGACAGACTCTTTGTCATTACTCAAATTACAGCTGGATACATTTGCATTGTGATGAAATTAAACTAATTGTAAACTATTATCACATTATTATATTAAACACGTCGATACGTACTAGCAATACGTGTAGATATTATAAGCATGTAATAGACGCATGTAATTAGATAATTATAATATAATATTATTCAATTTTTATAACAGATTAGCTTTTTTTAAAAAATAAGTATATTTTTTACACAACTCATATACAGACAGACAGTTATAAAAAATAGATATGTATTGCTATTGTGATTTGCGCATTTTTTTTACGCATATCACGGCAGACTAAGAGAATCTAGTGTCAATACAGTAATGGAATTTAACAGCGCATTTTATTTTACTTGAGTGGAGAAATTAAATTAATTTAAATATACCCATTCCCTCAAGTGTAAATCAAAATATAACCAATCACGTTTACAGTCAGATGCTGTCCGAGTGCCCCACGATGGTTTCTAAATATATATCATTATTGCATAAACTAAACTTTGGGTAGGAATCAAACGTACAATCCCTAGCTTTGCTATTAGAATGATTAATCACTAAGCAAATTTTAGTAGCATGATGATGTTATGAATGATGAATGCGCTTGTACAAGCATGTGTTTAAAGGAATAATATACTAATAATAAGATAATGACTTATAAAATATACATATATCACTGATTTGATATACAAATGATATAAGTAAATTAATTATTAATGCAGCTTATTATTCTGTACACTTTAAATTTTTTTTATATTCAATTTTTATTTTATTTTATTGAGTTCCGGTATTCAACGTACAATGTTAGGAATTTTGTAAAATGGAGTGTTTTAACAACAAATTCTCTCCAGAAAAGCAAGAACCTGAAAAAAAAGAAAACAAAAACATTAATAACGATGTATTGATATATTATATAAAGATTTTTTTATTTTTAATTACTATATAAAATTTATCTGATTTTCTTATACTTATTAGTCTAGTTAAGACTTATTGTCAAGTCAAAAAAGTTATTTTAAGCTCTATTTCTCAGGGTTGTTAATTAAGCAATGTTTAGGAAATAGACGTATTTTTTTTTGTTTAGTATAAGAATAAGTAAAAATATTTTATTTATTTATTATTACATATAAACTGTTATAATAAAAGTTTACGCAATAATTATATATATTACTTACCTATTAAAAGGTTAGGCTAATAGAATGAGATGAATCCCTATCCTATATAATATGTCATATATTTTCAGTTTGGGAGCAGACGGACGAAGCTGTTTATTAAAAACTCTTTGCATCATTGGTCAATCTAAAAATAATACACAAGGTGCCTTCCTCCAAGAAATACTTAGAGCAGTTTTCACGTAAGTTTTGTTATAATATTCTAACATATTTTAATATCTTATATAGTCCAATATAGCTTGTAATAAAGCCAACAGTAGACTTATCGCATAGTAAGTTCTCCCTACACATTCCTTAGAATCCAAGAGAAATAATTACAACACAGTGTTAATAAGATTTCCTCGAACTTCCGCGATTTTTACATATTAAAAATGAAACTATTTTAACTCAATATTTCGTGTAAGTACTTATAGGTAGGTAGTAAGGTAGAGTTCATCTGTGATTTTGTACTGTAAGCGTGAAAAACGAAATATCCTATCACGTAACGGAACGAGACATTTTGTCTGTGGTTTAAAATATGCTGAAATTGTTAACGTATAGAAATTTCGATATCGATTAACACAAACTCAAAATCTCAAAATCAGTAAAAGTTCGAAATTTTTTTTACTAAAGTCGGGAAAACAAACAGCATTTGCAAAACATTAACTAGACTTGACTTATGTTCTACGTCTCCCATTTGGAGCAAATCCACAGAGACACTTCATTTTGATAGAGGTTGAGAGATTAATTTGCTCTATATCTTGGCAATTTTCTTTGTCATCCAAAACTGAAAGTCGGCAGGCTTGCATAGGACGACCACGCTTGCGTTTTCCTTTCTTTCCTTTCCTTGTCAATTTATGTGACCGCCACAAAGGCTTTAATTCTGCACGGGCTTTGGTGATTTGTGAACTGATTTTATGTTCTGCTTCTCCTGCTCATGACTACGATACTACCAAGATATTTGAGAGAAGAGAGAGAATTTGTGGACTCATTCCACTGTATTAGTGGCAATTAACAGGGGTGTTGAGATCTTCACTCTAGATCTCATCTCCTTGGTCTTTTGGGGTTCTGGTCCCTAATAAAGCCCTATTTCAGATGCTTCTCAGACTTTCAGACTTTTTAAATCATCGAGCTTCGACTGCATCTCAGCACGAGAAAGGCTGAGCAGGCACGGGTGATCGGCGTAGTCTAGGTCCTCCAGGACATTGCTCATTCCCCATTCTATACCGCGAGGTTTGTTGTCGCATACATGATTCATAACGCTGTTTAATATAAATCAAGAGAAGGCGTGAAAGAAGGCAGCCTTGTCTAACACCAGTGTGCACTGCTATAGAGAGATGATATCATTATGCATACGCCTTTCCTAGTCATTTCCTTTCTATACTTATGCATAAAACACGGTGGGAATAATAATACAAAAAAGTTTATATATATTACCTAGCTGAAGTGGCAGTGGGCGGGACATAGCTATGTAGCCAGGTGAACCGATGGCAGAAAGGTTCTCGAGTGGCGACCACTAACTGGACGACGCTCAGTGGGCAGGCTCCCTACCAGGTGGACCGACGATCTGGTCAAGGTCGCCGGATACCGCTGGATGCGGGAAGTGCAGAACCTTGCCATCCCATTACAGTCGTGGAGATTCTTGGGTGAAGCCTTTGTCCAGCTGTGGGCATCGATAGGCTGAAACGACGAATGTATATTAGATTAACATTTAATATGAATATTAAAGACTAAGCGCATTTACAAACCCAGTACAAAACACCAGTCATAACATATTCACCCCATACAATATTCAGATTACACAGCTGTCGATCTTGATTACGTTCGCAAACACTTCAAGTTATTTGATAATGATTTAATATTTAGGGTCTTGTTTGTCGGCTATACTATGTTATGTTTAAATATTCTCGCATTTTAACATACATATGTTCTGCGGTACACAGTACAGTACTCTTAGTTTAAATAAATTAGCGGTATTGACGAAGTTAGGTTAAAATTTTCTAAGTAGAGGGTATTTCGTTTTGACCATATCATTTTTGGTTCGACTTGATTTTTCTAAATTAAAACAAATGTTAAAATAAGAAAGACAGAATAACAGAAAAGCTTCATACGAAGATTTTGTAAGTAAGCGGGTGTGTAATACAACTTGCTAAGCAACTGTGTAAGCATAAAAAATAAACAATAAGTTTCTTAGTAATTTTGTTTGATTTTGTTGATTCTGTTAAATTTTGTTCTTTTATTTAAATTAAAAATGATTTCGGACCATTACATTTGGTACAGCGAGACAATGTCTGATTGCAAACGTCATTAGTTGTGGGTTCTATTTCCCTTCCAGTTGTGGATTCGATTTGGGGTTATAATTATATAAAAAATTAATTTCTCCGTTGTGGCATTACGGCGTTGAGTCACAAAAAGATATTGAAAATGGCAGGTAAGTTAGAGGCTATCGTAGCGGTCATCGTCATACTGTAATCGTCAAAAGTCGTGGGTTCGAACCCCACTCGGAGAAATGATCGTAATTGAACAATTTCCACACAACACGCAATGTTTACAATTTTGGTGGAAACTATAAGTATAAAACGGAGTCTTCTAGTTTCTCCGCTTTCTCTTTAAAGCAACAGACAATAGTTTAAAGCAAAGGAATATATGTTAGTAGGTAGAGCTCCTGTGATAATATAAAATATATTATTTACCATGTATTTATCCTCATTTATTTCATTTTGTAACTTTTTATAAACATATATATTTCAGGTTGCCAAAAACCGATGGTCAAGACTATATAGACGAAGATTACGACACTGCTTTCTCATCGGCAAAATCCTGTAATGAATTGCATCCTGAATGCACAGAAACTCAAATTGAAGATCATGCACCTTATGTAGCTTATTAGATGTGATAAATTTAAATTTAGTTTTACTATATTTCTAGTAATATGAAATGGTTGTTAAAAATAAAGTCTCGAAACAAGTAGGTATTTTTCTTTTAATACAACTGACTTAACGGTGAGTGTTCAATCTTACAAAGTTTTACTTTACTGACACAAATTCTCGATTTTTTCTGAGAATTTACATACGGGTCTAGATTATATTTTCTGGACAACAATTTCATAGCATCAGCCTGCGGTTATTGCCGCTTCGGCAATCGGCATAACAAAAAAATATTAAAAGTATGTTTTTCACCTATCTATTTTTTGTATACCTCAGTTAAATGCCAAATAAAATATAATATATACGATATTTCCAAGCAAGCAATTGAAATGGATCACATTATATAAAATAACGTTCTAAAGATCAACGGCGGAATGAATGCCGGCAACTGGAATTGCGTAGTAATTGTATTGAAAATTGGTTCGTTTGACACACCGCTTATTGGTTTCAACCTCCCTATACTCGTACAAAAGCCACAAAACTCCTATTAAATACGAAACAATTAATTGTATTTCGAACAAAGTAGTCGATTGGTAGATATTTTAGTTTAAGTATTAAGACTTATTTGTAATAAAAATACTTTTTTTATTATTATTTCTCCTTTTAAGATAACTTTCTAGAGGCCTTCCTTTACTTTACCTTAGCGTCTGTCTGTAAACGTGATGAGTTCTGGATGCTATTTCCACTAGGGGGAATGATTATATTTATAAAAAAACATTTTCGCTCAGATGGCTAATATAAAGTGCAGCGTTGACTTCCAATACTGAACACGCAATATTTCTATTTTGGGACGGAATTTGAAAAAGTAGTGTATTGATGTCGTTGAGCTTGTAAATCACTTACAGTTGTAAATAAGAACATTACTTAGTTAATATTATTCAATTGAAATTGTTTGCAAAAAGTAACACTTACTCAGAAAATCGAATTCAAAATACTAAGATGTAACTAGATTTTCATTTCCGGTTTTTAAATTCATCTAGTTAGAATTTTATATTTTATTAAATGTATACTGGATTTTTTTGTGGTACTAATTGAAAAGAGATATTGTTATCGAAAGCTATTGAGTAAACTAACAAGAACTTAACATGCAACAGCTTGGTTAGTTCGAATAAAAAAAAAAAATATTAAATTTAATATATTACCTGATATAAACTATAAGAACATCTGAAAAAAATGTTTAAAATTTATACCTTTCTTAGTACCACCTGATTGCTTTTTCCCGCATAGCATGGTAGAAAGAGAAATCAAAACATTGCGTATTGAGTGGCGGAGCTCAACGCCGGGCTTTGTCTTGTACCAGGGCGAAGAAATAACAATAAATTAAATATAAACGTTTCTTCAAGGGGGGATCGAAGCCACAATCAATAGCATTTGCAGTTGGTGTAACAATGCGCCACGATGGTCTTTAATTTTAATTATTTCTTATAGGAACTTATACTAAAGCTAAGCTAAGCTAAGATAGGTATCTTTGTATTAAAAGAAATGTATGTAAATTAATAATTATTTGATACGACTTTTCTATTTTAAACAAATGAATTTCAATCAACTTTTTGATTTATTCATCCATCCTGTCAAAAGTAACAGTTCATTTAACTTGCTTTGTTCTAATTCTTTGCTTTCGTCATTGACATTAGTATCGTCACGTTTTCGTGACATATTCTGATTGCCTTTTTTGTTTTTTAAAAACCCAAATCTAACAAGAATATAACTGTACAGCCATTGAAACAATACCTACATGGTAACTGTTCTTTCATATACGTCCGTACCATCGAGTGTTAACCATTGTGGGCTATTTTATTACTTAAACGGCTACTTGTTTAAGAAATTTTATTATTATTATTTTTAAATATGTTCCTAAAAATAATCATAATTTTGTATGTGTTTTTGGGTATTAATTGTGATACAAGTTTCTATGAAAATAGTTCGACGATTCATAGTTTTGGAAGTGATCTAAGTTCGCATGTCCTATCTAGGACGAAGAGATTCTTAACATTTCCGGATGGCAGTTCTCTACAATTAGGTATGTATGGGTAACAACTACATTAGGTGCAATTTTTTTTACCTATATTAAAGTATTTTTTTTAGTACATATTAGATTTGTAAAATACATTTTGGCTAAAATTTATAAGTAGTTTTTTTTTACATTTTTTAAAGTGTTATTCGCACACTTAGGAAATTGAAAAATATTGATATTTAGAAAACGTATAAAAATTTTAACGCAGCGGAATTTAAACCCGCGCCTCTTGAAAACAGTCCTTGAACGGTAAATATGTCTTATTCATGAGTAGATTTATCAAATGGTTGAGTATTTTTACACAGATATATAAGTATATACAAACTTTAAATCCCATAAAGAGTACGAAATTGATTTAATTTATGGGATAATTGTAATTTTGAAATTACTCAATCATTTGTGTTTTTTTTAAATAACTGATTTTTAAATCATAGCTTCTACTACTATTACTATTTTTTTTAAATCATTCTAATCAACTAATTCTTAGTTTGTAGAATTTATCTAAAAAATCTGGAATAATTCTGACGTAGTTTTCTGATTTAGTATTTAGTTCATGTGTCGCATATGCCGAAGTAATTATGTATGATTACGATAGTAGCATAATCATCTATTTTTTTCAGTTTTCTGTTGCCAGACGTCAGCTCTAATACCTATTGGAAATATTTTCTTATACGGCAACACAGCAGCCTTAGCATGGAACTTACCAACGGACTCTAAATTTCTACTGATGTTTAAAAAATATGAAAAGACAAGTCTACGACGTGGAGATCAGAAACATGTTTATTATGTTGACGAAGATGGAAAATATCTTGCAAAAGTTCCGTACACAAAGTAAGTTTATAAACAAAAAACATAGAAAGCACTGTCCAGCAGACGAACTGGACAAATTAAAATACGTACAGTCTGTGAAATTCCGGTCGCGTTATATTTATGGGGTTATATTTGTAGATCAAAACTGATAATTATTTAAGTATTATGAAACTTCACGCTTTTCAGGGTAGTCAGAGGTAACCTAGTGACTAGACACTCCGTTCTCCGATTCGATATCGAGACAATGCGTCGTGAGTGGCAGAACTCAATGGCGCGCTTTGTCTTGGCATCAGAGAGAAGCAATAAAAATAATTTAAATTTAATTTCCCTGAATGGAATTCGAACCCACGATCAATCGCAGTTACAGTCAGACGCTGTCACACTGTTACGACAGGCAATGCTTAACTTATTTTTAATAAATTGTTTGTCAAGTAAGTTCTTATTAAAGTCAACATGTTTCTAAGTAATAAAATGTTCAACTTTGAAATCTTTGATTTATCAAAGATTTCAAAGTGTGTATATAAAAGCCATTTCGAGTTTCTTGCGAATACCAGAGATGGCGAAAAAACAGAATCTGAAGACTACTACGCTACTTTTATATTCTCTGTGCGTTTAGTAAGGAACTTATAATAGCGAAATCAAACGCTGTACTTATTCTCTTCAATGAAGTTTTAAACCACAGTCATCGTGATCGCATCACCATCGTGAGGCTAGCAATATTGCCATATAGCAATATTGAAAATATTTTCATTTCTCCGCTCTGGTTCCTAAGAAAGTGCCAGTCGAGAAAGAGCGCCAGTTAACACGCAATGTCTTCGAGCGGTAAGTGGAGAAATGAGTGGCCTTTACGCTAGGTTCTCTCTGACTACCCTGACATGCGGGAAATATCGTAAAGCTGAAATAAAATCTACGTGTTTGTGCATATACCCACACAACTACCTTGCTACATTGATGGATAATTACAAGTTATTAAGAATATAGGTTTAATAATATTATTTAAAGCAATTTATTATTTATTTACAGGCGAATTATTGTAAATCCAGCTTTCGCAAAACGTAGTGTAGACGGGCCAACAGTTTCCACATCTAATGATATGGATCGAGATAAAATGCATGAAATACAATCAAAACGAAATCTCTTAAATACGGAACGTTTGGACGATGACAGTATTCAGTTTCATAGGAACAATCGAGTGGACATATATAAGAAACTAATTTCAATTATAACTGTGTAAGTATAGAAATAAATTTCATGTTTTTTTACAGCTTTCCCGTATAGCAGGATAGTCGGAGAGAATCTAATGACAAGATACTCGTCTTGTGTTTGTGTTGTCAATGTTTTTTTCATTATTTTTTTTTATTATTATTTTTAATTTATATTTTTTTATTTTAACTGGATGCGAGATAGTTTCCAACCATACACCCGTTATTCATCTACTAGTTTTAATAATATTTTGGGACAGAATTCAGTACTGCACTTTGTCTAACCGAGATTGAGGTAACCTAAATTACCTTCGACTGGAATTTAAATTTACAATCGCCACTGACAGGTAAATGTCAGCTGGTCTATAACACCTATTTAATATTTATTAACATGATGCCGTCGTAGCTCAGAAAACGCGATGGTTATGGGTTCGATCCCAAAACGGAGAAATGATTATATTTAAATTATTTTCATTACCCAAATCCGGTAACACAATGTGGCGTTGAGTTACGCCACGCAATGTCCCTAATCCGCGCGGAAATTATTATCGTGACATTAAGTTCTATTTGCATCACTATTATACGGGATAAAGAGTGAAGCTGAAAACATTATATTTTGTATCTAAATAATATCTTACTCAATGTTTTAATTAAGAAAAGTCAGTCTTGTCGTTCGCAAAGAAGCTGTCGCCGACTGTGAATGCATTTGTGAGAAGTGCCAGCGCGAATTCAACAGTTGCTCTTATAAATGGTTTAAATTTATTTATTCTTATAGTATTCTAATAAGACCTGTGACAGACAAAAGAAATGATAGTAAATTATAACTTATTTATTTATTATTTTTTTCTTAAAATTGTTTGTTTAATTCTGTAAAGTAATTCGTCATTTAGTACTTCATTTTGTTTTGTATTTATTTAATGTAATGATAGATTGACTGACAAATTTTTGGAGCTCTGATCAAGAATTGTAGGCTAAAATACTGTTGATATTGTACTTGAAATTGTTAGAGAAACAATTGTTTTAAAACTTCTTACTTTGATATAATATTCTTGACAGCTACAATTTTGATGGATACATTTTAAAGTTTCTTAACTTTTAATGAATTATTAATAACTTCTTAGTTTAACATAAAAACAGAAAAAAAGCAGCTTTACTCTAATTTGAAAAGATCCTACTAATGTTGCTTTCGAAATATGTACCAGAAACAAACTGACGATAGTCACGAGCAGTCGTTTGGCAATCTTAATCGAATCTTAGTAAAAATTTTGTAATAATCTTTCTACAGAGATGCTAACAACAAAAATAAGTTGTAATTAACATATAAGAATTTCGGCGCTGCCGGATATAAGACCTATTCCTGGTCAGTTCGTTAGTGAGTCCGAAGTATTTATTTATTTTAAAGTGATGATCTTCAGGGATATTTGTTTCCCACGGAACTGTCAGTTCTACCCGTTTTACACGTTTAGGCTTCTAGAGTGAAGGAAAATGTCCGGTCTGGATGACGATATACTAATATCCTCAGGGATTTTATACTGTTTCTCATACGTATCCATCGTGAGAGTCTCATCAGGAGCTGATGATTTCCAGATGATTTTCACAAACACGATTAACTGTTTGATGGTTGCTAAATTTCTCTGCGCTCTTGCTTCGGAAAGACCAACCGTTTCACGTATGCTTTCCAACACCTTCTGGAGGAGTGACCGGTATTATTAATTGTATACGAATTTTATTCCTCTATTTAAATAAAGTGTTATTAAATGATGTAATGCAAATTAGAGATTTAATGAATAACAATCTTTATCATATTAAGCCAAAATAAAGTCACAAAAGCATGCCTTAAAGTTTAAAGCAAAAGTTTCATCACCTATTTTATTTGAAAAATCTAAAACATTTAAACAATATATTACCTAAAAGCTAGTAAAGCGTATTTTGTTCAAGCTTTTCCTCCAATAAATTGCGATCGATGTATTAAAAATTCCTTGTATTCATCGACACCTGTTTCCATCTAGTCTCGGTGGCGACGGCCGACAGTGCGTTCTTCACAAACTATGCAACACAGCAAAGATTTCTAGACAGAGCACATTCCTCGACGAACTTGTACGCGTTGTCTTTACGTAAGTAGCGCTGAATTTCTTGAATATTCACCGTTGTTTGAGATAGGTTGTCTTTGTGACCTATTTTAATATATTTTAGTTTAATTTAATACGAGACTATTATACCTTAGTGGAAGCCTAAATCACTTTACATGTAGTTTTAGGTTCGATCCCCGCTTGGGGCAATGATTGTACATATCGTTCATTTCCCTGGTCTGGTCAGTTAGCCGTTCCACACACAATGTTTCTGCAATGGGCGAAAAGTAAAAGGCGGATTGTTTTAACACAAGGTACTCCCTCTGCCCTGCTGTATGCGTAAGAACACGTGTTGCCTTAATATTTTATAGTAAGGAGTAGTTCAAAACAAAAGACATAGAAAGAAATATGCTCAGCTATTTTAAGTTAAAATTGTATCCTGCTTTTAAGTGGTATTTGAATCTACAAGTATTGTGTACATCCTGCGAAGCCCCAAGGGCCACGAAAGTTAAATATAGTTATTTCTTCTTAGATACTGTTTTTTTTTCAGCTTCACACTTTATCCTGGATAACAGGGGAGTCAGAAAGAACCTATTACCTGTTAAGACACTCCATTTAGCACTTTCAGCTTGAATTCAAGATATTGTGTGCTGAGTGGCGGAATTCAGCTCCGCCCTTTATCTTGTTTACCTGAGCTGAGAAATGAAAATCTCGGGGAAAGGGAATGGAACCCACAATCAATCGTGATTACAGTCAGATACTGTCCCACTCTGCCAGGATGGCCTCATATAGTGAGGGATGATATGGATATGATTTGAGATCAAATTTCTCATAAAAAAGCCGTGCCGTAGTGCTTTCTAAATTAAAATGTATATTTGAATATTTCATCATTATTTACTTAGTTATATTGGAAGTCTTTATTTTTGAAACATTTTCAAGCACATTTGTTATCTAATACTTTAAACACATTTCACGTTATTTGCAGATTACCAAAAGGCAAAGAATTTGACGAAGATAGTTATAAGGATTTTGATAAAGCGCATAGTACAAATAATGATTGCGACACTCTATACCCAGGATGCTCTATAGAATTATAAAATTTATATATATTTTTTTCTTATTTCCTCCATTTTACGTAGTTTTTTGATGAATGACGGAGTTCAACACCGCTTTTTGTACCAATAAAATAAATAATTGCTAAAATATCATGCTTTTATTTTTGGGCTCCAAAATTTTATTGTATTGTATTTGGATCAATGATTGTATTAAGCTCAAAATCCTTTATAAAGTAGCGGATAGACTGACAAGCTATTTATCCCTTATAGTAAAGCTTCGTATGAATTCAATTTTGTTTTTATAGGTACACTGAATCATGTTTTTTTTAATTGCTAATGTTTTCAGGCAACGGAAAAAATGTAGAAATAAATTATTTATAGGTATTGTATATAATAAAAAGTGTTTCTTTAATCTTTAAGCATAATAAAATATATTTTTAAATATACCTTTGACGTTATTTTAATATATACCTTTGGCTTCTGGTGACAAGGTAAGGAGTTCTGCCACCCAACACGTATAGTTTCGAATCCGGGCGAAAAATTTTGAACGGAGTAGGTTGACACTAGGTCCTCTCTGTCAACTATGCTTAGCGTGTAAAACGTACCGCTGAATATAATTTTAATCATTAGGACTGCGGATAAACGTAAAAACTTATAACTTACAATTTTAGGAGTAAAGTTTGAAATTTAACAATGTTTTAATTAAAATTATCAACATCAATTTAGTTTTCACATCTATTGGCACTTTGAGTAACAATTATATACATATATGTATTTACAGTTTATTTATTATCCAAATATATAAAAATATATTGTATATTTATATATAAGTGATTTTACAAATAAACAATTTAGATAATAATTAAACTCATCGTAAATTCATATGAAAACTAGCCAAAGTTAGACCTTGGGTTTCAATATATAATTGGGTTCAATATATTATCCTAAATTATAAGAAGAAAGATAGTTTTAGTTATTATAAAATGTTTAATTGTTAGTGTCAGTAAATTTCAGGACTGACGATTAAATTTCACACCCATTTAGATCTCCTTTTTTATCGTTGAAGACAACAACCAAGGCATATATGCCGTGAAATAAGAGCCAAGTCCAACTTTGAAAATAATTAAATTTTAAAAAATTTACTTGTATCTTATTTCACATTTATGTTTTGATGAGATAATCGTTTACTTATATATTTACATTTGCATTATAAAGTTTCAAAATTGAAAGATTCTAAAATATTGTTATATAATATTCAATTTTATTTTATAAAGAATCTAATCATCCATACATCTTCATGGGATTTTTCACAAAAATTTCATTTCATAAAAGACATATTGCATTGCGTGGTCTTCTAATATTGTAATAACGTCTAACCTCATAAGTAATAAAATAAGCATTTCCTACTACGCTCAGTGATATTATAATAATTGATATAAACTTTGTAACAGGTTTTAAAACATATAATTTTTGATGGTAACTAGTTCAAATATGAATTGGAATTAAAAATAATAATAAATAAAATAAGACGATTACCTATTCAGAAGCTTAAATATAAACAAATCAGAATAATTATTAACCAGATATTGAAGCTATCGTGGTGCAGTAGAGTACAGTCTCACTAAAACTCCATGGTTTTGAGTTCGACCTTCACTGGTGGAAATGATGAAATAATATTTTGAACATTTTAAAGTGTTATTCACACACTTAGGAAATTGGAAATATGTTTAGAAACCGTATAAAAGTTTGAACGCAGCTGGACGGCTTTGAGGTCAGGGCGCTTGACGGATTTTTATACGTTTTCTAAAAATGTTTTTCAATGATGATATAAATATTATTTTAAGTTACCCGCAACTTACCAGAAGTTATAGCGTGGCGTTAAGTTCCATGTCTGAAATTTGAGTGCCACGCGATGTGAGTCTTGACACTAGGTTCTGCTTTTTCTGGATATTATCTACTCGTATGTTCTTGTAAATATTTTTTCTATATATTTATTCTTTTTATTGCATTCTACAAGACAGATACAATGTACTGTTGCTACATTGCTTTTTAATGTAAAAAATATGAAATTAGAAAGAGTCACAAGGACTGACATTGTGATCACGTAGATATATAAATTAAAATCCCTTTCAGGTCGTGTACCTTATAGTCATAAAAAATAACTTTAAAGTTAAAACTAAAAGACCATTCGTTTAAAATAATTTTCTCCAATTACCTCCTCAAAATAAAAAATAATTGGTTTATGTTATGAACATTTTCTAGTAAATCGAACTGTAAGGAGTCGCAAGATATTATTAAATAGGTTAATAGTTAGGTGTCTCTACAAGTGAAGCTGATCAAAGCGTCTTAAATATTTGTTTAGTTCTCCCGATTTAGTTTAGTTGGCAAAGAAAATTTAGTATAAACGTACAGTTAACAAGTACAAAAAGAAACTTCCGTTATCAGGTATTTCCGCCAGAATTTCAAAAAAAAAACCAGATTCGGATTCGAAATGTGGATTTTCATCACTCATTGCTTAATATAAGTTATTTTGAGCGAACACTAGAAAATAGAGGCATCTCTCCCTATTTTTGTAGCTAAAATATAACTTTACAACAATATCATAACAAGTGGAGAACGGAGTATTGACACAATGTTATAAAAATCTGAAGCTAAAATAATTATATAAAATATTATAGTATATTAAAAAACTTCATATACAATTTACTACATCATTTCAGTACAATATTTGCGCAACCAGGAATTGGGATTAAGCAATTCAATTCGCGTAATTAGGTCTGGAAACTTGTCCCGTTGACATTCCTTGCTGCATTTTGTCTGATGTTTAAATGTTATTAAATTCATTAAATAGTTATTCTATAGTTTTAGAATTTAATATTTTAGAAATTAAAACGACGTATGAGATATTTTTTAACATTTTTTTAAAGTGTTAATCACAAACTTAGGAAATTGCAAAATACATTTAAAAAACGTATAAAAATTTGAACGATTGTTCGTAGAATAATCTTTGGGTAGCAGAAATTTGTAAAAATCTCTCTACAGAGATGCTAACAACAAATACAAGTGGTAATAAACATATAAAATTTCGACGTAGCTGGATGTAGAACGCGTGGCTTAGCGGTTAATAGCGCTTAAACGGTTTTCAAGAGGCGCGGGTTCAAATCTCGCTGCGTTCAAATTTTTATACGTTTTCTAAATATGAATATGTGGTTATGAGTTCGACCCTCATTAGTAACAAATACATTATATTTAAACCATTTCCGTTTCTCCATTTAGGTAAGACAAAGCGCTGCTTTAAGATCCATAACTCAACACATAATGCCCTAATTTCACAGACAATGTTTTAAGTTTTTCCGATTCTTCACATCTCTCCTGTTTTTGTCAAACAAATAGTAAATCTGAAAAAAAATCCACGCCACACCCTTACCACGAAAGTAACTGTTAAGCTAACGACGTGAAGTGATAATTGCTCTTTCATTATACAAATTTACATCGCCATCGGTTAAACGTGCTGCGTTTCGAGTCTCAGTACAACTCATTTTAGAACCTTATAACATGATAAAACTTTATTCTACATTACTTTTTAGTATAATATGTTTATTTTTAGTCTCAAAAGTGAATTTTACTGAGAAAAACGAAACACGAGCGTTGTCTAGGAGTAAAAGGTTCCTAGTATTTCCAGAAGGCAGTTCGTTCCAATTAGGTAAGTTGTACGTAATTCTGTGTTACATAGCTGTATTTGTTCAGAATATAAATGTTGAGAGACATTGTCTACATTAAGCCAAATAACTTAGTACTTCAATGTTTCTAGTTATGATTTGAAATAAAAAAATAATAATAACATAATTTTTATATTGAATACTATTTCAAAAATACCATCGCATTGGATTGCGATAGCGTACGGCTTTAAATGCGATGATTGTGGATTCGATCCGCACTCGAAGTAATCATAATGTTCAAATTATTTTCATTTCCCTGATTTCGAAGGACTAAGCGAGGCGCTGAGCTCCGTCTGGGAAACGGTACGAAGCTGAAGGAGTTGTTTTATTTTATCCATTCACATTACCTTATATAATATAATAAGTAAAATTTCTTTTAAACTACTAAGTTTTCAAGGTTTTGTACATGTTCAGTGACAAATTACTCCTTAACTTGAAGAGTTAATTCTGAAATTAAAATACTATAATCGGGTTAATCGCGTATGTCGTTGGTATTCAAAAATACATTTAAGAAACCCGACATTTCGTGCAAATAATATATGCGATTAATCTGGTTAAAAATAGTTTCATTTCAAAATGTGTAAAGATCGTAAAAACTAAAAGATGTTATTGAAGAATCAAGTTTGTCGTTGTTCGAAACGTCTATAACAAAAAAATAGTCTTCCAGCTTATTCTATATAAAAAAGGGAATATTATTCTGTATTTGGAGTACACATAAATGGCACTTGCTCTAAGATCGAGATGAGGACTTTTCAAGATATTACCATGTTTTTGAATTCACGCAACAATAAATATTGAAGTATATTGAAGTTCAGTTAATTTGCTCTTTTAAGTTATAATGAATAAACGTTCAGAAAAAAAAGATATAAAAGTATTTTATTTATAATCGACTGTTATTGCTCATTGCTTATTATGTAGGAAGTAGCAGGTTCGAAAATTATTATATATATTCAAGCAGCTGTCTTACTAGAAATACTTAGGATAATAAATAATAATAATAAATAATATTTTTTTGTTCCGAGTGTATCAATTTCCTCCCAAATTGAATAGCGGAACTCAACACCACGCTTTGTCTTTATAGCAAAAAAATTAAAATAATGGAAAGAAACGACCTACAACTATTGGGGACTCTGTCCTCTGACATATTTTCGATAAGATCTTCGGTTTTCGGGATTCTTACACATTTTGAATTGAAACTATTTTAACCAGACTAATCGCGTATATTATTGGAATTCTAAAATACATTTTAAAAAACCCGACGTTTCGAACACTTTACTGTAGTCCGTGGTCACAGGTAGACAGTGACAGACAGACAGACTTGACTTATTATTTTCGAATATATTATATTTATCCTAATTTTCCTAGAATCCGTGGGTTTATTGTTTTCATCTCTAATATATATATCTTTATATAATTCAGATTTCATGAATTAGATTTCATGAATTTTAACTGTATGGTAAATATTTATTTTAAATTTTAAGGTGTGACTCAAAAATCACCGGTGATTGAGATGCGCCTCAATCACGTTTAGACGAGTTATGCCTTTGGCCGCATGTTTCACAAATTGTATTTTATCATATTATTATTATTTAAAATATAAATAAATGCCAAATTTATAAAGTTGTGACTTTTGCAAGTTGTGTTACATTTCACTCCGCATCCCGACACACATCTTTACATATTATACTTCTAGCTACCTTGAAAATATAAAATACAAAATAGTGGATAGGAAAACGAAAATTTTTAAAAATATAAGTTAACGTCTAATGTAAATTTATTTCGTTACAGTATTTTGCGTGCAAACTTCAGCTTTAATACCCATTGGAGATATATTTTTATATGGAAACACTGCAGCCTTGGCGTGGAATCTACCGACTGATCCAAAACACCTGTTAATGCTTAATAATAAAAATGCTGCGCAAAACGAACAAGATGAGGAAATGACGCAGGGTTCTTACAAAAGGTAGAAAATGATTCTATTTTAATAAAATAAGAAATTTTCTCTAAAGTAGTGCATGTTATTATTTTAAATGTGTATACATATTTGAAATATTTTATATTTTCTGGAAGGAAAATATTAAAAGAGATTTTTTTGTAATCTATTGAAGAATCTCGGATCGTCTAGAACTATCATCAGTTAATTTCAAACAAATTTAGAATAACAATAGTAGGTAGTAGGTAGTAGTAGTATTTTGGTTGAAAATGGGGAACTGAGTGTTCCTTCATTATATTATTTGTGTCCAGTATAGGCTGGACAATTTAATTGTATTACAACAATTATATTTCCCTTTTTTATGGAGAAAAACCTTTACACTTTTTCCCGCTGAGTAGGTAAGAGAATCTAGTGTAAAGACACTCCGTTCTCCACTTGCCCCTCGAATTCCAGACATTCGGTGCAGAAAAAACTCAACTCGCGCTTTGTATGAGATAGGAGAAATGAAAACAATTTTAATTCAATTATTCCTCCGAGTGGGAATCGAACTCACAACCGATCTCGTTTACATTCAAACGCTGTCCCACTGGACCACTATGGCTTTACCTTTTATTATTATAATGTTTTACTCTAAACTGCTATTTGAATATTTTTTTATTCTAAAACGTATATACTAATGTCTTTCAGATCAGCCACCGCGTTCGCAAAGCGCAGTGTCAATGAAAACATGACTTTCAAAGAGAAACTGAAAATTAAAATAGATCGCGCAAAAATGCACAACGAAAAGACAAAGCGAGATTTCCTCAAAAAACAACATTTGGATCGTGAAAGTCTCGATTTCCATAGGGTTAGTCGAGTTGGATTATATGAGAAATTAGAGTCACTTATTACTTCGTAAGTTTATTGGGGTGCTTTTTTGTTTGCCTTTTTCTAATACAATGCTTATTCTATATTAATAAAATGCATAAGTACATATAATGCATGTTTCCTATTGTTGTAAAATTCTGAGAAATATGCAATAATCGTAATGGTAATTTGAAATATACTTGAACAAACGTCTTGACAGCCAGCAACAGTTACTGCTGACTGTCTTCTGCTGTATGAGTGACTACAAGGGACTGTCTATACATATCATACAGCTGTAAACTGTCTTTGTATGCACTTGTTACAAAAACCAAATTTATGGTTTTTGAATTTTTTGTCTTATTAATACGTCTGTCTGTTGTTTACCTTTCACACAATCGTTGCTTGACGGATTTTGATGAAACTTTTTTGTTATTCGTCCTGAGCAACATATATGCTATAATTTATTTTGTAACTCTAAAGGTCTGACGAGGAACTCTAGTAGCCCGTCTTGTCCATAAAATATATTAATATATCATCATCATACAAAAATCTGGTCAACATAATAAGTACTCCCTGTTAACATAAAAAGAAACGAAGATATGAAGCACTCGATGAGAAATCATAGCAGCCCAGCTAAATCGGATTGTAAATTCTTCGGTAAAGTTATTCATCGTGATAACCATTTTCTGATGACATAAGGAAATTGGAGGTCTAGAATATTTGATGTTTCACATCAGATGTTATGACGCCGCATTCACCTACAAAATTAATAGAAACTTTGGAAAGCTTTACATTACTGATAAAAATTATTGTATATATTATTTTACTGTATTTTTTCTAACATTTATAAAAATATACTAATTGAATCAGTTAATCAATAACTGAAGTGAAAACAGTCTGTAGTCCCTAACCCTGAATACACAATAGTCTTTTAATATTATTAAGCTAAAGAATTTGTTTGTTGCTACTAATAAGAGAAAATCAACATGTCTTAAGAGTTCAAAAAAATAAATTTATCAATTAATTAAAATGATTTATTTATTAAAAATTTTCCCTAATTTTTATTTATTTCAACATTTTAAAAAATGTTTTTTTCTCATAAGTTACATAGGTCCCTTAGGAAAAAATATCCAGATTTGTATCATTTGTATGCTAATATTTCAATAAGAGAATCAAGAAAAATATGAAAAAATCGCGGGCTCTGAACCCTGTTCGCTTCGCTCGCCAATTGCCGCACGCAAAGATTCTTTACACGTAATTATTTTTTGACTGATAACGAAATTAATGTCTTTCAATCACAACATACACTTTCGTACAAAAACATCTCTGACAAGCGAAACGCATTTATGTATAATAGAATGTTTCAGACAGAAAGTGGAGGACGTAGTGTTTTGACACTAAATCTTCTCTGCCGACCCTATAACATGAAAGAGATGTGTCAAGTATATATTTTTTTTGTAATAGCTATGATTAAACTCAATGTTTGTTTTCAGTTTTGGAGGCGACGGTCGACAGTGTGTACTTTACAAACTATGTGAATCTGCAAAGTCTTCAGAACAAGGCACTTTCTTGCAAGAGTTTCTACGAGTTATTTTTACGTAAGTAGCATTAACTTTTCTTAACATTCTTTGCCATTTCAAGAAATATTTAATAATCTCTTTTCTGTTACACTAACTTTAAATTTTTATCTTTGATTTCCTTCTAACTTCTAATTTTGAATACAAAGTCATTTAATTTATTCGGAAGTGGTAAACGTTGACATATACAGTGATCATATTATCATATTTTATTTTACATAATATTGTCTCCTATTTAAATTAGCTTAATGTGTGTAATTGATCATAAAAAAAAATTCAAAACACGATAAATTAATCAGAATATGTAAAACTCTTCCGTAACTCATGACTGACTGACTTCACACAGCGGAAACTATTGAGCGTAGAAAGCTGAAATTTAATATGGTCCTTGAGCAGTATAGGGGAGTTACAAAATAAAATTTTCCAAAGATCATCCGTGAACGAAAAAAATATTGCAGGATTTGAATCCGTGTCCTATTTAAATATAAGCACTTTATAATAACGTACAAAGATACTTCTGAGTAATTTATAAAACATTTCAAATTTCTATCTATAATATAATATAATGTATTTTAACATATTCATTTATTGCCAATTATCAAAATAAAATATAGTCAAAAATGTATTTGGAAATGAAACTATTTAATACGAATTAATCGCCTGTATTATTAGTATTCGGTAATACATTTAAAAAAAACCCGTCGTTTCAGACACTAAAGTGTCCGTAGTCCGTGGTCACAGGTAGACTAAGGTGGCATTCACCTGTCAGTTGATACAATTATTATATTAAACTATCGCCAACGATTTCTTAGTTGCCTCGCGTACTGCCCTGAATTCTTACAGAATAAGCTGAATGTATCTTGTTTCTGGTATGGTGGGTTTGAGACTTGAAAATTTTCAGGTTTGGGTCCAAGGTGGTAGAATGTTTGTTGTTTGTATATTTCAATAGCGTGGAGAATCATCCTAGGGATATCTATTTTATCTAACGAGAGACGAGAGACACGCCTTATGGAGAGAATAGGTTTATCCGTTGTAAGCTCACACATAACTGACTTAAATGCGTTCTTCTAATGTCTTCCTTCGCCGTAATACCAATGCTTTCCTTTGTTTGACCAATGTAAAATTAGAAACAGTCACAATCAAATTTGTATACAGCTACACTCTCGTCTCAATATCTGGCTCACTCTTTTGTTAGGCTTAAATGTAGTTTTTATCGAAGCTCTTTAAAGTGTTATTCGTACACTTAGGAAATTGAAAAATACATTTAGAAAACGTATAAAAATTTGAACCTGCGCCCTTTGAAAACTGTTCAATCGCTCTGACCGCTAGCCAGTCGTCTGCGTACAAATTTGTATACGTTTTCTAAATATGTCTCTTCATAAGATGTTGCCGACCTGTCTGTAACCCCCTTCATATGTGATAGTACTGCTGGTTGTCTCTGCACTTTTAGCTGCTTGTTGGTTTTTATACGACGCTGGCGAGGAACTGGCAGCTTGTTCTGATGAAGGGCATTTTACATTTGTTGTGTAAAAATCGCGAAATCGAAAGATCTTATTGTAAAAAATGTACGCAAAATAAATAAAATAATTATAATATATAAATAATTTCTTCTTTTACAGATTCCCTAAGGGAGGACAAGTTAACGAAGAACATGCGGACTATCACAAAGCGCATACGCCGACCGACGACTGTGCTTCTTTATACCCAGATTGTAATTTTAACTTACCTGTACAGATTAATGAATAAAAATTATGATTAAAAAAATATATATTTAAATTTTAACTTACGATACATTAAATAATTCGTTTTTTTTTTAATTGAACGAGTTTTATGTATTTTTATCAATTTTCACCCATCAATTGCAATCTACGAGTTAAACTTATGTCTTATTTATTAGTAACGAAGGTTGTGGGTAATTTTTTTATATTTTTAGTTTTATGCCTTATCTCTCGCGGGGTAGTCAAAGAGAACGGAGCACCAAACGCTATAGTCCATACATTCTTTTTACATTTTTAAGTGTTAATCACACACTTAGGAAAAAATTACAGCTTATTTTTGTTGTTAGCATCTCTGTATAGAAGTTTTTACAAATTTCTGTTACCCAAAGATTATTCTACGAGCAATCGTTTGGCAAGAGAGAATGTTTATTAAATATTTTTTAACATTTTAAAATGTTAATCACATCCCCCTTGTATTAAATATGTTTTTCAACGGTCCATATTTCTTTCGTTTTAATTTTTCTATGATGTAGTTTAATAAGTAATCGATAAAAAATAAAGTTTAACGCTGGAGCTAAGCTAAGCTAAGCTAAGCTAAGCTATTTTATAGTTGTTTAAAGGTAGTTTTAAAATTAGTTGTAGCAAAATATGTGTATTATATAGGTACTCTTTTATACATTATCTTATTTTATAATAAGTACTTAGGTGAGTTATTTGTAAATTCATTCTGGAGATTGTCATTAGAAATTATTTTGATATTTTTAAATGTATTTATTCATATTTATATATATACAAAAGGTATTCTGATTAAACTCCAACATTTGATTAAACCACAAAATATTAGAATTAATGTAAAAATCTTAGAAGAAGATTGTCTCTACTATAATAATTTATCAATACTTTCTTTAATACTTTTTATAGTCACTGCAAAAGTACAGAGTTGATGTTTAAAATTCAGACGCTAACAGTTTAAATAACAAAACTAGGTAATAAGGTACTATTATTTTTTTTTCTTAAATATAATCCAAAAATCTTTTATTTTTATAGATTTATAGGCTTTTACGTGTTTGTTATTTATTAATAAAAATAATAACTGCGATTTTCGAAAAAAAAAAAATTTGCTTAGCAATAGGTATTTAAGGTTTAAGTTAACACAAATTTACAGTTTTCAATCACATGAAATAGACGGAAGAAATATAGTGAATTACCACTCTATACTGACGTGAAAAGTGTACAGTACAATAGCATCGTGTATGTCACTTATACAAAAGTGAATGTCGAACATGGCAGTGTTGGTAATATATATATTTTTCAGCTTCACTCTATTTCCCGCATAGCAGGCTAGTCTGAAAGAACCTTGTATATAGGAACATAGCGTAATAGTGGCGGAAATAAATGCCGTGCTGTGCAGGCAAGAAATACAAATGATTTAAATATAATAGTTTCTCCGAGTGGGAATGAACCAGTCAGATGCCGTCCCACTAAGCCATTAAGATGGTCTGGATTTTGTTAATTAAATGTTTTACTAGAAAAAAATATTTATTTCATTTTTCTCCATCTAAATTATATGAGTAAAAATGAATACAACATTTTTTTCACGTATAATAGATGCCGTCATGGCGCAGTGGGACACTACCTGACTGTAATGGCGACTGATTGTGGGTTCGATTCCTACTCGGTGTAATGATCATAATTTATTTATTTTTATTTCACCGCTTGTTGTATCCGAGGTGGGAAAGTGGAAAACATACAGTTTTGACACTAGGTTCTCTGTGAGTACCCAGCTATGCGGAAAAAAAGGTTGAAGCTGAAAAAAGTATATAATGATTGATATATATGAGGAGTCGCGACACAACCATAGTCATCAGTTTGTTACAATTCTTAACATTCCATTGTTACTTTTCCTCCGAGGTCTTAATTGAATGTAAACAAATTTGCTCTTATTTCGACTGTTTGCTTTACAATAAATACTTGCCAATTGGCCAGTTGTTGTTTGAGCTTACCGGCTTTTTAGACTAGTCACGACTATTATAAGTCGCACATTTGGTTTAACTGATGTGGATTTATAATTATTTTGTATTTAAAATTTAACAGTAATTAGTTATATTTAAAATTCAAAAATAAGTTTTTTTGAAGGTAAGTTTTAAATATTAAATTAAATTTTTTTTTTTTATTTTTTGAAGTTCCATCGCGGTGTCAGGAAGCGTTTGACTGCACCCGTACCTGTTACACATTCGGTTCTATGAAGAATAATTTTCTCGTAATGGTTAAACAAATTGAGGTATTTAATTCACCATCTATCATATTTATTTGTATACTAAGCCAACGTTACATATATTATGTGTAAATAACACATGTCAAAAACTATGTCTAATGTTCATATTTCCTAAATAATTTAAAACAAATTTTATTATTTTATTCATATAAAAATGATAGTGACTATTCAATAAGTGTAAAGTGGAGAACGGAGTGTCGTCAATTTATGTAAATGAAAAAAAAAATATTTTTTTCTAAATATTGTTAAAATTTATTGTCACTAGTTACGTATAGTAGAAAAAAATTCACCAAAAAATAATTTCAGCATAGAAATGATTAAGGAACACTTATCATAAACAAGTGTTAAATTATACGAACGTATACTTGAAATATTAGAAGTGGTTTTATGAATGAGCTTTTTTTTAGCTTTTTCAGTTACATAAAAAGCTATATGCGTATATGTATGTAAATAAATACTCATTTACTTACGCATATAGCTTTTAACGTAACTGAAAAAGCTAAAAAGAGCTTAAAAACTAGTGCTCAATTACAAAACAAAATGTTCTTGTACTATCTCTCGTAATTTGTGATACTAGAAGTCTAGTCCATTATTTTTTTGTGTAAGGTATAATAAATAAAATTGTTCTGGTACACAGTTACCGTTAAGTAACGGTAGCTTAAATGAAATCTTGGAATTTTAACTCCGTCTTCTCAGCCATTGATAGAATGCATCATAACTGTCTCACGACCATTATTTGAAGTAGAGAAAAGTCCTGAAAAGTTTGAAGTAAGTTGTAGACTAAACTTGAAATTTCTTCAATTCTTTTTCCTTTGAAAATTTAATGCCAAATGATTTCTGAAAATGAAGCCACACAAACTATCAAGGAACCAAATCTACTTAGGTCTTACCATACAAATGATTGCACTATTTGCTGGAGGATTTTGGACTTAGCCGTCGAGCTAAGCCACTTATCTTTTTAAGCTTTCCTAGTTTCACTTGAATCAATTTAACAAATTTTAAACTTTATTTTCTTTAGTTCTTCGTTTCATAAAACGTTTAAATGAAATTTATGTACATAAAATACTTTCGATTAAGTAATTTATAAAATCATAACTTTAATATTAAATTGAAAATCCATAATAATATATATTTAATAAAATGAAAAGACAATAAATTCTCAGACGATACAAGGTGAAGGAAGAAAACAAATAAATATCTATATGGATTTCACTGTATGCGTTTATCTAAAAACACCAAACCGTTTCCTTTTTTATATGCATCTGAACACTATATGGAGAAAAGAATAAAAACACCTCTGATATACGCAATTACTTTTAGTTACAACTAACCATAGCGTACTGTACAAGAACTGTACGCATATATTTGTAATTAGATATTCTCTATAATACAATTTGCTTCATAGTTGCTCATCAAAATGATGGTGAATCTGAACATTTTGCTGTTATTACTAGAGATAGTTTTAACGGCTTCCGGCCAAAATAGTGAGCTTTCTACAAAAGTTCCAGAAAGTTCTCTAAGAATACTCTCAAGGAGGAAACGGTATTTGATATTTCCTGACGGAAGCTCCTTTCAATTGGGTACGTAATTGTATGAATATTTTTATTGAACGCAAGTTCTTCTTCAATAATATCTTTAATGTGAATTTTACCTAGTTAAACAGAATTAAATTGTTCATTAGTCAATTATTTGTAAGTTAAAATAATCTTTGAATGTAAAATTGATTTACAATTACAAAATTGTGACAGCGTCGGACTGTATACACGATGGTTGTAGGATCAATTTTCATCAGGAGGAATAATTATAATTAAATTAGTTTCATTTTTCCGCTCTGGTAACAAAACAAAGCGTTTAGTTTTGTTTTTTAACGTTCAATGTTTGGATTCGGACGGAAAATGGAGAACAGCGTGTCATGGCGTCACCTTTTGCCTATCCTGCTAAACAAGAAAAAGCGTGAAGCTGCAAAAAAATTACAAAATTAGACAGACAAGCCAAATTTCACTAAAAATAGCATTCTATCTTTTAAAAATATACCTACTATTATACAGAAATCTTTCAGCTAAAAATATAAGAATATATGGGGCATAATAAGTTGTTCATAATATTGACGGTTATTTGGTATTAACGTCATTTTTAGAAAAGAAAATCCATATCCATAATTTTTTCCTGCATTTTATGCTGCTGCATATTTTCATAGTCATAGGAGTGTTTTCAAGCGAAATAAGTGGTGTCGTTGATCCCGAAATGTTTCAAAATATATTTATTCTTGAAAAAGATCTAGCCGCCAACATTAATAATAATAGGTTAAGCTAAAGTAGTGTAAATCCTGATGCGTATATAAAAATGGGTAAAAAACATTTAGAAAATGATCAGATTATAAATGGTCGATTTGAGAACTATTAAAACTATTTATCACCTAATAAACGACTTTTTTGTAGCGTAATCATGAAAAAAATAATGAAAGGACATTTTTATAAAGGGTTATAAACCTCAAAATACTAAAACTAATTGCGTATTAGTATATTGTATAGCTGACATTGTATATCATAGCATACTCATATTGAAGCAATATTTTAGAACTCAATTTATGAAGATTGCAAGTAGTTAAAGCGACATAGGTTATTATTTTATGAATGGAAAAATGTTTTAAACGACTAAACTAAATATTTATGAAATTAGTTAAATGAATCAACGTCCAGTCAGTGTTCAGTATCGTGTTTGGAAAATTCGTTAAGGGAAAAAATTATAATATAGTAAACGGTGTTAGTGACTTGAATTGAAAAATGTCGCTTGGCACATAGAATTTCAGAATGAGAACAACGTAACTGTGGGATTCAAGCTCCAAAATAGTACTCAGAAAATTATGAAACTAATCTTAAAAGACGCCGAAAAATCAGCTGATTCCGAATAACTCAATATAGCAAACAGTGGCGTTTGTACCAATTAGCCTTTCAACTGTCGATATGTTAATTTCTTTTATTCGTTATGGTGCTTTCTTTATAGTATTCTGTGCTCAGAACCACGGCTACCTGCGAATTGGTGACGTGGTTTGGTTTGGCAATACAGCAGCTTTAGCCTGGGAACTACCAACCGACCCAAAACTTTTCAATTTTTTCAAAAAATACGATAAACTTCATGCTGCAGAGAATAGGAATGGTGTATCGAAACTAATATACTTCTTAGATGAAAATGGCAAAGTTCTTTCTAAGAAGCCATACCACAAGTAAGTAAATGTATAGATTTTTGTTTATAAGTTTTAAGTTCCTTTATGATGAATACATAATTTGAAAAAATTACAAATAAAATTTTTTTTTAATATGTTTATATTGTTACACACCTCATCTTCAGTAACACGTAAATAAAAATAATATTATTTGTTAGAAAACTGTAACGTTAGGATTCCAATATCAAATTGGTATACTTTGGAACTATATGCCATCATATTGATTATTTCTACAATATATCAGGCTACGTATTATGGTTATGGGCTCAAATTCCATTCGGAACACCAATTTTTATACTTCGGGTAGCCGAATTAAAGATAATAACGTGATTTTTAATTATAATTTTAAATCACGGAATCATCTCGTAAAACACGGAAAACATTTTAGTTTTCTTATGGATTATTGCAGGAGAATTATAGTTAACCCAGCATTTGCCAAAAGGAGTGTAGACAACCATTTGTGTGATAAAGGCGTGAATAAATCTTCTATTCAAGAATTACGCGAGAGGGAAAATTATGTACACCACTTGAACAATCTTGAGAGCGATGCCATCGATTTTCATAGATATGGGAGGAAGAGCTTTTATATGCAATTAGAAAAGTTTATACAAGCGTAAGTATATCAATATAAAGTCTAGCAATGATGGTAGATAGCGACGTGACAAAATATCAATTAATTTATTGCAACGGTAATAAGGACAAATTTGGCAAAATATTTTAGTCAAATAATTTGTCAACTATAATATTGAGCGATAAGAAGTAACTCCAAGAAACTAGACAATACTTTCATATACGAGCAAGTCAATCGAAAAACTCTTTCGCCATAGACGACATTTATCTTGCATCGGCGGCTTGTAGGGCTTATATCATTCGTCAAAAGCAAAATAGAAATTAACGGAATAGGTGTATGTCCTGAAGTGTTAATTTGTTTTTTTTTTTAAATAAAATCTCATTAATTACACCAGACGACCAATATGAGAAAACCATTTTCTGCATCAATAAAACTTACCTTAACCCTTCGATTCCTAGCTACTGCATACGAGATAGCAAACAAATTTACTTGATATTCTATACCCACTGGATATTCAGCAATTGGTATTACCGACATTGAGGAACATGGAATATATGGAGCAACTAGAAGCAATATTGCCAACATAATTACCGTATTTTTTAAAATGATTACATATCGTTTCATCGATTACTTTAACTTGATCCATCTATGTTACCGAGCCATCTGTGTTAGCGCATCTTCAAGAATTTAATATTATTTGACATCATAGTGGTGACACTTTTCTGTATGCTTAAAACAATAGTTGTAAGTTTTTCCTTGACTTTAATAATACAACTACTTCTTTGTTCAACGATCCATCATCCACTAATCTATAATAAGGAAGATGCCATTTATGGAAATATAATAAAATTTTTAGAAAACACTGAATTCGCAATGCGCATTAATTTGCTCTAGTGACAAACTTACGTGCCCAAACATTTCGAGTTCAGGATTTTACAAGCACTTTCAAATCGTCAACTAACATAAAATGTTAGGTCATGTCTATAATGGTGGTGATAATATTAAGAAAATATACTATCAATTATTGAATATAGATATACTTTCATCTCGAAGAAGGTGAAATAAGATGTGGAATAATGAAACTAAAAACACCATTTTATTTTCGGCCATTCTATTTATTTACGAATAACAAAATTACACAAAAAAGACTGACTAGCTGACGTAAGATTGACAATACTGACGTTTTTATGCCAGTCAAAAACTAAACTATTTCAATTAGAAATATTTTCCTTTTTAATATAAAAGCTGTCCCTATATTACATTTTAACTTATAAATACATCACATACAGGAAGTAATATCGATTTAACATTTCATTTGGGTCAGAAGGAATACTAATTCAACACTTTCTACATTACAAGGGTATTTCCAAAGAGGACAGTCGATAGAATATGTTTTAGAATATGTTTTCTCTCATAGGTCAATTCGTCAACTTTAAAATCACAAGATTATATAGTAAAACTTTACTAAAGTCAAACTTTCTGTACTAGAAAGATTTTACACAAAAGATAAAAGAATTAGTCGTTGGAGTGTTCATAGATGTGGATTGTGGTGAGACTTTTAAACAACTTTATTTAACAAATATTTTCTTAACTTGAAAGTGTTATTGTTATTATGAAATTTCAGTCACTATTGCTGTAATGACGGCAACGTATCTTGTTTATTTTATGTGAACTTTATAGTTGTTAAATTCAAAGGTATATTTAATAATGGTTTTATCATATGTAAGAATAAAACTACTATCGTCCAAACACACGAATATCTCTCTATCTACGAATATCTCTCTATTCGTCGATCTTTTAGTTTTTTTTAAATGATATAGTGACGTAAGTATTAGATCTAACTCTACTTTAGCTTAATGACAAATAACTGAGTGGAAGTGGGTTTTTTAGATAGCTTTGTGGAACCTAACCCTTAACCTAACGAAATTCCCTTGCCTATTTAGTAAAAGTTAATAAATATTAATATTTCCCTGAATGTTTATGTTTCAAACATACAACCAAAATATTTTTAACATTTTTTAAAGTGTCATAATATAACACTTTACTTTATTCACACTTAGGAAATTAAAAAACATATATTTAGAAAACATAAAAATTTGAACGCTGCGGGATTTGAACTCGCGGTCTTAGCGGTCAGAGCGCTTGAATGATTTTGAAGAGGCGCTAGTTTTCAAATCACGCTATTTCCAAATTTTTATACGTTTTCTAAATATATACACCCAAAATATTTAATCAGGCACATAAGACTTTGATGCAGTATTTCGATATTATATGCAAAGGGAAGTACGGAGTATCTTAATGCTAGATTCTCTCTACGAGTATATACTCTATTAAGCTATACAAAATATTTTCAGTTTAGGCTGGCAAGGTAGAGACTGTATCCTACGGTTGTTATGCGAGAGTACGGTAATGAGGGCACAGAACAAGGCACGTTTTTAAAGGAAATCATAAGAGCTACATTTACGTGAGTATTTTTATTATTCGCCATCTGCACACATTTGTTTACTACACGCTATATGTTTCTTTACATCCTATAGATAAATTTGGACAAAAATCGTGTGCAGAATTTGTAAGGTATATTGTTCTCATATTAAATATTTCCATTTCTTTTAGTTGTAAATTGTTGTCATTTTGTTTACAATATATATTATTTCATAGACCATGTAATATAAAAATATAAATTTTATATGGGAGGTATAATGATGAAACTGGTAAGAATTATGTTCTATAAATAAAGCAAGTTTGACTTTACGGTTCGCTGTTCTAATAATAATCTCTACTTTGTATATGAAATCGAGACATTGCAATTTGTTCATTAATTTCGCATACTCTATTTCTGTAAGAGTATTGTATTTAACTAATTCACCACATGATAACCTTTGCCTCACCTCAATTCACATGGTCTCAGTGACTTTGAGCTAAAAATGGTTAGTTCATGATGAGATATATTAGTTTCCTAAGATTTTAATGAGCCAACAATATTTTATTCTTGAATATGATCAACGACTTATTTATAGAAACCAAACGCACCATATCATAACGAACAGGAGTTACATATCTTAAGTAGCTAACTGTGTCTGTAACATGTTTTAGCTTTGGACATATTTAACAGTTTATTCCGCGAGGCTCAAAGCAATTTTGTATGTTATAAATAATTATTTTAAAACCCTGATTTTCAATATTTATCTTGAAATCCGAACCACTGTATTAAATGTAATATCAACCATATCGTCAAGGATGTCTTTAAACGTATTAGAGCCAGATAGTTCCAATTTATCTGAACTTTCGGTTGCAAGTTTTTAAATATTAGCCAATTTATTTATAGTATTTTTAATTATAACATTAACGTGAAATGTATTTTGTTAACGTAAATATTAGACAAGACCATGAAGTACATTGAGATAATTGGTAAATCAACCAAAGTAAAAACGAACAAGTGGCATATGGCTTACTGTGCTTTGGTTTATTAAAAAAATTAAAAAAATTATATAACAAATAAAATCATTCAGACACTCAGTCGTTATGTAGCCCCCGGAAAAGTGAACGAAATGACCTCCATTAAAATATTCAATGTTCGAAATATCTATTATATTTTATAAATATTTACTTTTAGATTGTTTTAATTTTTTCGTCATGTTTAACTTCCGTTAAGCTTTCGTTGTAAATTTGTTCGTTATAAAAATGAAACTACAATCGCCAGTAAAGAAGCGGTCATGTGACTGATATCTTTTCAATCTATAAATCACCCGCCGATTAGAACAACACACATACTGATAATTGTAAATTAGCGAGTCTACTTAATCAGTTTTTAAATAACTTCTCAAATAAATTTTATTATTTTAGATTACCCAAAGGTCGAGGCATTGACGGTGACTTCTACAAAGAATACGACACGGCGCATACAGCGAAAGGAGATTGTGCCAAGATATACTCTCAATGTAAAGAGTCGAAACTGTCAACTCTATAAAATATTGTTACGTAATGAAGTTAAACTTTTAATATTTTAAAGAGTTTTTCAATGGATAATGTAAATTATTCATTTTCCCCTATAAGTGACTATCGATAATTTATCCCAATCAAAAAGTACAATGTGAATATAATATTTTTGGTGTATGTCTTGTTTCCTTGAATAAAAATATATTACATAAATTCAAATCTAAATGTGAAAATTGAAGAAATAGTAGTTTTTATACACTTTACCTATATTCCACAGTATTAGCCTGTTTAGAATTATCATAATTTCATTTCTAATAATTCGAATTCAAATCAAATTGCGAAGTGAAGAATTGAGTGTCTTAACACTAGGTTCTCTCTGACTAACCTGTTATGTAGGTAAAAGAAAAATAAAATGTAACATTACAGGTCAAAGGAATTTACATTTCAATATTTAAATAGGCTGTCGAAGATTACTAAAGAGGTTCCGTTTTCAATGAATCACGCAAGTATATGTACTAAATGTATACAAGTAGAGTGCAAATTTGATTGTACGAAATTTGGAGGAGGTGTTAAACTAAGGTAATGAGAGAGACGACAGCCGGTCTAATTTGTCGATCAAACATCCCGGGTCGACGAGCTCTACTTGGATATAATAATATGGATACTATACAGAATTTTTATTATTTATTTAAATTATCTGTTTCGTTTTTCAAAGACAAAATCACTCATGGCTTAAAAAAGTATGTATACATGAATTCTGATATTCTGATAGAAGTCCAATTTACTATTTTCATTTTATACTATAAAGCAACAAATACATTATTTAAATATTATTATATCAACCTATGAATATAATTACTTGATTGCCTTTTTTAAAACTTTCATCATGTAGGTATTGTAGGTTAAAAAACTAAGTTTACTAAATATTTGATTAACATTAACATTATAAGAATGTTTTCCTTACTTCAGAAAATTTAAAAAGGAGGATAAAGATTCAACAATTTTTTCGTAGTAAAATTTCAAAGGAACAGCTCTACAATTCACTGATATATAGCAAAATATAGGGAGAATGTTATCATTTAAACCAGCAATACCAATTGGTACCTAGCCGGTGCTACAATAGTAAATATTGAATGGCAAAATTGAAAATCTAACATGAGTTAGTTATTCAATTTATTTTTAATCTGATATCTCCTTTCCACGAACACCAGAATGGCACATATAGGCGTAAACAAAAAATGCATCGACAATTCATATATTTCGATATGTTTCGCCAATGAAATTTATAAAATACTCGTGCTCGTACTTTCAAAGCGTAGAGTTCTATAACATAGATATGTTCAATTTATTTGGTACGATCCCGGTACTATATGAATGACTCATATAAATTGATTTTTTAGCTTTTGTTTGACCGAAATATCTTTATATTTATCTTTATTCTATTGTGTCATAACACAATAGGTTTTTATTTTAATTATATTGGTCTGTCTTCTTTTCTTTGAAATTTTGTTTTAAATTCATGTTACCTTTTAAAGTTACAGTTAATAGTCTCTTTAAGGATTATAGGGGCTCTACAATTATATATTTGTATATATCTTCTATGTAAGTATACAGGATTACTTAACGATCCATATCCGTACAGGTGGGAATTTTTTTCATAAGGATAAAACCTTCTACTCCACATGTACCCACATTATATAAACATTATTAAAAGTTAACCATTATTAAATTTTCCATTATAAAATATAGTTTTACAATAATTTCATAGTTATCATTAGCCTCGCGAGTGATCTTACTATAGTGACAGCTGTAATCATTACTTTGCTTTGAAGCCCGTATCACCAGACGAAGTTGTTAGAACTTTTAAATGTCTTCGTTTGAAAAACCTTATTGATTATCTCTGGGATATGTTTGTTACAGTACTTAGCTCTAATATACATAACATTGCCCCTCACCTCAATTTTATTTTCAATAAATATATAGAATCCAGTACTTTTACAAACATAACGAACCGCTTTAAAAAAGCAAAGACAGCGATTTTACCTTGAAAATTACAGACTGAACTCTATGTTATCGTCATTGAGAAAAATATTAAAAAAATATATATTTAACCAGCTTAATATTTTTTATATAAAAACTGAGCTCCATAGTGAACGATATGGCTTCTCCAACGAAAAATCTACTGCAGATGCGGGTGTTGTACTTTTCTACCTAACATGCATAATGCATACAATTCTTTACGAATTCTTTAAACAATTGAAGATTTTATTCTATTATGAAAAGGATTATGAAAAGGATTGTAATATACACTTTTCATATCTGCGTTAAGCTAAAGTATTACATACCATTAGCTGACATTTTATGGCAAGGAATATAAATTTAAAAACGATTTAATAGAGCCCAAGTTACTTTTATATTATTTCAAAGTAGATCTTATTAAATAATATACATATATATTTTGACAATTATTTTCACTATTCTGTAGAATTAGGTGTAAATAAAAAAAAAAAACATGCAACTTTTAAAAAGAATTTTTAACAATAACATCAATGCCAATAAAATTGGATGCTTAGGAGAAAAGAAAGACGATTTTGACATATAAATTTACATGCAAAAATTATTATTAATTATATCCTATATAGGTGTATGATATACAGATATTTCAGATTTAATAGACTCAAATTAATTTAACAATTATGTTTAAAATAAAAGCAAATTCCATGTTGAGCAACACAAAATTGAATTGTCACAAAACATGTGACTTAGTCAACATTTGTTATATAATAGTATTCGCAGCAGCACGCCAGTGGAATTGTATCGGAATCCAATTAAAATCAATTATTTTATTTCATTTGTATATGTTCTCATTGAACAGTCAGCACACAGAATCTACTGTTAAATATATTCCGCTTTCTGCCCAAATTTGATACATTGCGTATAGAGCGGAACTCAACGCCGCGCTAATTCTTACAAATAAAATGCGAACATTAAATGTAGTTTTAATAATTTTACTATCAATATTTACGTACAGTGTATGTTTGAATACGACTGACCAATGTCCCAATGTGAGGACATCGCTTGGAGCTATACGAAAACGGAGGCATTTGACATTTCCTGCGGGAAGCAATTTTATTGTAAGTTGTTTATTTGGTTACTTTTTGACATTATTTCAAAAATCTTCAATGTGAAATCATATTTTTAGTTTTGTTTGTGTTAGCACAGACAAAAAAGGGACAGGAGTAATTTACCCCAGGCGAGATTTGAACCTGACACCTCTAGTTAATAGTATAGTTAAGAACTACAATTAATACCGTAGTTGTAGGTATGGTAATTACTTGATAATATTCAACTATTTATAAAGTCGATATTATACTAATGAGCTTTTAGATGACATGAATTTGTTATTTTTTCCTAATATTAACTGCCTTTACGTATTTTTTAAGCTAAAACTATATTATAAAATATTTATTTTATACGAACTGAAATAAAGACAGTTTTCCGTTAATGTTGAACAGTTGTATTTCACCTGTAAAATCAAATATTATATGTGTTTATGAGAGAGAAATCACTAACAAAAGGAAATTATAGAAACAAAGTGAAATAACTAAGAATATTCATAATTTACTTTTATAAAATACGAACTGGAGGTACTTGCCGTACCTACATTACGCGGTTATCCATTTAAATTGTTTAAATAGACTATTAAAATATAAATAATGAATTAACCAATGTGGAGCAGTAATAGCCTCTGACTCAAACACGATGGTGATCGGTTCGACTCCTACTCAGAGAAATGTTTATATTTAAATCATTTCCATTTTGCTAACCAGACAAGACAAAGCACAATTTACAGTTCCGTCACTCAATAGACAATGTCTTGAATGCAGGCAAAAATCTGGGAACGGAGAGTGTTGTCATTACTTCTGTCTGCCTACCCCATGTGTTACTACAATAGTTCTATGAAATAAACGTGAAGTTGAATACGAATAATATTTAAATAACTTATAGAAAGACATATTTTAAATACTGAAGCTTATGTAGGATTTTATAATATGTAGGATTAGAATCTAAAATTTAAGGCCATCGTGGCTTAGTGGGACAGCGTCTGACTGTAAACGCGAATGGTTATGGGTTCGATTTCCACTTGGTAGTGATTATAATTAAATTATTTTAATTTTTCTGGTGAACAAAAGAAAGCGTGGCGTGAAGATCGCCATTCAACCAGTAACGCTAGTCTCGAATTCCGGTGGATAATTGAGCACGGAGTGTCTTGACACTAGGTTCTCTGTCACTACCATATTATGCGAGTAAAAAGCGTGAAGCTGAAAAAATGTTTAAACTTTCACCTACATGCAGATGGTAAGAAACACTAGAAATATGTGACAAATGCGCAAATTTCATCACGATTTTCACAATATTTATTAGCTTTTAAAAATCTAATAAACCTGTTATTTTTATAACCTAGTTACGCTATGATATTTGATGACAGGTCGCGATTCAGATCAAATATTGGAATTGAAATTGTTTCTACTATAAATGTTTGGAGTAGTTCCAATTTTACATAGTAATAAATTAGTGTTGGATATCAAACAACATTTTGTGATAAAATAAATTTATTAATATACTCCCAATAAATTACCTGATTCAGCAATGTGAATTGGGCATTGAAAGCTCTTAGTAATTGATTCCAAATTTATGAATACTATATCATTATTATTTTATATGATTTTAAAGAAGAGTAATCAAAGTTACAAATTAAAAGTACGATATATGTTGCGTGATGGGTGTCTAAGCGGTATCAGAGGGAAGGAATATAATTCGCTTTCCGTCCAAATTTAAGACATTGCATTTTGAGTGGCGGAGCTCAACGCCGCGATTTGTCTTTATCACAATACAGTGGCCTTGAAAACGAAAACAACTACAAGAAACTTATGACTACTATAATATTATTTACGTATCATAGACAATATAGACCAAGATATATCCATTTTGATAAGAACGCTTTAACAGCGCAACATTTCAATTTTTTTAATGATAAATTACTGATGTTTTAGAACTTCATTAGCTCGTGTATTGAAAATAAATTAATTTTCATAGTATCGTAAATCTAATGCATCGATCTTCTGACCTGTTTGGTGTCAAGATGTTTTATTGTCCACAATAGCAATGATGGGACAATGACATGTAAAGACTACCTAAAACTATCAGCAGGTCCAAACTGGAGAAAGAATGCAAGATACAAAATCCAATGTAGTCCTATGCCAAGAGGCACACTGAACCTAGAAATTCAATATAAAAACTTTATTTTTGTTAATCAAAGCGAATGATGCATATGTATTTATTTTTCCAGATGACAATTTCCTTGGTAAAAGCATTCATGACCCACGCACCGTCCGGCTGGAATATTTCACTGGAAATCGACGTCTTGTTCCCTCTTCCCGGTGCCAATTTCACTAATGCACATTTCAGGAGAAAGCTACATCATCGTCAGAAGCGAGAATTTTGGCAAAGAATACAAAACGCAATTGATTTGTGAGTGTCAATAGAAATACCATTTTAACACGCTTATGGGTATCCAATTATAAATTGAATACGTTCATTATTCTTTGATTATAGCTTTGGTTCGGATTTTTGTACATTTTGGAATTAAACTGTGTTAACTGGATTAATCGGGTATATTTTGGTATTGGAAAATACATTTTAGAAACTGGTACACTACTGGTCGCCGAACAGGTAGACTGAATATCCCACTAATCTGGCTAAAACAGTTTCACTTTAACATATTTATTTATATATCAATGTAAAAAATTTTTGCTATGCTATTTTGATTATTTGTTTTATTTCAAAAGTTGCACATGTGTCCGGTTCCGATAACAACGCAGCATTTCATAATATGAACCGGATGTCCTTGCTGGAACGACCCAGATAACTTGAACATAATATTAAAATACTTTTATTTTGAAATAATTTGTTTTTTTATTAGTAAACAAATATTGAATTTAAAATTTATTTATCGTTGTGCAATAACGGTAACAATAATACATTTGCTCAACTTGATTTGTTTGATTCGATCTGAAATTTGAATTTGTTATGTGTTCTGGGTAGTTCAAATCAGACTTAATAATAACTATTTAAAAGTCTTAATAAATCTGTTAAATTATTATGTAACATTATTATTATGTGAATAGTTAATCTTTCTTACTTTCAGTCACAATCTGAACGGACGTGCTTGTGTTCTTAGAAGCATCTGCGAAGCACGGAGCAGTTTGGCGTCCCCTGGAAAATCCTTAGTTCACGATATACTTCGAGTAATTTTTACGTAAGAATTTAAATTATTTATTTATATTTAAATTATATAAGACACTATATGAATATGGAAACGTGAATATGGTTGAGGGTCGAAACGGATGACGTGCCGAATTCGGATCGAATGGAAAAAGAAAGAGAATTGTCTTAGCACTAGATCAATGTTAACTTGAAAATGAAAAAATTAAATTCTAACTCAAATATTTTGACGGAATAATATTAACAATTAAAATAAAAAATATATATTAATCATTTGGTCTTTATTTAAGTTTATTTTCGAAGCTATTGTGTGCTTTTAGATTTGCTCAGATAACATAATAGGAAGTTTTAAATAACACACGTTTGTTAAGTACAGGATAATCGTATACCGACGTTAAACGCTCAGTGTTGGTAGTACGGGTGTAAACATACGAATACATCCTCGCATATAACTGCTAGATATAAGTTAGAGAAGTAAAAAATTCACGGCTTCGTAAGTTATTGATAAAGATAAACATACTAGTAATTTAAATTAATTAAAATTTAAAATATTATAGAATATAACTTTTCAATCTTTATCTAGCCTTCGTGGCAAACTTAGTCTGTGCAAACACAGCACCAATTAGTTATGACTAAACTGGCTTTTATACGTCCTTATTACACCATTACCAATTTTAACATAGATATGTTCTTCTAGATTTTCAATATTTCCCCCAAGATTTTCCTAGATTTTCCATTAAATCTCGTTATTTCCTGTTTCCGTTGCAATTTTGGAAAATCGTCTCTTACCACTCCCTATACTTCTTATATGACATGCCTAATTAAAAATAAATACATAATTTACTTAATTTGCATTATATACATTTTATATATATCGATCGATTTTAAAACGATATTTTCACTTTCATAAAAAAAAAATTAAATGATTTCCGATTACTTTGTAGAAGGATCTTGTGGAATAATATTTAAAATTTCGTAAAAAATCTTAAGTTTGCCATAATTTTCTAAAAACTAAAAACTTTCTAAAAACTGTCATTAGACAGCTTTAGTTTTCTATAAAAGTTACAATACATTTTTCATAGCTACAGCATAACGTCTGTCGGTCCAGCTAGCCAGTAATTCTAATATAAGCGACCACTCTAGCAATTTCACACCTTGTATTCCCTCATAGAATGTTCTCCAAATCAACTTAATTGCCTTATAATCCGCGTACGTGACGCTTATCTATACGTGTTCAGATTAATTTATAATATTCGTTTCAATGGTGGTTTCATATATACGCGTATAGCTTCTATAGTGTATTATGATAAATTAAGATTTTTATCTATATTAAATGCATGGATAAATAAAGATTTAACATTGCATTTTGTACAGCCATTGTGGTGCAATCGTAAAGCGGATCCCCAGTTTGGGTAATGCATTAAGTTAATTTTATTTCTCGCGCGGGTGAGACAAAACGCGGCGTTAAAGTTCCGTCACTCAACACACAATATCTCTATTTAAGAATGGAGGAGTATTTTGTCAATAGATTTTCTCTTACTGCTTTGCGGGAAAAGGCGTGAAGCTGAAAAAAAAACCACAAACAAGGCGTAAGTTTTTATTAATATAGTTTTTATATTGTTTAGTAATTCACCAAAGACAAAGGCTGTCTTTAATATGATACTCTAAGCGTTTGTAAAGAAATCGCCAACTTAAGCGTAAAATGCGTGACAGTAGAACAATCGGGTATTAGAGCCCATATTAATGGTAGCGTCAAATTTGTCATACTCGGCTTGGGTCGTGTTTGATAGCAAAAGTGACAAGTGCAGGCAGCGACGCTTTATAGTAAACTTTTAGCTTTTGATATTTTTAGATATTTTGTGTATAGAAAAGTTATATAAAAACATATTCTATATAAAGACAACGTTAAAATTGCAGAATATAATATATATGTTGAAAATTTTATAAGTAATCTTATTATGGTGACTTATTCTTGATTGATTCTTTGTAGATTGCATAGTAAGCTGACTATTTATTTATAAGCAGTAATAGAGTATAAATATTAATACCAGCTGTTGCCTGTGGGTTTGCTCGCGTAGAATGTAGGTTATATTTACAAAGAGGTTTCAAAATAACGTACCTACCTAATTTTAAATTTGAAGTACGTTAATTTAGAACCACATTCGTGCGCTATAACGACAGGCTGCTCGCAGAGCTCACTCTCGAACAGGTTTCACGAACTCTAGAATACTTATATATTCAATACATTATGAAAAGCCTTAAAACAAACTTTTTTGCGTAGAATTTCTACAAGCACTTAATTAATTTTTTAACCGTTTTATATAGTGTTATTCACACACTTAAAAATATTTTTAGAAGATGTATAAAAAATTTAACACAGCGAGATGCTAACAACAAAAAGAAATTGTAATAAGCGTATAAGAATTACGACTTAGCTGGATGTAGAACACATGGATTAGCAGTCAGAGCACTTAGGTGGTTTCCAAGAGGCGCAAGTTCGAATTCCGCTGCGTTAAAATTTTTATATACTCTTTGAAATTTTTTAACGCTAAATTGAATTATTACGTAATTCCTACCTAAAACCTACGTACCTTCAGAAATGAGGGGTTTCCACATAAAATATTTTACTTCCTTTGGGGTAGAATTTTGCAGAAACAGTTACATGCAATTTTTTTATCAGTAGTCCGAAAAAATTAACTTTTTTGTAACTTAAAAAAGGAACTTACAACTGATACACCCGTAGGGGTAGAAATTCTAAAATCACTGTATTACATAATTATTAACTTTCAAAATTAAAGTTTCATGTTTCTAACTTTAAAAATTACGGATTTTCATACAAATTTCCAATCACTATTCACCCACTTAGGGTGTGTATTTCTAAAATTCCTTCCTTAATGAGGGTTCTCTCCACAAAATAATCCTGGTGACAAGTAATCATAGGTCTAGTAGTCAAAAATAACTTACACTTGGTGATAAAGAATCCGTCAATCAGTAACTGATCAGGTCAACTTCTTTTATAAGAATAGATTATAATATATTTAAAAATACCAAAAATACATTTGTGACGAATGAATGGTTAAGAGATATATAGGGGCAGAATGTTTACAAAGGCTTTAATATTGTAATTTACTTTTTTTAAACAGCCTTAATACAAAATTAGATATTTGTAACTTAAAAATAACGGAACTTCATATAACCTTTGACTTCCGTTTCGCTCCCTTATGGCTAAAATTTCTACTATCGCTGAAGTAGGTACGCACTGACTTTTAATTATTATGCTTAAAATAATGTTTCATATTTCTAACTTAAAAATGACGGATTTTCACACAAATTTTCACCCCCATGCTTGGCCCACTTAGGAGAGGATTTTCGCAACCGTACGATATCAGTATTTCTCAAATTTAAAATGTATATATCAATTTGTAATGCGAAAGCAAAGCTTTTTTATCCAAGTGTATAATAAACCTAGTGTTCGTTACTTACTTTGATACTTGACCAGATTCTCTTGCCGTCCACCCGTATTCGAGACGTTGTGTCTTGGTGCCGGAACAGCGCCGTGCTTTACACGTTCTACTGGTAAGACCAGATAAGATGAGAAGATGATTAGAAGGGTTATGAAAATAATTTAAATTTGTATTAAATGTTTATTCATAGGTCATTCCCTACATTGGGGATTTTAACCCTGCATTGCATCTGTGATAGTTCCCAACCCTAGTTTCAATTGAAAGTTTGCCAACACCACGTATCTGTATTAAAAGCATATATTAGCAAATGGAAAGCAGCAAAATAGGTATTGCTTGAAACATTACTTTTAAAAATAAATTAAAATGTTGAATTAAAGTTTCACAATACATGTATTTTTTCTTACATATTTTGCTCTTTTCTATTTTGTTTTCGGCTAGAGGCTCAAGAAAGTGAATTTAGGACCTACTTACTCTTGCTACTGAAACATTAATTGCTTCGCCTATCATTTCTAACATTTTGTTATGCGAGTATTAACCGCTATCTAGCAGTACCCACTTTATACACTACCAACAAATGCTTGGCTGAGCCTATTGCCTCTTTACACATATAGCAAGAATTTATGATGGTATCCCACCTTACTTAATTACTTTGATTCGGCAGAGTCATTTGAAAGGTATAAAGATAAGATTTTAACAATGTTGGAAACCAATCGTGAATGAAGGGTTAAATCTGAAGGGATTCAGAATTCTTCTATTTGTTCTAAGCTCATTACGTGCACTTTATACTTATCATTTTTGTTTAGCTAAATAAAAGGTTTTATAATGTCTACGTCTTGAACTTTCCTATTTAATCCCAACCCGCTCTATTAGATTGTGCTCCTCTCATAAATTGCTTATGAAATTGAATTTATATTGACTCAAGCTCTTCGGCACTTCTGTCTTTTGATGGCTATGTGAGAATATCATCCTGTGACTTCCCAGAGTATGTATTTTGAGTACTCTTAGGTGTATAAAGCTACGATAGTTTCTTTAATCTCAACCTAAACCTGCTTTTGTTTTTAAATAAGGTCGAGGTATCCTTCAAACGTACTAGCCCTAATCAAAACTTCAATATTTTTGTGATATTAGCATTTACCTTCAACAGGTTTTGATGTCGAATAGGAGGTACGGTCAATCTTGACGTGATTTTAGGAAACTATCGTAAATCCAAGCTTTTTTTACATTGCCTATAGTTTGAGTTTATCTTTACAATATCATTTAATAAGCTCTCATCTATTACATCCAAGGATGGAGTGCGGCCTTTGTAATCTATTTTTTACGTAGAAATGAGCCGATAAAGGTGTCGCTTCAGTTTTAATTTTAGAAACGCTTTTTACTATCAAAGTCCCAGATTATTTATGGGATTAGTTATGAGTAAATTTGGTATTTCATCTTTCTAGACGTAGACAATGGCATATACCAGGGTTTTTTTCCACATTCCTTCCGTCCACGTACAAACTTTCTCTGCTGAAGTAGAGGAGTTCTGTGAATGTGTAAATTAATTTAATAGTATCTAACGTTGCTTTGCGTTTCGTGTCAGTATAGCGAGATCTGCTGCAAATCTAGGGTCGATCTTGTATACCTGTTGTTAAATTTAAGCCGCTAACCTCATTTTTTCCGGCTTCTAATAAGTTTACCTATTACAATATTAATAACTATATTAAATAGTATGGGGCTATTACAACAATATAAAAGCATTTTTTTATAGCTTCGCGCTTTTTTAGCATGTCAAAGACAATTCGCCCATTTCGAGACATTGCAGTTGAGTGGTAGAACTCAACGCCTTGCTTTATCTTGTCAAAAGAGCGGAGAAATTAAAATAATTCATATATAATCATTGCCCAGCATCGAAATAGAACCCACAATCATCACATATACTGCCATATCCATGATGACCTCTTTTCCAAGTTTAAAATAAAATTTTAAAATATATTTTCTTTACAGAGCCCCAATTCACGAAGAAGATTTCACTGATGAAGTGGCAGATAGTTACTATGAAGTGTTGGAGCCGAATTTTTGTGACAAAATCAACGACTGCCCTTTCTCGCTTATGCATTTTATGCTTGCTTTCAACAGTGCAAAATGATATATCTATTTTATTATATACTCAGCCACCCGTAGATTGACCTGTAGAAAAACTTAGACTATGAATGCAATATGATTATGATATGCCCCATGATTCAACAATATATAATTTATGCGTTCAATATGGTCTGGTACGGTATGGTTGATCATTTGATCTTTAGATTAATATTTGTATTAATAATTATTATCTTAATAAGAAAAATTATGAACGCAGTATAAATATTTGACAATAAAGACGTAATTCATTTTCAACAAATGTGCAGATTAGGGAAATGATACCGGGTCCCGGGATAGTTCTTTTCGTTATCAGATGACACAGTTATCAACAAGGACAGCTATCCCACAAAGTTTTTGAATCATGAATAATATTATATGTTTATATATTTTTTCGTAGATAATAAATATCCCTGCGTATTTTTATTTTTGGTTTTCTGTTATTTTTTATTGACACATTGTATAATTCTGAGGCGATTCAATATTCGCCGGGTCCTCTACTTGTAAATACTTTAATAAATATGTTTTGAATTATTTAAAAATATATGAAATGGGCTTTGTTTATATATTTTATGTAATTTATTATTTTTAAAATTCTATGAAATATTTGATTACTGAAAACAATTATGGCATTATAAGAATTAAATTTTAAGTCTTCACTGATAGGATACTACCCTTCTTTCTACCTACAGTGTGATAGGGTAACAAAAAGTAAAATATGAATAAAATAAAGTTACTCAGGTAATATAGCCACTCTTGCTTATGTAATATAAAAGAATGTAAAAATATTTACTAAAACATCTTTTTTTTTCCCCATTAACTAAGACGACTTCAGGAAATTTGTAACGAAGGACGTTTGACATATCTTCAATTCACGTGAGCTGGTTTTTTCAAGATGAAATATGTCATTTTCATCATAATAAAATTTCAAAATTGAAGTATTAGAGGCCTTAGTGGGACAAGATTTAACTGTCACTTCGAATGTTGTGGGTTTGAACACCAATCACGTAGATGATTATATTGAAATTATTTCCACGCTCTTGTAATATAAAATGGGTTCAGTTATGCCAACACTGTATTTCGAAATAAAATGTCTCAAAGTCGGGCGGAAAGCGAAGAATTCTTGACCATAGGCCTATCCTGCTATGCGGGAAGCGTGAAGCTGTTTCTTATAAAAATTAATGCACAGTATTAGTACTATGCATTGTAGTATCTATATCCTATCCGATGTAATAAACAGGTGTAAATATAAAAATCTTAAAAAAAAAAAAATGTTATTAATCAGATTTGGCCGAAATTTTTCTTTGTATTCATTAGAAAGTATTGGATAAATAAGATTAATAATTATCTACAAAATAATATTTAGACTACTTTAAAAGTAATTTTAAACTGATGAACTGAAAAAATATACTGACAAATTGTTTAACTACAACTGTGAATATATTTTCCAAATGTATAGCATAATTTGGTAGCTATAAGATAATTTTTCGATAATCAATCAAGCTTAGCGTTTTTTCCCGGAAGGCATGGTAAGAAGTACTTAGTGTCGAAACACTCCGTTCTCCTTTACACTACTAAACTCAATGATGCGCTTTGGTTTTTTTTCACCAGAACGGAGAAATTTAGAGAAAAGAAAAAGGTTCAGTATTTTTTTCATAACGATCAATTAATATATACGAAAATTCAATAAATTCACAATCCCTAATGGAAATTGAAAATTAAATAGCTAATAAAAATACTAGATCCTTTTTATCCATTCAGAATTTTACATAAATGAAAATGTTTTTAACACAACTATTTTATAATATTAAAATACCATTGCTCTCAGAACTACTTTTACTAATTTATTTCCACGTGGAATGTTCTCCATATCAACTTAATTGCCTTATAATCCGCGTACGTGACGCTTTTCTATACATGGTCGGATTAATTCATAATATTCGTATCAATCGTTATTCTACACCCACACACACATTCACAAATAATTTCAGAATTGTAACTTGAACAATTTAAAATCATGATTAAAAATATATTATTGAGGAAAGTATATTGTTCTGTCCAGGAATACTATTCTGATGTTAATGTGTGAAATCAAATGCGCACTCGGGAGGCTAGTTATTATAAGACTATATTTGAAAAGAGCAACTGTTGAGTTTCTCGTCGGCTCTTCTCAGTAGAGCTGCCTTTCGAGCCGGTGGTAGCTACCACTGGGACTGAAAATACTGACATTTTTACATTGACGATTTGAAAGTTGTAATAGCCTATTTGGATAATTAATATTTTGATTTTGACCTGTTTATAACTTGATAGCTTAAAAAATTTGTCAATGGATGTAGAAATAAATTGCTTTTTCTATAGATATCCTGACTTGAGCCAAAGCGACCTTGTACATAATTGAGTACTGCGTAAATATTGACACACTATAGGTGCAGGTTCGCTTCCCACTTATATTTGCGTTTACGCAACGGTCTGGTAAAATAAAATGTAACTTTAGGTTCAGCCATTTGCCAATGTCTTTGAGTAGACGGAAAATTATATATAGATAACTTGATGGAAAATAGTATCTCTATGTTCCGTAAAAAGTATATAAATTAGTTTAAAAATAAAAGGAATACTGATCATAAGTGGACGCGTGTACAAATTTTGATATCTATGAAATTGTGTTGCAAATGGGATGGCAAAGTGAGTCATAATAGCTTTGAAGATATTAAATAAATATCAGTAATACTGATATTGGAAACGAATTGCAGTTTCCTATGTTATCTTACTCTAACAGAGAATTAGAATAATCATATTTCCATATTAAATTCAATTAAGATTTACCGATTTTCCCGCATAGCAGGATAGTCAGAGAGTTCGCCGGGGTTTACGGATGACTGGAGGGTTCCCGGATACGAACGGCCTACATCTGCCAGACTGGAGTCCCACGTAACCCGTCCGAGTCTTCGATACCCAGGCATCCATAACGGATTTCCTCACGAAAGACCGTTTTGAGTGGCGAAACTTAATGCCGCTCTTTGTTTCCAAAGACATTTCTACACTCTAGTACCAAGTACCATAGTGGAGAAATAAGATATTTTAAATAAAATCATTCCTCTGAGGGAAAATCGAACCCAAAATTAATCACGTTTACAGTCCCACTGTGCCACCATGGCCTCATTTTATTAAAAAAATATTGAATTCTGTTAAAGAAATATGATGTTTTGTTAAAGGAATATTAAAATATACCGTTCTAATAAGTTATGTGTAACAAAGAGTCGATAGTAACGAGAAATACCTACTACAAAAGAAAAATGACCTAATTTTGATATATCACCGCCACATGGTGCCCTGTTTATTATTATAGCGCAGTTAGGTCTTGTAAATGGTGTGATAGAATAGCGGCTTAGTGCACTATATGTTACATTTAAGGAGGTCGTAGGTTCCTGAGTTAATTTCTGAGAAGAGAGGAATTAAAATAAATTATGAAAATGTGTTTATACATATTACGGTATATATTTATTTACTATAGTTGTTAGTATTTTGATAGTAATTTTTTTGGAAACATTAAATATTCGAATATTACTGTTTGGTATAAAATACTTTGAATCAAATGCTTTTAAGTGCGTACGTCTGTACGGACAATTTCTTGTTAGGTTGTATGTCGCAACTAACATTAATGTATAATTCTCGCTCATTAAAATGATTAAAAAAAATTAAATTGAAATTTTTTAGATACATCATTTAGAATAGACAGCGACCTATTCTTTTTATTTTGTAAACCATTTGTGACAATTAATAACTTTTTATTACCATTAATTAATTACCAGCCGAAACTTATATTATTAATGCAATTAAAGTTTTCCGCATAAAGTAAAACCTTTGTATCGCTTAAGTTTATACCAATCAAGTCATTGACATAAATTACCTTGTTAAAGCTAAAATCGAAGCTAAACAATATCAATTTGGATTGTAAAGACTGAGAAGAGAGAAGAAAAAAGTCGCTTGAGAACTTTATTGACTCGTAGTTACTGATAAACTTAAAGTTAATTACAAATAATAGAGGTAATCGTGCCTCAGTATAGCAGAGTCTGAATATAAACGCGATGTATGTGGGCTTAAATCCTACTCGGTGGAATGATTATATTAAAATTATTTTCATTTCTTCGCTCTGGTGACAAGAGAAACCGCGACGTTGAGTTCCGTTACTCAACATGCAATGTCTCGAATTCACGTGAAAAATAATTAATAATACTTACAATAAGTGCTTGACCTTTTAATCAATAACTATCATTTTAAAAATATAAACAAAAAAAAATGTCATGGAGTGGTCGTTACTTCAAAAGTCACTGGATAAATATTGATATTTAAAATAGGCTTTACGCCTTTATAGTGTTTTTCATTTAGTAAGTCGAAGTATACACTTTGATTTTATTAACAAAAGAATAGTTTCTATATGAGCACTGCCACATGATATCTCATTCTACTCTCAGTAAAAAGTTTGAGGTTAAAAAATAATATTTTTTTTTATTATTTAAGCGGGTTTTTCCCGCATAGCAGGGTTGTCAGAAAGAACCTAGTGCCAAGACACTGTTCTTTACTTTCCACTTGAAATATAGACATTGCATGTTGATTTGCGGAACTCAACCGCGCCTTGTTTACCAGAGCGGAGAAATGAAAATAATTTAAATATACTAATACAAATCTATTTTATTGTACACACATACAATATTATCCACAAAAGAGAAGAACGAAAAGTGCAATAAGGCGGCCTTACCGCTTAAAGCGATCTCCTCTATTCTTCGCAAATGTACATAATAAATTAAGACAAACTATAAAAATAATTACTATTAATAACTTACATCATTATCATTTATCATTAATCAGAGTGGGAATTGAACCCACAACCAATCACATTTACATTATTATAAATAAAATTGCCCTAAATACTTGATTCTTGGTAACATAGAAACCTTTAAATACTCAGTTACTATGTATGTATTAGGAGCATTTCTCTTTCATTATCGACTACGTGAAAATGTCACAACAGTTATTCGTTACACATATTGCGCCTACTTGTTTAGTGTATTATAATATACAGTGGTCACTGCATGCTCCTGTTGGGTCCTAAAATAATTATTATAAAAAATGAGAATCCTTTATTTATTTTTTATACTCTTTTACATAATTTCTACAATATCAACGGAGAGAAATGGTGACAATAGAAAACTGTTATCTAGAAGAAAACGATATGTAGCTTTCCCAGAAGGTTCCAGTTTCTCGGTAAGTATATGATTTTTTTTGCTATTACTAGATGTATAGGTACGTTTAAAACATTTTTAGGAAATGTATAAAAATTTGAACGCAGCGGGGTTCGTACCGGGTTTCGGGATTTTATACGTTTTCTAAAAATGGTTTTCATTTTTCTAAGTGTCAATAACATTTTTAAATGTAAAAAATATTTAATAAACAGAAATCTGTTGCCAAACGATTGTCCGTAGAATAATCTTAGATAAGCAGAAATTTGTTAAAATCTCTCTAATGCTAAAAACAAAAATAAGTTGTAATAAGCGTATAAAAAATTCGACGTAGCTGAATGTAGAACGCATGACTCAGCGGTCAAAACGCTTGGACGGTTCTCAAGAGGTGCGGGTTCGAATCCTGCTGGGCACTGGTTACTAATCGCTGTCTGCACATGAAAGATATATATTAAAAAAATCTGTTCGCTTGTGCATGCTAATCTCAGAAACGCCTTAACCGCAATTTTCAATGCAATTTTGTCTATTATATTGTGGTTTCCTTAACATTTTGTGTTTATAATTTTTTTATTGGCTCATAAACTAAAAAGTTACAAAAATTTAAATTATAAATTTAAGTTAGTGATTTAAGTGAGAGTGCGGACGGGCGAAATAGTTGAGCCGTGTAGTTTACGCAGGCTTAGCCGCGAGTGGGAGCGGTTAGTTTCAAATGTAATTATCAATTGGGTTAAGAAGATTTCATTTTTATAATGTAAATTTCCGCTTATTTAAAAATTACGAATATAATATTAATACATTAGTTACTAGTTTTTGTATTATAGTGTGGACACAAATAGAACACTACCAAGTAACTGCAGATTAAAATCCCATGTTATTTGAAATATTGACTATTTATGTATGAAATTATTATTATTTCTAGTGTGCCGGTTGTATGACGGTAGGTGTAATAGGTCAACCAGCTCCAACAACAGCTCCAGGAACATTTACATTTGGACTCAATTGGGGCATAGCTTATGAACTTCCAAATAACACGGAAACGGCCATCTTCTATCACCGCAAAAAGAAGCCGATAGCTCAACGACGGAATCGAAGAGAACTTTATGAGAAATTGGAGATTATTATGGATAAGTAAGTATTTTGGTTTAAGTAGAGAATGTACAGTAAAATAAGTGAGCTTAAAGAAAAAAAGCTTTATTTTCTTATGAAATCTAATTATTATAATATATTTACTGGGTTAAATAGTTCAACTTGTGAAAAATGGCATTGTTCATTAAAAAAACTTAGATTCTTAAAGAAAAAAATTTGATATTATAATCATTTTTTTCTTTGACTTTACTAAATATGTTTTTTCAAATTTACCCAACTGAACTCGCAACCAATCGTGAACACAATAAAACTTAATCTAAGATATAATTTATAGCCTAGCATAGCATAGACTCTCTAAAGAGTGGAACACTTGTCGGGTTCAGCCAGTATTTAATAAAAACAAACTTTTTTAATATATTGTATATTATAAGGCATGTTTAGCTAATGAGGTTATATATTTGTATTTTTATTTTCAGTATGGGATACAATGGTAGACAGTGTATATTAAAAACGCTGTGTGAAACCACGCAACGGATTGTACCACATGACGGTAATATTATAGAAGAAATATTCAGAACTATGTTTACGTAAGTTTTTTTTCCTAAGAAAGACAGAGAAGTGAGATGCTTTTTTTATATACTTATTTATTTAGTTTTCACTAATATAATAAAAAATAATCTAAATCAATGATTACTCATTGCAAATAATAGTGTAATCCACACAAGCTTTTGATTTTATGTTAATTCAAGTACTTGTTAAGTACTTTTCATAGTCTTGTAATGTCCATATTTTTTAATCTTAACGACTCTTCTAAATTTTGTACTTTACTTCTACTTTTTTTGGTTGTACTTGCACTGTATTTCAAAATTGAACCCTCCAATATAATTTATATATATATATCAATATTGAATTTCAAGAGGCGCGGGTTCAAATCCCGCTGCGTTCAAATTTTTATACGTTATCTAAATATGTCTTTTTCCATATATATATATTTTTAATTCTTACTTGATATCATGAGTTCAACTTAAACTTGTATCTCATTTACAGTATGCCCATGACAAAAGTCCTACCATCTGAGCCACTACAAAATACAATATATGACTCAGCTCATCGCCTTGGAGTACTCCTGAATTCATGTGAGGAGTTTAAATGTCCTTTATCGTTGGTGGATCTAGCTAAAGGTTACTATAATGCTCCAGCATCTACTCTCGATACAGCCAAGAACCCTTGGGCGCTGTTTAGTAGTAGTTTTGGTTAGGATATAAGAAATATTTTAAGTGAGACTGTTAGGAAGTGTATGATATGTTTGTGTTTATTAATAAAAGCTAAAATAAGAACCAAATTTTGTTTTATTAAAATAATTTTGTATCAAAACAACAGTGAATAATCTTGTATTGTTATGTATCAATAGAAATTGCCCATCACATTGTACGACTTTTGTAAAGGTGCAGAGATTTAATTATTTCGTATAGTTTATCTGGTCTATTAGAGTTCTACATCACTGTTGTTCGAAGTCAATTCCAACCCTAAATCCAGAAACTACGAAGATGTGCACGTAAAGGCAGACAAATTAAAAATCACAGATTCAAAATCTATGACTATTTTTTTATCTCTCTAAATAGTTTATTCATTCAGCTAATAGAGCGGAACACTGTGTCGGGTTCAGCCAGTATTTAATTAAGTTCAATGTTCCCTTTTAATTGTTTTATTATAATATAAGGATATAATAACTTCATAATGCTTCGAAATGATATAAAAAATGTCTCATTTTCTTATATAAAATATAAGACTTTCTGTCGTGCCAGATTTGAACCCAGACTTATAAACTTCGACAGTACCGTCTAAATATATATAAACAAAATTTAAATGTGTTTATTGTATATGAATTTTTTAGATGGTTGATGTAATTGTGGCGCAGTAACCGACTGTAATAGCGATTGGTTGTGGGTTCGATTCCTACTCAGTAAAATGATCATAATTTAACTGTTTTCATTTCTCCGCTCTGGTGAACAAGATAAAACGCCGCATTGTGGTCTACCGCTGACAGCAAGAAGCTGTAGAAAATATTCATTGATATATAAAAACTTTCTGTTACTGCATATTAATTTAGATTATATTATTTAGTAATGTATTTATTTTTAACTTCAAACAACCTGAATGATATTTATTTTTTTTACTTAAAAAATTAACCAATTACATAAGACGAGTTATAAAATAAAACACAATGGTTATTATTAACGCATAACATTTAATATTTATACTTCATATTATAATACATTTCAATATTAGCGTAAGAATGTGTATTCATATAGTACGTGGAGTGCTGAAATTATTTAATTTATCATTATAAAATGGAACTTATTCATAATTAACACTAAAGTATATATATATATTATATTGATTACTTACATTATTCCTCTTAAATCTACTGTTATTGAGCTATCATCCTAATTGTAGGTCTGAGTGCATAAATTTTATCTTATAATATCGTGGCAATATTCGTTCGGTATCAACAAATCGAATAAGTAATGCCTATACGCTATGACTAGTGAATACTGAATTATCGAAGTCTATTATTTTGTAATATAACATTACCTTATACTTATTAAAATAAATTTAGGATCTCGTGTATCTATCTATCAACAATTATGTTATCTTAATGTGGTGTTCGTTTTGTATGCGCCATTTTCATCGGTCGCACGTTTGTTTGAAAATTGTTTGGTTCTAGTCTTTTTTAAAGAGAAGTAATTGAATAATGGTAAAATTTCCAGCCATTTTGTATTGAATATTAATGAAAAAAATAAATAGTTAGTAAAGGAACTTTATTTTAATAAAAATTGATTATTTATTATATTGTTAAACAAAATAAAAATCTTTTTTAATCCTAACAATTTTCACACAAAAATGCCGTTACTCGTGACTAGAAATGTGAAATAAAAATCTTAAAAACAAATAATAATTATTATATCTAGTAGTATAGGACATTAATTATATTAATATTAACATTTTAAGACGAAATTTTGAAACATACATTGAATCTTACTCTAAACACTTCGCCAATGCGACATTGGAAACAAACGACGACGATCATACCATACATAAATACCATACAATAATTATATTTTCATTAAAAGGCTTGGAATAATTAAATATTTCAAACAAAAATGGAACATGAATGGCCAAGTAATTTATAATATCAGAATATATAGACACTTATAGAAATATATAAAAAAAACAATTTTAAATGTAAATGAAAAATAGCATCAAATTATTCACCATATTCATGGACCAAATCTAAGTTGCACAATGATGCAATATTTTGACTCTAGTTACTTGTATTGTCATTCCAAGAAGTTTGCTTAAAAACGCCTTTAAATGTGAAAAACCTTTTAAAAACAAGTTCTGAGTAATTTTATCATTAGTTATAATAAAATGTTGAATTGATAAAAGATAATTCTTTACGTTTTTTTCCGCATAACTCTGGTAAGCAGAGAGAACCTAATGTCAAGACACTCTGTTCTCCATTTTTTTTATATCAACAAAACTAAGCTGATGACATAAGAATATTTAGGTATAAATATAACTTTGATTAAGCGAAGATCAGTAAATAAAAGCCAATAAATATTAAATTACACTAATTTATATAATATTATACTAGCGTTGCTGTATATTGTTAATACAATTTTTATAAAACAAATAATACATGACAAATGACGTCGTCAAATCACCGTCACAATTATTGTTCATCCATACTTACGAATATTATTAATGCGAAAGTAACTCTGTCTGTCTGTCAGTGACTTCAACACGGATAAATTAATGAACTAATTGTGAAATTTTACATAGAGACACTTGAGGACCTTGGGATGAACATAGACTACTTTTTTTTCCCATTCTTTTTAGTTTTGATAGAAGTTTCATTATACGTAAAGGCTGCCGAAAATATCAAACAGCTATAGTTCACGCGGGTACAGTCGAGAGCGTGTCGCTAGTATGTAATAAAATAATTAAACGCCACCCTGGCTATTGGATCTTGCCTGGCTAAGCATCATAGTTATGCCTTTTTTTCGACTCGCTGTCCGGCGGCGACATCTGGTTCAGCTTCACAGTACTGTGTATCCGATATAGTAGACTTTCTCTGCTTTCCATAATATCACAATTGTGATCAATAAAACGTATATTCACACTTCACACTTTTATTGTAATTCGATAATGCAGATTTGGTAAACGTAGCAACTTCCCAAATAAACTTTAGGAATACCAGTGAAATATTTAATGTTTTTTCAACAAAAACATCTTCAACAAAGCCAATATACAATTTACATACCAATGATACCAAAAAATTATACAGTATGTTCTTTAAATTTATTTCTGTATTTACATCTAATCGTGTTGGAAGCTCAACGCAAATTTCATGTGATTTTCCTACATTATCAATACAACTTACATCTAAATACTTATCTAGTATACATATATATAAGAGAAAATTGAAATTTTAAATCAGAGGAAGCTACACACAGTGGGACAAATTATATACGTAAATGCCATTGTACTGTTGAGTGAATGAAAAAATCATATAAAAATACAAGTATTACGGCTTTATCTATTTCAGGAAATAATCAAAGTTACATTTAATTTAACGTAAAATAATGACTTGAAAACAAAGGCAGCGATTATCCTGAAGTTTACGTAAATGTATTAAATTTGGTAAAACAAATGGAATCTTACGTCACTTTTGGAAGACGTTTGATTACGCCTAATTTACTTACATATTCATAAGTATAGAGTATTATAATGTTTTAAAGATAAACTATAAGACAGTAAATGATAGACGTGCAATAAAATATGATTCCAAAAGTGTAGAAGAAATCGCTATATAAAATTCTAGATTTCGATGAACCTAATTATAAAGCGTTACGGATTATCTGTCAACCATTCAAAAACTAAAGCTTAAAATTACGAGACTAGTGAATGGCATCAAAGTAAATAACAAAAATTACCCAAATCAAGTGATTCAGAATTATTGCTGAACGATCGATATATGTATATATTACTTATGGGTAAATAAAAATCAATAATTAATACAACTACGACGTACATTCACTACTCGTCTAATTAGCACTAAAGGTACTGTGAAAGGAACGTAGAAAAATAACTTGTCAATTTAATATTATTTAAATTTCTATGTTGATCGGCTATATTTACATGTCAACATTTCGGTTAAGTTGATTCTTAAAATTACTGACAGCCATGTGATAGCTGACTATGAGTTCTTAGTCCCATCACCCGAGGTAGACAAATTCGAAGTGAATTAGTTTAAAATCATTTTAAGAAAATTTCTAAAAGAAGACAAACGATGACGTCGATTTTTATCAAAATTGGTCTTATTATTGTTATAATACAAAATACAAAGTTAATTGGGTAAACAAATTCTGGCTTATTATTAAGGCTATACTTTGACAATTATTTTGACCAACTATGACGCCTCAGCTTAAAATTAAAATACATAATTAATATGTCTTTTAAGATGGAAACACAAATATAAAATTTAATTGTAATTGACACTAGATTATTTATTAAGAAAGTGTAAACAACAAATTTGTCTCACATCGCGCTTTCGGACCGACTCATTCGTCGACTAACTCTAATAAACATTGAGAAGCTAAAACACCACTTACAATATTAATTAATTTACGAGTATCATAAACCTTAAATATAATAACTAGCGGTATTATTGTTAAATTTATTATTTACCTATCTACCATCAGATACAAGACGACTACTTTCACTTACCCGTTTATCACCCAAAACATGCATATACAGACGTAATCTATGTAACGACCTCCAACAACGAAAGCTCAAACAAAACATAACAGGGAACAAAGAAAGATAAACTTACAAAGATGTCTCTTAGACAAGAACAACGTGGATACAACCAAAGTTAATCACAGAAAATGTCTAATACCCTTGAGCTAAGATTACTTATGAAATAAACCAGTTAGAGGGTGGTTTAAATTTTGGGATCCATTCTGAAACTCCGTCGTGACCATAACGTCTTCCGTACTAAAGAATTAGGGATAATAATCGTTGTATTGGCTTAGCTCATCCAGTTTCAACAAACCTAAGGGCCTATGCTAGATTTTTACATTCATATTATTTAACTTTTCAGTTGGGGTTCGACCGTCGAGTTCTTTCCAAATTTTCTTTCCAAAGATCCGACATGGCACCAAGCCTTGGCTCAAATGTGACTTTAATTTCATACTCCCGACAAAGAGTTATTTACATTGCCACTCGCGTTTATCTCTAACATTTCCATCACCGATCATTCAGTTTACTTATTCACGACAACACTCGTCTCTAAATATATTAGCCTATGGTGTTTCTTTAGAAAATCTATCTATTATTATATTATTTGCAGTCATATAAAAATAACAACAGACCGTTTATTTTCTAGCAAATATCTACAATAAAAATCAGATAATTACTGAATAGTGTGGGAAGCCAGTGGTCTTAACTAATCATTATATTGATATTATTATTACTAATTTGGTGTGTGTTTCGGTGCGTGCAATAGCACATTCCTACTGAATTTATTTGTGATATTTACCTTATTAGAACATTATTTTTTATAAGTATATTGAACAATTCCTTCCAAAATTCCATTGAAGTTAAAATTCGGCAACTCTCGGCCAAAATCACTGTCTCAGTTACAGTCAGTACCATTTTATATATGAAAACTCCACATGTTGTGCCGTAGTCTCAAAACAGCCTAGTTTTGAACTTGCCAATTTTGACATCCAGACTTGCAATTATTAAAATGAGTGTGACTTATGACTGAGCTACTTATTTACTTCTTTCAACCTTTAGCGAGCGTTCTGTGAAGATACTAACCGTCTGTACTTCACGTACATCTAACTCAATTTTACGTATTTTCTAATCTACTCTAGCCGAATGCATTACTGGAACAAACAGCTATACACATTCAATAACACTTATAAATATTAAGACAAATCACACCAAACAGTTTGAATATTTTTAATATAACCATCCCTGTTTTCCTAACTGCTCGCTGTTGAATATATTAAAATATAAACAATATAAGAGTTAACTAGGTAAACATTATCTAATTAATCATTATTATGAGTTACTTTGACATATCAATTACGCGGCTCGAAAGTATTTTTTTTTATTACGACGAAAGGCTAAATTACTCTACGTAATGAGTTGATGTTACACATGTACGTAGACTTACCTACAATAAGGTAAATGTATCAAATGATTTTGAAAATACAACCTACCTAGTAATCGGAACATGAAAAAACGAAAAGATATCTAATTTAAATTCTAATCTAAGACCAAACAAATGTTAGGCTATCTAATCGTTACTAGCTCCACCAACCTGAACAATGAATTTAAGTTCTAAGACGAGTGGTTAAGTGCCGAAAAAGTGAGAAAAAGATTGTATAATCAGTGAAATAGTGGCAATAAAAACAAGGAGAAGAAATCTGTGTACTAATTTTACCCTGTACGCTAGGATTAATGAAACACGGCACATTATTTTGTGAATAACTCAATAACACTTAGTCTTCACAGATGTATCGAAATAACTCTCAGTCGTTGCTTTGTAGGGCAAGCATTAGATGTTAAGGAATGAATAAGCTTACTTAAAATAATTTGAACGACAGCATTTACAAATTTTAATAGCAAAATTTGATCTTTAGATCGAAACTATGATGCAGCTGGCTGTATTTGGCACTTTTTAAAAAACAGTAACCAAACAACTTGTCGAGAATAATAAAACTATCTGAGAATATCGAATCTTATAAAAAATTTAATTACAATTGGCAGTCAATTGTTTTTTTTATAAATACGTCCAACCAAATTATCGCATTGTGACATTATAACTATTTGGCGTAATATAAACGAGTACTCATCATCGCTGATGTTCCACTTATTTATTTATATATCTACAATCTTAATCGATTACAACTACACGTGAATTACGAATTCATTAGTATTAAGTACCGATATTGTCCTTATGATTTTTACGCGAGTACGCAGTTTATAAAATACTAAATGTATATTTTATACTTAAACTCATTAGTTTATGCTAGTACGTCGTCCACAATGCCCATCATTCATTGAGGACGTTTTCGAGAACTGAATTTACCAGTACCTCTGAGTATTTATATGTTAAAGTGAAAATTATTTCTTTACAATCTAATTATATCAATAAATTGAGCTCGATTTATTCGAATTAAATCTTATATAATGGTACAATTGTAACTATTATTTTCGATATTACCGTAAAGCAACATAACCCAACGCGACACATTAACCTTAAGTGAACTATATGTTTGTGCGCTCGTATCAAATAACAATTACAAAAGAAAATATCTAAACAAAATTAATTAGTCGTTATACATATAAATATATTTAAAAGTATATAATATGTTTAATTGTCGGCGATTCGAATATAAAATACTACTGACGACACGCGTCAACACAAAACGTCCATGCATTGAGGTTCCTCCGTTATCGTTCGAGTATCGACGGACACAGTCTCGCGAATTAGTTTATATATATATAAAAAGACGGCTTTCGGACACGCAAGCGGCGTGAAAACGTCCCGCGGCGCTTCGAGCGCTTGGCACCTCACTGAGCACAAACACGTCCTCGCCTCACTAATCCCATCTGGGAGCTTTACATAGATCATCCGTGCCACCACATGACAATCAGCTCCCAGAACGTCTTCGGCGGCGAGTGGCCGAAGACGTAAGACGAATTTCAGAGACCCGGGTCGCCTTCTGAGCCCATTTTGAGCAGCTCCAGCTTCTTTTTGGCAATTTTCGAGTAAAGTATATCGATTGGTTTTGCGTTGTCGTAAAATGTCGGCGCTCTAAATATTATCATAGCGGTGCCGAGTATGCAAGCTATCGTGAAGGCGAACAAGAAAATTCTGTCTAGCACCATGGCTACGTACTTCCAATCGTCTTCGACCTGAAAATAAGGGGTTATATTTAGTAAAACAATTTAAATTATCATTTTAAATATTTAAAACGTATGACTCACGCTTTCAAATTTATCTTTATTTTTAACGTGCTGTGCGATGAACCTCGATCCTTCTATGGTTTTTTCCATCTCTCTAACGTACGGTTTTTCGAGAGACGGACTGCCGTCGTCAAGGTCCAAACGACATGGAGATCCTGGTGGAGGAGAAAAGAGTTCGTCATCCCCCCCTGGAGGAGGTGGTGGTGATGGAGGCATACCAGGTAATTCGTATTCCTCACAACCCCACTCTTTGAACTTCCCGTCCATTTCGTCACCGCCAAAAACATCCGTAAGAACCTTAAAGGAGTCAAAAATTAATAATCATTATAATCATAATCAAATATAAAATTATTTATTTTTATAAAAAAAGGACTATAACTATGATACTTCGTGATTAAAACGTCAGTCCACATTGAGTGGGATCGGTGTATCAACATAGCTTAAGCCGGCGTACAATTAGGTTGGAGTAGAGGTTTCGGTTTCGGGCCACGTCTGCCGGGTCGTATATCGCGATCCGTCCGCAGCCACCAGAGAAACATAAATAACGGGGGCCGCGCTCGCTCGTTAAGCCCTCCGGCATTGAGTAATAAAGGAAAATCGAAATGGAATGAAATTGGGCTGGAAGCGATATTTTCGCGATACACACGAAACACAATGGATTTAGAATATTGTTGAAAGGAGTGTTTCCCAAAAGAGGCCTACGACTAAGGACAATTAAAATGATTGTTGTTAAGGGTTTTCGCTTAACTGAAAGAGGTTGAATTTATTCTGATACAAAATATTTTACACAGGCAACTCAATAATAAAAGGTATTTTTTAAATGATTTAATCTTGGTTGATGTTGATTTTAAATAAATGTTCCTTTAGTTACCGTAGACTTTTTTTGAGCTTAGCATAATTCATCTTACCTCGGTCGGCTTATCGTTTTCATCATCGTCGGGCGGTTTCTCCGGTCTTTGTATACATAATATTCGGGGTAAAAACTCTATAAAGAACTTTCGTACCCAAGGAGCCATATGATGTGTAACTGGAGACCTAAAATTTACATTTAGCACCACAATAGTGACTACAACTGATAATGTGACTAGCATCATAGTAAATAATAAATATTTTCCTAGCAGAGGAACTGTAAGGGACGTAGGAGGAATAATTTCTGCTAACAATAAGAAGAACACGGTCAGAGATAGAAGAATAGAAATACAAAGTGAAATCTTTTCACCCGAATCTGACGGGAGGTAAAAGACAAGCACTGACAGAAAGGAAATTCCAACACAAGGAATAATGAGATTGACTGTGTAGAAAAGAGTCTTTCTTCTCAAAGTGAGGTTAAAAATAATATCTGGATAAGGTTCTTCACAGCACGAGTAGAATTTTTCGTTTCTTGTGGCCGGTACCCGCATGATGTCCCATTCAACCGAAATATAATACTCCGAAAGATCTATGCCCATCGCTATGTTATCAGAATCTGGCGTTTGCTTCAAATGCCTCAAATCCACCTATAAAAATAATTAATATTAAAATGTACATAAAAAACTAATATTCGTAGACACAAAATAATTTATGTAAATTGTTATTGTAATACAATCATAAAACATTTATTAAAATTTAACTTAAATGCTTATCATTACTATGTCATGTCATTACTATGTCTTTATATTCCTCTTAAGATGTAAGTGCAAATAAATACTCTAATATAAGTAGAAAACCAGTAGTGACGAATATGGTTCCTCTTTTTACAAGAAAATCGGAACAGGCCAGATTTATTAGCTTCCTCAGTTTGATATAGATAAATGCCTTCTTTTCAAAAGCCTATCTCAAAAGTCCATTCCGAACTTTTTATAATATCCTGCCTTTCATTGCCCAATATATCTCATCGCTCTTATCATGTGGTATTATTTATGAAGCAGAAATAGATTATCCCTTTACCCGCTGCGTATTAGGGTAGAAGTTTCCAATACAAGTGCTTCTGATATCTTTAGCTATATGATGATTAAAAATAATGTACTTGCGATGAATAATGCGAACTTAAAATATTCTTACCGTATAACCATCGTAACTCCAAGAACCAAATTTCATGAAGCAAGTCTGTTCATCAAAAGGGAAGTACTCGACGTCGATTTCACAAAAGGACTTGTAAATGGCAGGCGGTTTCCATACAACTTTACCGTCGTGGTGCAATATGGCCTTAGTCATAATCGTCACCTCGTAGTTACCATCCGCACTGTAACATAATAAGCAGTTATCTTACAAGCCAAATTACTTGGCTCTACTTCAACAATATACTGTATTGGCTAACATACACCATAATATGGACAAATACTGCACTTAAGCAAATTTAAAAGAACCATTTACAACTTTGAATACTTAATTAACTAATTGTAACTAAGAAAACAATAAAAAGGAACCGGGAACAATAATAAGGAAATAAAGATGCAAGGCATTTTATATTTTTGTGAATCTAAATTATAATATGAGATAAAATAAGTGACAGCGTCTGAGACTGTATACGCGATGGTTGTGGGTTCGATTCTGACACTCGGAAGTTATTATATTATAATTTTATTTCACTTCTCCGCTCTGGGTACCAGACAAAGGGTGGCGTAGAGTTCCACCATTCAACACACAATGTCTCGGATTCAAGCGGAAAATGGAGAAAGGAGTGTCTTGACACTAAGCTTTCGCTGCCTGCACCGCTTTGCGGGAAAAAGCGTGATATAAATTAATTTAATCCAAAAATACATCAATTTAATTTACCGATATAAGAACCACAGAACAATATTAATTTACATCTCATTTGTTGATCTTATCTAGTATCCCTTTTGTGCAAACAACAATTCTGCGATCTGCCCGTGTAATCATTAATTAATACGATATCCAAAGCTGGTTATTTTGGGGGTGAATGTTATCTTAAATGCCAATGTCCACCAATGGAAATCGATTAAGAGAGATGTAGGTGGACCGTCCTCCATTCTCAACCGCAAATAGCTTGCTGAGCTCATGAGTACATGGTTCAAAGTGATACATTGGCATTATATATTGTGTTTCCACTAAGCTCCGTCTCGACATTCTCGTAAGAAGACAAATCAGATGCTATAAAACTTACAATTGCAGCTAAGCAATACTTTACGTTTGAAAAATATGGTGGCATGAATGATATATATTGATTTCAAGTCTAAAACTATGTGGATTTTTGAATATATATATTTTGTTATTTAATTGAAAGAAATTAAAATGAAAAATATGGTAAAATTTTTACAAATTTCCAGAAGTCGATTAAGATTAATTTGTTCCAACAAAATCAAATTATCATTGTCAAAGTGAAATCTCAAAAGATAACACAACATCGCACAAAGAACGCTCCAACACTTTAAAATCAGTTTAAGTTAAAATTAAGCCGTCAATTTCGTTACAAGAAAACACTTAATTCAAAGACTTGACTGACTTAAGCAAATTTTGTTGTAGGCGTCTTTAAAAGCGTTGTCACAGCCAAGTTTCATATCCGTGAAAATTGTGTCATAAAATATGACTCGCCTTGTCTTCCATTATGCTAACGTAGTGCCATTAAAAATAAAGTTTACACCGAATATTCGCGAGAGCTTTTAGGCTAGTCGCAGGTGCATTAAACAGTAACCTCTACCCGCTTAAATTTAAAAATATGACCTTCAAGTCTCGTAATACTCTACTAGTCTATTTGCCTGACGTAATATATAATGCATTAAGGATAACTGAATTTTAAATGTGGTATACAACAATTATTATTTCAAGGACTAACAATTTAAAAAAAAAATCGCATACACTCAATTTTGTTTTATTAGATCGGACAACTAATTTCACACAAAAATAAATTTGAAAATGATATACAAATTTTTCATACTATACAATGCTTCTAAAAGTATCTATAAATATTGTGACACTCAATACATTATCGTAAAACTGATCATATTCGAAGCCGTTATCCACATTAAGTCGGTGACCTATTAAGAACTCGGCTCGGAGATGGTAATAAAGTTTCTGCGATGTAATGCGGAAAACATTATTTTATTCCCGCTTACCGAGCAAATGTATTGCCTATTGATATTTCGGTACGTACCAGCGTTTGGCATGACGAATGAAGGGTGATGTGAAGAATAAGTTATAAATGCGCGTATATTATTTATTATCTTGGAACGAAGACAAATTTAGAGATAACGGTTTAACTGAAATTATTTTATTATTTATGATTTTTTTTATTTTGCAAATAAATACGAATATTTGTCTTTGACTATTTAAAAGATGGTGTCGCACTATTAGATATTTTTTCACGTTACCGCACATTGTGAAGTAGGGGGAGAAATTACTTAAATCACTACAGTGATGCCCATATCGGAAATCAAAAGTTATAAAATAGTCTTTGTTAATCAATTATAAAGCACATATATTTTGACATAACACATATGTCAAGCGGCCGTCGTGGCGCATTAGGACAGACTGTAAAGGCGATTGGTAGTGGGTCCAGACCCAGGGGAATGATTACATTTAAAATATTTTCATTTCTCCACTCTGGTCACCTAAGATTAAAGCACGGCGTTGAGTTCCGCCACGCAACATTCGATTTTGGGAAAGATTTCAGGAAGTAGAGAACGGAGCGCTTTGACTCTAGGTTACCTCTGACTACCCTGCTATGCAGAAAAATGAATGAAGCTGTATTAGTGTATTAGTGTGTGAAGTTACAAATATTAAATAAAAAAAAATTTAACGGTTTTATAATAGTAATAATGGACTGCTGTAAAGTAAGCTCCATAAAATTTACTTTAGTAATCAAAAGTATACTAAAATTTGTTTGTATGTTTGTTTAAAGTTTATTTGTATCTTCTCTGAAATCATCAATATTAATGTCTTCCTTTGGATCAACGATATTCGCTTACGCATGGCCGACCATAAACCTTGGTGCACTTGAGCACACAAGCTTGTTCCGTTACGAGCTCCAGCAAACGTTTGAAATGCCATTATGAATTGCATTAATGTTTGTTCAGTTTGTTTGTAAACATTAATATCTGTGTTACGGTTGATATAATCAGAAACAATAATGGTAATCAGCTTAGCTACTGAATGTTGTATTAATAAAATAGTATAAGCAGCACTAATAGTATCTGGAATTGATTAAAACATTTCTATGTAATGTAATTACAAACATTTAAAAATATTTATTATGAAGTAATGTAATAATACGAATAATAAGAGACTACTAAGACTACCTCAGTCTTTTAGGTGGCAATCCATTCTCGCTACATATTTTTATTTTAGAGGCAATTCGTATAAAACCCAATAGCGTTCAATTAGATTAGAGCTATATTATGCATAATAATTCACAAAATTATCCGGATGTGATTTGATTTGAATCCATGTCACACAATAGACCATACGACAAAATGTCTACTGCGCCATTTTAGACAATATAAAACTAGTTTCATTGTTTAGTTAAATAATATTAAGTTTAGCACAATAAAAGTATTCTTGACTTTAACTAGCAAACGTGGTCTTTGGGAACACAGCGAAATGCCATTGTGACGGATCCCTTTGTTTATTCAAAGGCAGGGTAGACACTAACTCTTCAATTTTCTTCGCAATTACATTTAAAAGAACCGTCTGTTGTCTAATGCGATTTAGTTAGTGTTTATCGTACCGTGCCTAATGTTACCTTGATGCTATTTAGATTAAAGCATGCACTTATCGTGCCTTCCGCCTGGCCAACTTCAGGCAATTCTCCGCTTTGGTGTTCCCCTATTTAAAATTCAACCTTATTCAAAGGATTTGAATGTTTGGATGCCTTGTATATTACATAGCGTTAACGCATAGAAGTATTGTTAATAGCTTCAATTAAAAACGATGAAATAATAAATATTTTAAATACATCTCGCATTATATTACAACACTGTTACGAAATAATTAACAAGATGTCAAAAGAATATTTTATAAAATTGTTAACAAGAAAATAGCTTCATAAGTGTAAAGAGTATAACTCTAAGTTTCGATGGCTGAATAGGATGAAAGCTTTTTAGTTGTTGTCGTGGTTTAGAACCCCTGATAAAGTTGTCGACTCATCGTGATAATGCAAAATAATGGCAGTCGTCCGAGAAAAAAGGCGATAAGGGAACTGCCAAATAAAATCACATTTTATAGACAAAGTTTGTGTTCATTGAAAGAAATTGGACTAGTAAAAGTTTGGCTAGGAGGGTGTGGGTTTCTAGGGTTTTTAAGATTAAATAATTTCCAAATTGTATTTAACAATACATCTTTATGGTAATATTTAAAAATCTCAATATAATTTAAGAAATTATATTAGCTAATAAGTTACCAAAAATCAATAAAAAAACCGTATCAAGACAACATTAAAAATATTTCAAAGTAATATTTACTTGTTGTAGAGCACGATATCCGGTAGCCATATATGTTCGGAAGGTACGTGCAGGGTTTCCACGCCGCCATAGTCGTCGGGATTCCATTTCAACTTGTAGTCGTTCCACTCCTGTTTTAAAAAAGGTTATATTTACAATTACATTTTTTCCTTTTAATTTTCCACTATTGTTATATTATGTATATTGTGATATTGAGAATGTAATATGGTAATTAGTACCATCTTAAAAGTAACTACTGAGTTACTTTAGAATTTTAAATAATATTTTATATATAATACTTGTATTACTAACACATGCGATTAAATAACATCTAGTTTAGGCTTAGATTAGGAAATATGAATACCAAAATAATAATGAAGAGACTAAAATTGGTCTAGTCACTCAACACAAAGCTTGACATTATTTTAATTAATTGTAGAGAGTTATTACGTGTTTTTTATTCAGCTTCAAGTGTTTTCCCCATATAGCAGAGAGAATTTAGTTTTAAGACACTCCGCTGTCCACTTCTCACCCAAATACGAAATAGAATGTATCCAGTAAAAGATCACTTCTTAAATATGGACTATTCAAATTTATAATCCTCTAATGCAATACTAAACACTTATAATTTATATACCAATACTAATACTTAATTAAAAAGCATATTGTATCTATAAAGGTTATAAATTAAAATGTAACAGTTGACCAAAGAACTCCTTTCTCATTAACATATACAGGAAGTTTTTCGACCGCAACTGAAGCATTTAAACCCGAATATCCTGAAGTCACATTCGTATATTTAAAAAGCCTTCTTAAAAGAGTTTTCGCTGGAGCCCAAATAAATCCGGTCTGTTGGCTTAGAGCCGTTAGCGTCGGAAATTGCGGGTCTTATTAGATTCCGGCTCCAGGCGTCAATTGGGCTGGATGTAGGTGAAAATGGACTTGACCATTTTTTTTCTTGTAACCGCTTGAAATAACTTGCTATTAAAATCTATTTGTGTTTTTGTTCTATTTGCCGTAAGCCACAATTTTAATTTATGCAAATAATACATTTTGTCTGACATAAATGTTCGGCGAAATTATCTACGAACTAAAATTGCATATTTCGCACAGAAATAACATATTTCATAATTTTAAAATTTATCAAAAACTAACAACATGATTAGCCTATTATGAGTAAAACGAAAATTAGAATAGCTTCTTAAAACACAAGTGAATAGCTGCTTCATCATGAAACTCAATTATTATTTTGGCGAGCTTTGTACGTTAAATGAAATTACTGTTGGCAAAACTCAATTTAAATTTGACGACGTGGCCTTAATTCGAAGGCGTCTTTGTAAATAACCGCGTATAGGTCGCATTATGCTAGATATATAATTGAATTACGCACTTGATGTGCGTTTTAGTATTGTAATCCTGGCATTACATCGGTTACAATGTAGAACGTGTTAAGGCATCAGTTACAGCCCACGTGTATATTGAATGCGGTAGAATTTGATTATTAAATCTTATGTATATTTATATCTTTGTACAAATTGCTAGAAAAAATCATTAAATAACAGGAAAATCACTAAATATAGATGTATAATTTGTAAATAAAAGGGTATTGAAAACTTTTGAATATTATTTATTAGTTTTATAAGAATTGTATTATAAAGAGAACAATATAAAACATTATTAGTTAATAATTAGTGCTTTTACAGTTTCACGGCTTGTCTTTCTTGTTCACCAGAATGGAAAAATTAAAATAATTGAATTATGATCATTCCACCGAGTGGGAATCGAACCCAAGTCCAATCGCGATTACAGTCACACATTACCCTATGGCCGGTTTAAAATAAACGGCAAAATAAACGTCAGGTTTCCTTCGAACACTTTATAGTAATCCGTGGTCACAGATAGACTTTCAAATATTAAAATAATATACGCGATTAATCCGGTTAAAAATAGTTACATTTCAAAATATGTAAAAATGGCGAAAACCAAAGATCTTATTATTTAAATAAATTAAATAAAAAAAAATATTCAAATATATTTTAATAGGCAACAGAAACAAAAAGAAAAATAAATATTCACTCATGAAGGAAGGACGTAGCAAAAAATCCTTTTATAAAGCCGGAACATTAGCTGGAGTAACGCACAAAGTTGAACCAAGTGTTTTCGCAAAAACATTCCGAATGTGAGAGACAAAGCAACAAAAAAACATCGGATACGAATAAAACGCCGAATATAATCAAAGCTGAAAACAAACGGACAGTGAGTGTTGTAGTAAAAAATGTTGGTAAGTCCGCTGCCGGCGACTCGCAAGAATTCGCTAAAGAATGCGTTTGAAGCGAAGCTAAACTCGTACCTCGTAAATGATTAAAATATTTCATTCTCTGCTTCCTTAGCTTTTTAATTTTGGAAAGTTTGCGTGAAATATTCTAAGTTCGTTTTAGCTAGCACAGATTATCTTCTCGCGAACTTAGACGAATAAAGTATTTGAAATATGAGGATAAGTTTTTTCAAGTTCCAAAACTTTAGTTCAATGCGTAAAAAAATTGTGATTTAACGGTACCCAAAGAAATGGGGAAAGTAACGATATGTTATATTAGTTTAATTTCAGTTATCGTTATTAAATTAAGATTAGTTTGGATCTCATTTTTATTTCTGAAAATTACATCTACAAAAGTCATATCTAACGTAAATATATGACTGTATTAAATATATATATTCCACATCCTTTACCAAAATATTTTTAACTTACAAGAAAAATTGAAGAAAACATCAAAATGTCGATGGCAACTAAGTTCATATAAAATTCAATATCGACAGAAGCTACTTATAAAAAGTTCACTAACGATGTATCACGAAATAATTCAACTTTTTCCTTGGTATAAATTCCAAGATTTCCTATCTCTCTAATTATACTAGTATGATACGAAGGGACATACCCTTTCATATCATAAATCATCGGGGACTTAACTTGCAGTTAACAGGTTTTTGGGTAACGACGTGTGAATGTCTGATGAGGATAACCACATGCATAAAAATACACCTAGAAAAAATATAACACATAAACATATTTTTTGTAAATAGACAAACAAATGATTTTTAAAAGAATGTGATAGAACAAATAATATTAAAACGTCAAAATATTAGATAAATGGAAGCCTTTAATCAAATTACCCTAATAGAGCGGATTTCGCCAGGCACAATTTGCCAGCCATCGCCATTGTGGCGCAGTGGGATGGCTTCTATACAATAATCATGATTAGTCGTGAGTTCGCCTCCGCCGTGGGAGTGCGAGCAGACATGGATGATTCTATCCAATGCCCATTTAAAACGAGAAAGGGCGGTGTTCCGCAACGCTCGAATTTAGGCGGTGGAAATGGAGTATCCTGATACCAGGTTCTCCCTGACTACCCTGCTATGTAGTATAAATAAGTTTTTAACATGGATTTTGTGATTGTTTATTTAATCTAACTCCCCTTTGTTTTCGCATGTTGTCAACTTGACACACCCTTTAAATCACGTCCCTACCACAAGCAGAACAAGTTTCCGACCAGAATATAAGTTGTTGTCATGATAATAAAAATGTTATGATCGCCGAGCCCAACTTTATGATATATTTATTCAGCTTTCTTTAGTTCAAGAATCTGCAGAATATATCTTTTTTTGTAATAAAATGGTAATTCAATACATAAGGCAACTCAGAAGGTGAAACAAACCAAAGTTTTCATCCCGAAAGGGAAAAACACGACGAAAATTATACTCGACTTCAACTTAATTCAAAGTACACTTACGGATAATACTTGTAAAGTAAATAGCCAAGTTTATGAAATCACTTAAGTATTGTACGTAACTGACTAAATATATTCATAGAGATTATTTAATTTCATGAAATTGTTATTAAATATTGAAATTAATGTATTATTCAATTTCCTTGTTATTTAAAGGGTATCTTAAACTTTTTACTTTATTACTGCTTTTAAGAACTAACTAACTCTAGCTAAGTCCTACGAAAGCGACCCTTCGAGGCGAAGCGAGCGAATTTCGAAGCAGAATGTCGAAGGATTTCGAAGAATTGGCCGCTGAACGTGGATTGGATGGATTAGAGGTGCGAGCCTTGGACCGTTTCCAAGAGGCACAGGTTCGAGAGTCCTACGCTAAAAAAGGTCACTTTCTAAAAATGTTATTTATATCCTAAGTGTGTAGATAACACTTTAAAAACATTATATCCTTTCAAAATGCTACTTTTGTTAATGCATTAACAAAATAACCTGGAAAACTTTTACCGGGTAAACCATTTCACTTGAACCCTTAACTATCACGTTAGTAGATACCCTATTCCTTGCCGTATTTACTTATTAAATTTCTTCTATAATATTCTTTTATAATATTCTTTTATAATATTCTTTTATAATATTATTTTAAAATATTCTTTTATAATTTTATTTTATAATATTCGCATATAATACTATTTTGTAATGTTATCTGGTTTGGAAATGGAAATGAATTATAAAGTTCTAAGTTTAGTTCTTGAAAATAGAAAACTTGTCAACTGACATTTATATGTGGTTCAAGAGCTTTCAAAGATTTCTTCCTCTTGCAGAACAAAGGCAATAAACGGACGCGTATAAAGACTATTAGTCACGTTACGAGTTGACACGCGTTGAAAGAAAGGACGTCTTCTTTCTACGTCGATTCCCGAATGGCCACTATCATTTGTTAGGAACGTGACTCGCCGAAGTGATCAGTATTCACGTTGTGTTTTGGAAATTTTGAATGGCTCCATTCAGTGGAAAAGGGTTAAGCGGTAATATATGCTGGCAAGTTAGAGGGGTAATTTTTAAATTTATTTCACATTGAATGGCGTATTTGAAGATTTGAAATGAATACTAACAGTTCCATCTCTTGATTAGTGAATTTTAATAAAATTTTTTTGAAACGCAAAAGTATTTTTTTTATCTTTAAGTATCTTCCTTCTTATTTTAGAATACAATAGAATAGTAGGTCTGGCCTAGTGATAGAATTTATTCTCATATCAATTCATTATCTAATTTTGAGTAACTTAACAATATACCTCATTTTTTTGACTAACTCAATCTGTATTAACTATTTTTATTATATTCTTATAATATATAAAACTTACACATAATATAAAAAAAATATTTTCCTCCAGTGTTATTTTAATTAGCACCCATTACCGTTGTGCCACAATAATTTATTAAAAGTAAATTTGCTTTGACGTTGCGCTTTTATTTTATTTTGTTTTTATAAACTTCAAATTTGTTCGAAAAAAGTATATGGAGTTCGAGTAGGAATACTCCTATATAATAATGAGGACACAGTGGCGGATAACGTTGGATTACAGACATGATTGGTTGTGGGTTCGATACTCACTTGGTTATAATTATATTTAAATTATTTTCATTTCTCCGCTTTGGTGATAACACAAATCGTGGTGTTACGTGCTGCCACCCAACACGCAAAGCCTCAATACTTGAATGTATTAATGTACATATAATATTTGTATCGAAGGACTCTGGAACCATAAATCATTTAATATTTTTTACAGTAAAAAGGAATATAAATATATAATATATTTCTATAAAGTTAAAATGTTGCTTCAATTGCTCACTGTTCCACCCACATTCGTTGTCATGATTTGATTCTTTAGATTCTGGAAAGAAAGAAATTTAATTGGTTAGTAAATAATTCGTTGACCTTTATAATATATAATATCTAAAATATACATGTTGGAATAGTATTATTACAACAAAACGCTATCGTGGGATTTTGGGAAAATATAACTTATATATATATATTACACAATGTCAGACAAAGAAGTGAAGATCGTACTATTTCAACACTAGGCACTCCTATCTAAGCATATCTTTTATAGATTAATATCGTAGCGTGGAGGTAAGAGGGAACGGAGAAACCATTAACAATGGACAATCTAACCTTACTACAGTTACTACATGACTTATAACTTATACGTGCTTTCGTCTTCTAAATGAACACTGCATTTTTGAAAATTAAGATCTCCCCAGGCATTGTATACTTCGATCTAATATTCTGTCTTTTTATTATTATTTTGCTAATAGATAATATCAAAAGGTATATAATATACGAATAGAAACAAGCTTTAATTTCAAATTTAAAATGATAATATTAAAAATGATATTACCATAAGACAGATCTGGACTAAATTATGCCCTAATTAAACGCAACGCTAAAAAGGCCATGACTTAAATAATTAGACTAGAATGTGGCCAGAAATTTTAAATATGTGAGCAAAAATTAAATTTTAGAGATGTATTTAATAGTTAAGACAAACTCGCAAAATTAAATATAATGAATTTTTGAATAGTGTAACATAATATTTAAGCGATGTTGTCGACTTTTGATTTTGACATATCGGCAGCTGCCAATGCCATCTCATTTATAACATTGATGCTCAAATTACTTGTTCGTTATTAATTACATACGTCAAGCAGAGGTAAAGAAATAATAGCCGTCCACATACTTTTCGTAAAATGTTTTTCTTTACGAGATTTATTTAATGATGATTTATGTACATATATGAATCATACATACAGCTTCAAATGCTTTAATTTTTAAATTCCGCAGGGTATTCAGAGAGAAACTAGTATCAAGACACTCCGTTCTCCATTTTTCAGAAACTGAGGAAGCAGAGAGATTTTTGTGTGTGTTAAATGGCATGGTGGCAATCAACGCCGCACTTTATCTCAGGTACAAGAGCAGAACATGCAAATAATTTAAATATAATGATTCCCCCGATTGGGAATCGAACCCACAACGAATCGCGTTTACATTCCGATGATGTTACACTGAGCCACAGCGACTTCATGAATGATGATACATACATAGGTATATATTTACATTGAAAGTTAATAAACCTTTGTAATACACTTAAAGCGTATGAATCCTTTCCAAAATGAGGTTGATCTAAGATCATATCCAGAGTTAAGAGGCATTAAATCAATTCCATTGAAAATGAGAAAAGAGGTATGCCAACCACTTTCCCTACAATACCAATTTAATAAAACCAGACCGGAGTGGCGGGAGACTGGAGATGCAATTTTATCTGATCCGAAGTGTGAAGACTTTGAAGGTGAGAAATTAAAGTTAAAAAGAATTCAGGTTTCTTAGAAAGTTCCAGGTACTTTTGGCACAGTGAGTAATGTTCTAAATACTAGTTTGTTTTGTTGAATTGTTGCTGAAATGAACTGTGATTTAAGTTATTTAAAATGGTATTTTAGTATTTTTATTTATATCGATTCTCGTATTTGTACTTAAGACATGTTTCTCGTAAACTGATGAAATATAAACAAGAAAATATATATTTTATAAAAGTATATATAAATATGATAAATATTTTGATTATTCTATTTTGGTGACAGAGGTAAATAAGCTTTATTTATAGGTCGTTATGATTTACTATTTAACCGGCTCTGCTTATTTTTTCGTTGTTTAAATTGTATTGGAGAAATTAATGTCATTTAAGAATTCCGCAGGAAAATTAAGATGGATTACAGATTGAATCAAAAACCATCGCTGCTGACGCTGTTAATCTGTGCCACGATTGAATAAATTAAAATAGATAGATATGAGATAACTATTTTTATTATTTTATTATTCCATATCCAAGTGCAGGATACAGATTTCAATGATCTTTTTTTATATACAATTAAATTTAATTAATTTCATTCGTGTAAGTATTATTATTTAATTTCATTGAAATATGTTATTTATTGAAATTGAAGTACTATATATCAACCATACTATAATAGTATCATTTGCATGGCTGTAGATATTAGAATAATAGTGCTTACTGCTATAAACTAATTCTGTAGTCAATTATAAAGTTTAATAAGCTCGCTCTACACCCTTAGCTCATTTAAAGTAGTATAATGTAAATACAAATAAATTATTATGCCTAGTTATCAGAACATAATAAGAGTAATTTTAAAACGGGAAGTTATGCTATAATATTATATTATGCCATCAGGGGAGCATTGTAGCTAAAAATACGATGGTTGTGGGTTAGATTCCCACTAAGTGAAATTAATAATTTTCAATTATATCATTGCCTTGTTCTGGTAAGATAATAATGATTATTATTATACCGGACAAATCGTGAAGCTGGAAACATCCCTTCCATCCATCAAAAAACCCTTATAATATAAGCATTATGCATACTTTTTTATTTTAGTCTAGTCTCTAGGCAAAGATCATAACCTAGTGTTAAAAGACTCCGTTCTCCACCTTTGCCTGGCAATTTCTACCATATTAAAAAAAAACTTAATTGCCTGTAACAGTATGGGACACACCAAACAGTGTACGAAGTTACACCATTCGAGCACGACAAAGGCACCTACAATCTATTAGTCTGATGAGTAATTAAACTTTGTAATTGAAGGATCAGGCGGGCCAGTGCCAGCGAAAGTTATTTCAAAATGAATCCTTACCGAGGTTTATTTTGTTACTAATTAATGTAAATATATGTACGTTTTGAATAGATCATTAAAAATAATGCTACAATAAATATTAATATTTTTTATGGATATTTAGGTATGGATTACTTTCAATTAGTATATACGAGTATAAATATCGAATTGATTGTAGCTATTGTGGCTGAAACAGATGGCAGGTAGTTTAATATATATTTTTTTAAATAAATGACCAACTGTTACTTTTGATTTTTTTAATCTTTCTCATTGTTTTTGTACATTCATACTACTTCTTTATTTATATAATCTTTTTTTGCAGCTACACACTTATCTCTTAGACCCTGCTGCGTAAAGTCAGGAAAAACCTAGTCTCAAGACATTTTGTTCTCAACTTTCCGTCCGAAATCGAAACATTTGTGTGTGTTAGCACAGTGTGGTGGAACTCAACGCTGTGGTACAGCATTTAAGTATTTTAAATTACATATTGAAAAAAATTACTTAACATATGACTTGGTAAATGCAAGTTGTCTAAACCATCGATTCAAATGAAATACCTCGTATTGTATTGAAATAGACATGACCTATATACATGATTTTTTGTTTCAATCAATGAAAATATTAAATTTCATATCATCATTCGAGATAAGCTTTTTAATTGCTTGTTTTGTTTAGTGATATTTCACTTCGTTTATAACGTTTCGACCATTACAGACATTTTGTTCGACAAGACCGGTGAAATGTAGCTTAAAGAATCGAACCCGCGACCACAGCTTGTACGGTCAGAATCTTTAAATACTCATAATGGTTTTTCAATACTAGAAATTCAAAAAAATAACAACAATTGTACAAACAAATTGCACAAATCTCTGCTAGAGCGCTACAAGTCACCGGGTAGAGTTTATTGACGTTGACAAATTGCTTTCCACAAAAAGTAATATGGGACCAAAGTGTCGTATTTTACCTGTTTCTTCATTTTTTTTTCGCAAATCATCTGGTTTTATTAACTACAGAGTTTCAATTTTTAAACGTGTAATGATACAATGATTAGTCTCATTTTCTGAACCGTGAATCATATTAGGCATCAAAAATGTAAGGGAAAATTGTATTCAAAATTTCTTGGTACTAATTAATTCATAATTATCTTCCAACACCATGACTAAGGTTTTTAGATTGTAACATTATTTTGCAGCTTCACGCTTGATTTGTAGCAAGGTAGGCAGAGAGAAACTAGTGTCAAGACACTCCGTTCTTCAATATCCGCCCAAATTCAAAACAACTTGAATTTAGGTGGATTGCTGTAGGCGGTGGCTAATAACTTCTAATAGAGATCGAACTAACAGCTATTGCGTTTATAATGAGCTATACTATTGTATAACGCAATTTCTTACTGTTATTTTTGATAAATACTATATAATATAAAGTTAATATTAAACATTTTTTATACACATAGATAATTTCATTTTCACTGTTAGCTCGTTACTTATTTACCCACGCTTAGGCCGCTGATGGAAATGGCTAACTAAGTAGTGGAACGTAGCACAATACTTTATCTAACTAGACCGGAGAAATAGTTATTGGTAATATATTTATTTCTAGAACACAAACTCATCACAATCATAAAAAATAAGATTTTACGCCCTACCCAGAAGCGAGAACGTGCTTATATTGAGATACACGATTTTTTCTACATAGCACGGTACTCAGAGAAAACCTAGTGTCCAGAAAAACTGTTATCTAAAATTCCACGAACTCAATACGGTGGCGCTCAGCACCGTCTTTGTTTTGTTTCCTGTCACCAGAGTGCAGAAATTAAAATAATTAAATGATAATCATCCCACTGTTCCACTGCGCCACTACATTATTTCAGAGAAAGAGGTACTGAGTGATAAATCATTTCAGTTCGCTTTCACACTGCTCGTGGCTGAACACGACTCCACAAACGATATCAGACAGGACAAGATGAATTAGGATCTTCTTAATATTAAACCATTTTCAAAACCTGATAAAATATTGCTTAAAATATAAATAATAAAACTGGAGTGTCTGTTTGTGATATTAATATAACTGTTTTTCTACTAAACGCATTTGTTACATAGTACATATACCAAAAATAACATATTTTTATAGTTGTTGTGTGTCTGTCTGTTTGTTCCGGCAAATCTCTAGAATAGCTAGACCGATTTTGACTGGAATTTCACTGGCAAGGTAGTCATAGACAACTTAGTGCCACGACACTCCATTCACCGCTTTTCACCCGCAATCCAGACATTGCGTGTTAAGTGGCAGTACTCAACGAAACAATTTAAATATTATAATTTCCCAAATGAAGAGCCAGCGCAGCCAGATGCTTTTCTACTGCACCGCAAACGTCTTTATTAAGAAAAAAAATATTCAAATAAACAGTTTTTTTATTTTTAGTACAATTTTTAAAATAACCAAATCCAAAATAAACATAGCGTACAAAAGTATTAAAAGAGCCTTAATTACTTATGATACGCTCCCTTTATAATTTCAGTTCAAAAGCCAGGGCCAGGAAGTACGTATATAGTATATAATGAAACATGTGACAGAAAATTTGCTAGAGGAAACTTGAATATGAATATATACCGTGTTCATTATTAGTGACCTCATAATGAGATCCTCGTTGACGTGATTTATAGGAGATAGCGGTAAAAAAGAAACATCGTCCTTTTTACTTAAAATTAATTGAATTTCTGCATATTTTCAGTAGAAATGTTATAATTTTTGAATATGTTCAAGAAATATGTCTTAAAACTTTAAAAAACAGGGTCATAGGTCTCATACGTTTTCTAACAATACCTTTCAGTATCACAAACACTATTGGTGATTCAACTGCAATTTCCTTTAATCTTTTACCTTTGACTACTGTATGTAGTTAAAGCAATTTTTACTACATATAATGCGTAATTTTAGACATTTAGGCATAGATTATAAAACAGTATAGAGAGTATAGAGAGTATAGAGATCATTAGCTAATCTCGAGTAACCCCGCTCCCTCTTGCCAAATGAGCCGCCACTCTAATGAGGTCTTACGCAGCATTACATAACAGAATTCCATTATCCTGCCACAAAGCTGTCATAAATCAAGGGGAGCACTAAAGTTGACGTCTTTTTTAATAACAATGCCTGCCTTGTCATCTTTTGTCCCGTTATCGCAAACAAGCGTCGGAAATAAAAAACTCGGAGCGATCTTTTTCGTTATATTTTGGTGATTTTTTCGCTATTCCTAATGTGATTCCGATATGTTGGATTAGGGGATTTATGATTCTACATAGGTTTAGCAACGGTATTTAGACATAAATGTCTATTGCCACACACATATGGGTATTGTACACTCATATATATATGTATATATATGTGACACACGTGTTATACGTGAACTATACGGTTATAGTTATATGTTATTATATCTAATAATTATATTTCTTAGTGAGATTACGACAATTTAGCTTCACTTGCAAATAATCTACATAATTTGATTGGTTCGATTTGTTATTTTTCCCACAGAAACTGCATCGAATACCAGGGAATTCAATACTATGTACCACGAGACTATAAGCTTCTATCTTGTCAAAATAATTATTCACTTTAATCTTGTACTTTTTGTGTTATTGACGCACAAGTTAACAGACATACAGACAAACAATTTTACTGTGTTTTTCGCTTTTGCGAATTATCGATATAATAATGGAACGTACAGAATTTACTCTTGTACTCTTTTATTATTTATAATAGATAAAATTGGAGATTCTGTTTGTAATATTAAAATAACAGCTATTTACTAAATGAATACGTAAACATGGTACATATACCCAAAATAACATTTTTTCAATTTGTGTCTGTCTGTCTGTTTGTTACGGATAATCTCTTCCAATTTTGACGGGACTTTGACTGGCTGATAGCTGATATATCACCATATGTTATGTTTCATCTCTATATTACCTAAATATATTTTCTATTCCAATATTTTTTTAATAATTCATGAATACAAGAAATACATTAAATGCAAGTATTTATTCATATTTCTTGTATTTATAATACTTTATTAATAACTACACTATTTACTTAAATAAAACCACAATAAGTTATCCTTCCTTCCTTCTACAATTTATACAAGTAGGTAATACTTGTTCGATCATAATGAAGACGATTATATCAGGATGAGGTCTATTAACTTTATTGTAGTTCACAGAGATCATTAATCCTTCATTGATTGTTGTTCAACTGATAATTACCATTTAGTGAGCTTAAGGCTATGGTCATATTACACACATTTACACATGCATATGTTTGTTTTTTCTCACATTCACACTTTCTCCCGCATAACATGGTCAGTCAGGTACAGTCAAAGATAATCTAGTATAGATAACCAAGACATCCAGTTCTCCATTTTCTATCCGAATTCGAGACATGGGGTGTTTAATGAAGAAACTCAACATTGCGTTTTATCTTTTCCAAAAAATAATTTAAATATTATTCCCCGAGTGGGAATCGAATCCCCATTGAATCACGATTGCAGCGAAACGCTATCACACAATAGCCTCTAAATAGCTATATACAACATTATATTTCAATATGCACATACACACATTTCGCACACGCTCAGTTTGAGACAGCATGACGTACAGAATGAAAGAATACATGAAGTACAGCGTAATATCGTTAAATATTATAATATGCTGATTTCATTAGAAAATAGGTATAGTATAATAAGTTCTTCGTAATCGTGAAAATCACACGATTACTACACATTTTGAAATGAAACTATTTTTAACCGGATTAATCGCGTATAATATTGGTATTCGAAAATACATTATAGAACCCGACGTTTCGAACTCTTTACAGTAGTCCGTGGTCACAGGTAGACTGAGGTGGCATTTGTCTGTCATCAAACTACCACCAACGATTGGCTCGCATACTGCCCTGGATTCTTGCAGAATGAGCTGACTGTATCTTGCTCTCTGGTGTGATCGTACAATCAACGTTGTGGATCAGATTATACTACTATCAAGACTATGGACCAGATTTTATAATATCAGGACACAGAAATTATTATTAAAATAAAAGTTGTTATATACAAATGGTAGCCCACATCTTTGTTTGTGATGAGACTGTAAAGTATAAGCTTCAATCCCATTCAGGTAAGAGTTCGCGATATTCTCTCTCCCCGACATTATCAGTCGGAGAGAAAGCTTTGCGTATATATGTATGTCTTTGAACGGATTACTGTAATATATTCAAAAGTTCATATATTTTGCAATTTAAATTACCAAGATTTGTGTATAAGTTTTAGTTCATAGAATTTAATGATCTTTAAATAGGTATTTTCTAGGCAAGTGTGTGTCACCGTCGACACACACTTGCCTAGAACATCAATGCCTAACATAAAACTTGGTGTGGTCGAACGTAAGCCTATCTATATTTATTATAAAAATATGTTATTCAAATATCATTATATTTTCCTGAATTGGATACATATATTAAAAATTTTCAGTGCGATATCAATTTTCGCTAACCAACCACTCGATTTCTCTTAAATATATGAAATGGAAAATGAAATTAGGATACCATATTTTTACTTCGTTTTTAATACAAAGGGATCCGCATAGAGTCACGCAGAACTTAATCTATAAACCAATATTACTAGATATTTTTTTGGATGGTAGTCAGTGAGATCCTAGTGCTAAGTCACTCCATTCTTCACTTTCTACCCGAAAATATTGAGTGTTAAGAGTCAGAACTCAACACCGCACTTTAGCTCCGGCACAAGAAAATTAAAATATTTTAAATAAAATCATTCCCCCAAGTGGGAATCGAACCAACTATCCAATCGCAGTTACTCACTGCGCCATGGTGGCCTGAGACTACTAAGAAATCATCATTTATTTAGCCCCAAAGTCAGAAGAAAGAAATTCTCATCCTAAAAGGCTATAAACATTTGGATCGACACAACTTTTTGCCATTGCGTAAGAAGGACATGTAAATGTGAGTGACACGAGGACGTCGCGCTTCCCGCACGAGATCAATAATGTATGTTTGTGGAACTTGGAAATTGTATTAAATATATTGGCGCTCATATTCTAATATAAGTAATATTAGGGGTCGGTTTTTGGTAATTTTATTTACTATATCGTATTTGATTTCGTTTGGAGTATATTGTACGTATATCTTTGTATGACATTCTTTGTAGGCTAAGTGTTTCTGGTTTTTATTTCTTTATTTATAAACTAGCTGTGCCCGCTACTTCATCCCAGTGGAACACTAAAATAAAAGTAGCCTAAATTACTCTTTAATATATCAGCTATCAGCCAGTGAAAATCGGTCTAGCCATTCCATAAATTAGATTAGGAAAAACAAACAGAAAAAATATTGAAAATATGTTACTTATTTTAATTATTTGTATAGACGAAATACATGTCGACAATTTAGGAGAAAATCGCACTTAATGAAACGCACATTTGAACTGATATATGCTATGTAGGCCAAAATATAATTGATAATATATATAATGTACATATTTAAATATAATTACATCTAAATTATTTATACTAACATTAAAAATGTGAAAGTAATTCTTTCTGTCTGCCTGTGACGTCATCACGGTTAAACCGCTACCCAAATATTATAAAATTTTATAAAGAGATATTTGAGGGTATTAAGATGACATTTTTTATGGATTTTCCAGGAACTTCATACGAAAAGGCCTCTGCGAAAAGGCCGCCGCAAATACGACACAGCTATAGTTGACGCGGGCGAATCCGTGAGCGGATCCCTAGTATCTCATAAAACAGGAAGAGCACATTCTGTTTCATCTATTTTATTTCGGTAAAAACCCAAACGCCTTATTTTAATCAGTACAGTATTTCTACGTTTAAATATTTATAAAATACATATTGTATGGTAATTTGAATTCCAAAGGCTAGAATAATATAAATACACTGGCAACACTTACAAGGACCCTCGGGTCACTGACTTTATATAGAAAGGACGACAAAAGATCTTTTTTTATTTAAGTTTCTTCGTATATGTTTATTTCTTTTACGAACAACTTGATGTATTGTTGTGTAAGGGATGAAACCTCTTATAATAATGTGATAGTGAAGACGCAGTTATCCTTCAGTATATATAAGGAGTACAAACAAAACGATATATATATATATATAATATATATATATATATATTATTCTTAGCTTTGACGTATTCTTGTACAGTATCACGCTTTTTCTCGCATAGCGGGATAGCGGGATAGACGCTTCGTTGTCCATTCTAAGTACGAGACATAAATATATTATACAATGATAAATTGTGAAAATTATATTTATTACTATCTTTCAGTACTCATTTATTAATTAAAAAAATTGTTAAAAGGATTTGAAATTTAAGTTCGTCGAAATTATAGAAAAAGACCCGTAGTCAGAACAATAGTGTCTGAGAAGTCTCACTGTTAATAAGTATTGAGTGAAAAATGAGATGAAAACGTATAAAAATTTCAACGCAGTGGGATTCGAACCTGTGCCTCTGGATACCGCGCTCCGACCGCTAAGCCATGCGTTCTACATTCGGCTACGTCAAAATTATTATACGTTTATTACAACTTATTTTTATTGTTAGCATAAAAAACTACGGCAAAACTAAAATATAAAAATTGAAAGTAATTCCTAATTTATTTCATTCACAGTCTCCTTTTTATTTATATACGTTCTTGATTATTTTTTTTATAGCTAGCCCAGATTGTACCGCTTTACGTACAGCTTCACACTTATAGGTAGGCAAGAGGAACATAGTGTCAAATACTCCGTTCTCCACTTTATGCTCGAATACAATGTATGTTGAGGGGCGTAACTCGATGTTGTGCTTTATGTGTGAAATGAAAATAACTTAAATATAGTCATTACACCAATTGGGAATCAAATCTACAACCATTGCGTTTATATTCAGATGCTGGCCCATATGCCCAGATGGCCCTCTTATTCTGTATTTAGGTAAAATATATATTTTTTATTAATATGTAAAATCAATAAAATCCTATAACTATAACCATGAAAGGCTTTGGTTGCCAAATATTCATGCACGATGCATCTGGAATACGGCCAGTGCAATTTTACGACGTTTATATATATGTGCAGTCGTCAATCAATGAAGCCACAATTTTGACTGATTTAACTCGTATTTTTTTATTATTATTATTAACACATTACGGACGAAACTGTATGTTTTGCTTATACCGTATTTCTTTTTTCTGATATTCCAGTACTTTAAACTAGGCTTATAGAACTTGTAGTGAACTTAATGTCTCAATGTAAATCTTAAAAGCCTCAGTTTTTGTAATTATTTATTCTCGCTTATGTTAAATATCATTAAGCTAAATGTATAATTTAAATTAATGTATAGCTAATAGTAAAACAATATTAGAGCACGTATAAAAATTTTAACGCAGTGGGAATCGAACCCGCGCCTCTTGGAAACCGTCCAACCGCTCTGACCGCTAAGCATGCGTCGAATTCTTACATGCTTAGTACAACTTATATTTGTTGTTAGTATCTCTGTAGAGATCTGTGTTATTTATATATATTTTTTTTAAAATTGTATTTTTTTTCTTTTCAATTTCGTAAGTGTGTGATTAATACTTTAAAAATATTATTTAGTATTTTATTATAGCGTCACGCCTTTTTCCCGCATAGCAGGGTAGCCAGAACATAAAACGCTTTATCATTTAAAGTCCTTTTTTTAAACGAATATATTATTTATTATATAGTTTTTAGATAATAATATGAATTGTTAGAATATCTCTAGAGATGTAACTTCAACTTACTATTTTATGCGCTAGGGGCGTCTTCATAAATGGTTGTATAGCAATACTGTATAGAAATTCAATTCTTTCAATATCTACTAAGGCTGGCTGGAAAGTTAGATACTGTAACGTTTCTAAATGAAAATACTATTTTATATTTTAATAAAGTTTATTGAAACCTTTTCATAAGATATACCTTCTAGCTTCATCAATTGATATTGTGCAATGGCACTTTTGCGTACTATTTCATGATTATATATATTTTATGATTTACCTTATTTAAGTTTAAAATAAAAAACTGGACTTATTTAGGGTATACATGGAGATATTATATCTCCTAGATTCTTATAAGCCTCACTTTAAGTATTAAAAATGTTACATAAAAATATTGTCATATATAAAAAAATAATATTTAAAGACAAAAAATGATTAAATATAAGAATAAAATTAAAAAAGCGTAAAATAGTATTAGATTACATTTTTGAACGATTTTTTTAATGTAGCTAGTTCCAATTTCGCAAAGTAAAACAAACTTTAACGTGTTGTATTTTGTTTTTTATAAAAATTGATTTCTTTGAATAGTGTAAATAAAATATTTTTCTTATCCCAAGTGTGTGAATAACACAATATGAAAAGATTCTTTATACTTTATTAGACAAAGTACGGTGTGATTCCATTTTTGAAATAGGCTGAAAATTATATCATAGTGTTACATCACTATATCACCAAACTTCTGTACAAGATGTTGAAAATGCGTAAAGATTATATTAATCTATCCTATAAATAAGACTGTATACAGAATATATGTTCATATCAACACTGCACTGGCGGCATTCCAGGTTCATGTGTCAGATGAGAATTGGCACCAGTCAAAGTCTGGACAGCTAGATCAATAGTCGTGGTATATTTTTATTTATTTTCAACCGATAAAAAACACAGAGGAGCTTCTCAATTCAATACGTATATATGTTATATATTATGTAGGAGTGCATTATAAAAAAACAGCACACCATCTTGGGTGGTCCGCCATGTTAGGATTTGAATTATGTCATACAGCTAATTGTGCATTATCATCCAAAGTTAACGTCTATATATATATATATAATATTTCTAAATAAATAAAATATATAAACAAAGTAAATTTCTTATATCATTAATTGTATATAAAGAGCTTCTCAAATAAATTTCAAGTCTTAACCCGGAATCAAATCTGATACAAAAGAGGCTACAACAATGTCTTCTCTTGGCACAGTTGCAGGAAATTGACTATTATTTTTAATAATAGTACCTACTGCATAGCTTTAGGCGGACCTTTTTTCCTCAACAATAACAAGCCTTCCGTAATAGATTGTGAAAATTAATAGTCATATTTAAACCGTATAATATGTATTGAAATATAAAAAAGGATCATTTACATTTTTGTAACAATGTTTTGTACTGAAGCTTTGTGACAACTGTTTAAAAAAAAGGTTAGTTACAACAATAGTTAAATTATATTAATATTACAATATTTTTAATGCAATTGCAGTTTCATGTATGTATGTATTTGCCTGCCTTTATTTATGTCGCTGTTAATCTATACATATAATAAAAATGTAACTGGTCGCTCGCTGTCTGTGCATGGAAGATATATGAGAAAACATATTATTAGGGGCAATTATCAATATAATAGAACTCAAAACAATGATTTTAAATTAACTTTTCTGTTTGTCTGTTTGTTTGTGAACTGAGATTACTCAGAATCAGCTTAACTGATTTAAATACAGTTTTGGCAAGTGTGTTTTGGTAAACTTCCTGCCTCATTTAGTGTTTTTTTTCATTCAATCGATAACCATTTAAATAATAAATTTAAGCAAAGTTTGTGATTTAAGTGGCACAAGTTTAGGCATATAGTTTACGCAGGCGAAGCCGCGCGCATGTCGCTAGTTTTATATTTTGGCGTAAACACCGCCTTTTGTGCACTTGCATTATTATAATATAATTATTATAATAGTCGTTATTGCTGATACTAAGCGTAGTTTTATTGTAATCTATCCCTGGATCGAAGTACCCTACTAAGTCAGCGTGACACATAGGCCTCATCCGGCTGCTTTTAAATATCCCTATTATAAGCTTTTCTTGACCAGTTATTTTATCTAATAATTTTAATATCATCCATGGATGGACGGATGTGTGTAATTAATAATATACAATCAAAATATATTTAACAATATTTTTTACATGCCGTTGACCGCATAGCAGGAAGGTAGTCCAAAATAACGCTCCGATCTTCATTTAAACTTCAAAACTAATAATTATCAAATAGCCTTATGTAAATTAAATTATATACTTAGCTAGCAATTCTATTTGTATCACAAATTTCCTATACACCAGCGAGTTCTATTCATCAATTCTTCCTAATTTCGATGGTACACAAGCCCACAGTTCCGTAGTCCCCTTCCTTATTCTAGGCAGTTTCCGCCCCAATATTAATATACTGTGTCGTAAACATCTTGTAAAGCATTACGTACAACATTCGTTTTTATTTTCTGAGATAAAAGTGGTCATGCATACGTTAGCATTTACTGAGTTATTTCGAAATGCGTGTATATTTTTGTTTATATTTACAATATAGTGAAGTCGTAGTTCAGTGGCGGCGTGCATGATTGAACCCATTGGGTCGAATTTGTAGGTGTTTTTTTTATTATATTTAAATATATTTTCTCCGGTCTACATATAATTACCTACAGTATAAGGTATATATACCATATACAATTATAGTTTAGACAGTTACAAAAAAATCTCAAATGAGACATAGTGGCGAAGATATTTATAGGTTCGTCAGATGCGTGAAGATTTTTTTATCAGATCCAGATTTTTTCCCGTATTGCTAAGTAGTCATATCTTGTTTTTCAAGATTCTTATGTCAAGACTCTCCGTTTTCACTCTCTTTGTCAATGTCAATTGCATAACAACGTACTCTATTGCGCTCAAACGTACCCTAAATATAACCATTTAATCTGAATACGGTAAAAATAAATTATATTCATTCCGATACAAATCCGCCCATATTTTCGGTACATCGGACCCAAAGTAAAAGCATTTATAAATTATACGATAAGAGGAGAAAAAATTATCTACGACATTGCCCCTAGCGGTTGCCTTTATAAGGTATCCTTTTAGGTTATGCCATTCAATTATTAATTGTAAAACTTTTACTATAATTACATGAAACGTTATAAAATAATTCTTAACTTGACCTGCCAAAAATTAATTTTTCCTTAAATATTTGATTTTTTTAAATTTTTAAATATCTTATTGAGTGTAAATATATATGTTTTTGTATGAAAGCTTGAGAACAAGCAGCTTTAAGCTTTTTTCTTGAGACCTACGACAGAGAGTACTTAGTGGTTAGACACTCCGTTTTCACTTTTCACTCAGATTTGAGACATTGTGTGGCTGTGTGTAGTGGCTAAACTCAACGACGCGCTTTATAATAAAAATGAAAACGATTTAAATATAATCATACCCCGAATGAGGCTCAAACCCACAACCATCGCGCGTTCAGACGCTGTTTACTGCGTTACTAGCTTTAAGAGAGGATTTGAATACGTGATCTCCGTGACACACAAAGAATACGAGTTCAGGATAGAATGGGATTTGACGAATGATAAAAATGGAAATAGTATGGCAATCATCATAAAGCCCACGGTAACAAAAATGCGAGGTAGAACTTGTATTATTTAAACAACTTTGAAGGCTAATAATTCATACTAATATTATAAATGCAGAAGTTACTGTCTATCAGTCTGTGGCGTCATCATGGCCAAACCGCTGAATCGATTATGTTGAATTTAAATTTTATACAGAGATACTTGGGGTCTTGGGATGAACATAGGCTACTTATTGTTCCATTTTTTTAGTTTTTCCAGGAGTTTCATTGGTTTACGATAATACGAAAAAGCTATAGTTTAGTATTAAGCAAATAGATAGAACCGTTATATGATAATAATTAACAAATGCTACTCTATCTGTTATAATAATATTGTAGCGTATATATTAATGTTACGGAATTTCAGCAAATAGAGCTAATGACGGCCCCATATACAATGCGATTTGCTAACGTTAGTGAAAATTATAAGCGTTTGTTCGTGCTTTAATTTATTATAGTACTGTATTGTATACATATCTGGATATTATAAATATTCATTTGAAGATTCTGAATAATAGTTTAATTATTAATGGTTTTCAATTATAACTCAATTATATTTTCACGTACTTACATATTTTCTACCATCGAGCTCATTGTGGAGCAGTGGGACAGCGTTACACTGTAAATGCGATTGGTAGTGGATTCAATCCATACTCGGGAGAATGACATTACTTAAATTATTTTAATTTCTCCGCTCTGATAGGTTAAAAGTGCGGTGCGGTGTTGAGTTCCGTAATACAAAGCGGAAACAATATAGAAAGTGGAAAACGGAGTGTCTCTACACTGGCGTCCCTCTTGCTACTTTCATAAGCCGGAAAGATGATGCTTTTTTTAAGATTTTACGGCTTGTAAGCGCAATATATCGAAAATATGTAATAAATAGCTAATTTTATATAAAAATATAAAATAATTAGTTAAAAGCCATTTATAAATACATAAACTAAATTTATCGATTGAACTATAAAAGACTGTTCAAAGAATTTTGTTTTGTGTACAGGACTGCAAAACCTTTGTTGTGATGATCGAACTATATTTCCTGGCGTACCAATAAAATTAAATTTATTCTTTAAGTAAGCAGGTAGTAGGTCTAAATAACACACAGTATAGAAATTTGAGAAGACGTATGTTCCTTCCAAAACGTATTGGAAGCCACTATTTAGTATTATATTCTTATTGTATTGTAATTGTACTGAAGATTTATAAATCTTCAATACATTTCTACCAGAAAGTTATTTAGAAAAAATAGATAGACAAAAGCAATTGACTGTCTCTTATTATAATAATAAAAAAATCTTAATTGTACATCCACAAATAGAAATAAAAAACAGAAAATAAGTAAAATAAATAAAAAATCGTGCAAAATGAAAAAAGGCACTTGAGCTTAACACGAAATTGAGATACATGACCATATTTGCGGAGGCCCGAATATAACAAAATCATAACGATTTATATTTATGTATATATGTAGGCTTTTATGTATATATATATTTAACTATAGTTTTATATTTCTATTTATAAATCTACTAATTATTGTATGTTTAATTTGTCCACCACCTAACCGTTTATCATTATTATCACAGCTTCTTTTCGGCGTAAAGGTTGTCTGGAAGAGATAGCTATTTAAACATAATCCGCCTTTTGTATTGTCCTTTTTTTATGTGTTACGTACTTATTGTGTTTGTCAGTTTAATGTGGTATCCAAATAAAGTAATATTAATACAATAATAATACAAAAGACACATAATAAAAATTAAGTAAAGTTCTATTGAACGGATAGTCTATACAAATAAATAAAATTGGAGGGTCTGTTTGTAAAATTAAAATAACCGCTTTCTAATAAACATACACAGTACGAAAATATTACTTTGGTATATACAAAAGTTACATTTTTTATCATTTTTGTCTGTCTGTCTTATTCCTATTTTTATTTTAGTTGTCCACGCGGACGAAGTCGTGGGCACAGCTAGTAAATAATATAAATCTATTTTAAGACAGTTAAGCTCAATCAAGGGCAACATTTGAAATGTATCACTATCGAGCATTTATATCAAGCATATAGAATGAACAAATATAAACAAATTAAGCTTTCACCAAACAGCTTTCCGACCAATTGATTTAGGGTGGCACTCAGAATCTGGAGCACTTTAGATTTAGAATATAAGTAGAATATATAGATGTATGATATATAAGATGTATATAATACTATCGACCCGCTCGCAGCTTCTCCTATGTAAACTAAAGTTTTTTGTATTTATCAATGGCGTTTTAATTTAAAAATGAATAACTGGAAAAACAAAAAGAAACGGGAGAAAAAAGTAGCCCATGGTCTTCCCAATATCCTCAAATATATCAGTATAAAATTTTATCTTAATCGGTTAAACGGCTTGGCCGTGATGATTCGATTATATTATATTTAATTATTTTTATTTCTCTGCTCTGATCACTCGAGTTAAATAAATAAATATAAGAAGTATATCTTTTCATTCATTTTCCTCTACATAATATAAAAAGCACTTTACATTGCATTTTCCAAAGAGAAGTATAGGAAAATCCACTGAAATTACCAAAGTAATACCATTAGTCTAATGACTGGTTTACATTGACCAGGTAACAGTTTCATATTCAGAAAAGCTAATATTGATAGTATATTCACAACGCTTACTGCGATTGAAAGCTCTTACTGATTTGTAACTCGCGTTATGGATTAGTTAGTTTATCTTCAACTCTTTTAGTACTCCTGCATTTCCTTTATTTAGTTTATTTACAGAAAAAATTGTGTCAAGTCTCTCCGTTTACCACTTTCAGCTCGTTTTAGGGATATTAAGTGTTAGAAGAACTCAAAATAGTGCTTTAAATATCTATTTCTTTTTCTACAAATAATATTTTTTTGTAATATGGATTGAACTCCAACCATCGCGTGTATAGGTTAAAATCTGCTACGCCACGATAGTGCTATTTCTTTTTGTTCAAATGTTACACAATGTTTGTATGTTTGACAATTCCGTTTAATTTACACGCAACTAAAGGTAAATACCGCAAGAAACAACCAGTTTTCAGTGTTTTTTATGTACTTTCTGCTTTTGAAACGTTGCCAAATTTCAGATTTTACGGTAAATTATGCTTCTTACCAAATAGCTTGGTTAAAACAATTAAGAATGGTAAATGTTGCTTCAGACTGATTGGGTTGAAATTGTAAAGGGCCTTCTATGTTTAGTTTGTGTATTTAAAATATTTACCCTTGTATTTGTATACAATCAGCTTCACACTTTTTTCGCTAGCATAGTTGTCGGAGGAAACCTAGCGACAACACACTCGATATACCAGTTTCAATTTGAGTCTTGAGTAAAGTCGAACTTTATCTTACAAAAGCGAGGAAATGCAAATACCTAATAACTACTTAATAATCATTACCTCTAGTGGAAATCAAACCCCTAACCAATCGCATTTAATCATTCTTGTGTGATTTAATAATATTTATTTAAATCATTTACTCTTGTATTTTTAAGTGAATTGCACTTCAATATCTTTCTATAGGATTACTTACATTCAGTAAAAACGTTTCGTCTTTTGATATTATTACTAACAACACAGAGTGAGATTTGGATTCGAAAAACTGGGAAAATTATGTTATCTGTTTAAACGTAAAGTAGTATAGACAGTAGCTTTTCACGTTAATTTGTATACCACAAGTAAAATTCTATAAAATAATCTTATTGTTATTCGCCAACTTGGTGCAGGGGCACAGCGGTGACTGTAAACGCAATTAATTGTGGATTCAATTTCCACTTGGAGAACAATTGTATTTATTTTGAAAAACGTGTAGCTGAAGAAGAAGAATCTTATTAATAATCAAAATTACGAATCTCATATTTTTGTAAACCGTTCTCTTGAAAACTTGAACGGTTCAAAGAGGCGCGGGATCAAATCCCGCTGCTTTCAATTTTTTATACGTGTTCTAAAATATATCTTTTTCAATTTTCTTTAGTGTATAGCACTATAGCACGAATTGCACTATAAAAAATGTTAAAAATCACTTTACTGTATATCAACTTGAGTCACATCCAAAGTTTTCTAGAAAAGAAAAGTTACAAGCGTTAAATCACTAAGTGATATCGCGACGCTATAATACGCCTAGAACTTCGCTAATTGGCTCTGACCGCTTCTCAAATAGCAGAATTGAATTGAAATGAAGATTTCAATGAAAATATATATTTATTATATATTTATTAATATTATATATATTTATTAATATTATATATTTATTAATATTATATATTTATTAATATTATATATTTATTAATATTATATATTTATTAATAGGCCATAGAAAGATGTTTGATTAAATATTAATGCTTTCTCGGCCTTAGACTTAAGGCTCAGACAAAGTATTCTAATACAAAATAAGAGGAAACTTGCATGTTATGTATCAAAGAAATTGACTGCTTATTCTGTAAGATACAACATAAAAACAAAAGTTTGTTCAATCTTTTGTTTTATTATACTCATATTCTTAAATAATGGATAATATGACCATTCGACTAAAATTTTTTTTAAAAGTTAATGTATTATTATATATTAACACTCGATTTGCTTAACCGTTTTTAACAACGTCATATCACTCCCTAGATAACATCAAGTAAAAACGTCAATCGCAAAAAACTGATCTTTAACAGATTTTTGGTTGATTTAAATATATTAATTTAAAACAGCGCAATGTTTGTTACAAGAAAAATTATATATTTTATTCTTTTAAACTAAATAGTAGATATAAATATATTTCATGAATGTCAATATTTGTATGTTTACTTCACTGAAACTATATCGTGTATTCATATGTCGTTACTATAGATTTTTTTCTTACACTTAAATTGAATAAACACCTTATACTTAAAATGTCTGCTATCATAACTACCAAATAACACTATATACTTAAAGAATACTTATCACAATAAAAAACCAAGCTGTTAAAGGCCGAAAAGTAATGTCTATTTATTAATCAACTCAACCGACTTATCTTAATGCCGGGCTTAATATAAATCGGCTTCCGCGATACTGGGTAGCCTAACAGTGATTTATGTGGCCGAATCAATGGAATTAATGTAATTTAAGGCTAATTCTACTGTAAAAACTAAACGTTCAGTAAAGAAATACTTTAACAGTATTAAGGGATGATGCATTTTTTAGTTTTTTTTTATGGCGTTTCGCTTAAATATCGCTAAGATTATTTGAAAATGCTATACATATTATTTACTTAATAGTGACAAAACAGTTGTTTTTTTTTTAAATATTAGATGATAAGTGATTATTCTCTATGAGTACATTATATTTATAAATTAAAAGCGAGTGAGAATGAAGAATGAAAATATAGAACTTCATGGTTCAATTCTACATTTAAACTAAAGTTATAGTTAATTTATATGATTTTATCATTCAAAAAACTGTATCAAAGTAACTGTCTTAAGTGAAATTTGAACCTTAAAATAGCAATATGTACTATAAGTTATTTAAAATATTAGTTGTTTAAAATTATTTATAGTAGTGTTCAACTAAATCAATACACACGAAAAAGCCTTCAGTAGTTCTACTTTCGTAAGAAAGTATATTAGGTAATGGGAATCAACTGTACGATTTCCGCTCGTGAAATAAAAATAGTTAAAATATTAATTCTCTGAATACCAAACATAGCACGTAGGAAAAAGTTCGAAAGCTTATATTTTTTTTATAAAACTGATACAAATACACTACTATGATATACTTGCAGTTACCCATATATATACAAACGGCATCACAACTGCAACTAAATAAACTTTTCATAATAAGTTCAATCTAAATGTATCAAAGGATCATAGTTTACTGTATCATTTCGTCCGGGTCATACCATACTGTGTCATTCAGAGAAATCCTAATGCCAAGATACCCCGTTCTCCCCTTTTTGCCTGACATTTTCGAGACATTGCGTGTTGTGGCAGTGCTCAACCCCGCGCTTTGTTTAATCTGAGCGGCGAAATTAAACTATTTATATATAATCCTTTTCCTAAGTTAGAATTGAATTCACAACCAATTGCGTTTACACAGACGCTGTCCCACTACGTCACGATGCTTCATCGTTGAAATGTTATAAGTGAACATAATTAACAAAGATGATTTTGTCTGTCTGTCATCTTAGAAGATAAGTTTCCTGTTGGCCTTCGTCCTATTATTAGGACTAAGGATTCTAAGTGTTCTTCACGTATTATATTAATACGTGAAGAACACTTAGAAGACTTTGTTTCCTTTGTTACGAAAATTATGCAAACGGAAGCAAATCAAATTTGGTACAGTTATAGTTCCAATGCTGAAAAATCAGCTTCACGCTTCGTCCCGCAAAAGAACCCTCCTGTGCGGGAAGAAGCTAGTGAACCTATAGTCAAGACACCGTTCTCCACTTTCAGCCCAAAATTAAGATATTGCGTTATGCGGTCTATCTTATCTACTAGAGCAGGGAAACGAAAATACTTTAAAATTTTAATCATTCTTCCAAGTGGAAATCGAACCCACAACCAATCGCGTTTATAGTCAGACATTGTCCCACTGCGCCACATTGATCTATTTAATATATTTGTTTAGGATAGTTTGTATGGTGAATTGCAGAAGGCCAATATTTTTCATAATAATGAATAAAATACATATCTTAACATATAAAGATAATATAATATATGAGAAAAATTTTACTTTTTGCCTTTTTAATACTAACCACGGCATCGGTTAGCGCAATCCAACACCATATTTTTAAGACTAAGAGAACATTTGTATAATAAACATGAAGTATTTACAAATGCAATTAGAACTCGATAACTTTGCGTTTATCAAATTTGCGTTTATCATCATCAATCAATCATTTATGAAAAAAGGAGACCGGAGAGTCTCAATATTATGTTCTGTGGCTACCCTGCTATACGAGATAAACCGTAAAAAGCCGTAAAAAGAAGTAAATAAAACTCTTTATTCACTTTTAAACTTCTCATAGAGTTTTTCTCAAAATCAAAGGAAATTTCAATCAATAAGATTGATGATAGCTTAATCTTCGAGATCAATGGTAGCAGAAGGGACTTTAGACGGTGCCAAGGGTTTTGAAATAGGTATATTATAAATATACGACATGGCATCCCTATTAACTTCCTGAGCTATGTTTTATAGTGCTCTAAACCATAAATAACATTTAATTTGACTGCTTCGGGTTTTACACGTTATTTCTGCATTTAGACAGAAAATTGGATACAGCTTCTTCTTAGATCTGGGAAGTTGCTTAAAGGTGGCGTAAATATTTAGTTTTTATTTTTATTAATATGCTTTTATTAGCTTCACATGAATCGATCTTTCTATCAATGTATGTAAGAGATTTACTTACGCAACGTTAACTAAAGTAAAGGCTACGGTATTTTTACTTAAGTACTTCTATAAGATTTATTCACTTAAAAAATTTGCATCCGAATCCGATGACAACAAAACATTTTCAAAACATATAACTAATAACCCTGCTGGGACGATCAGGCTCATTAGGCAATAGTTTTGTGCCAATTCCTTTCATGATAATATAATTAATTAAACAAATTTATTTATTTTCATGTACCATTCATCCGTGACTTATAATTGAACTTTTACTTTTATATATATAATTTAAAAAACAAACAAAATTTCAAGCCATTTAAAATATTAAGGTAAGTCCCAAAAATTATTTAATTCAGCCCAAAGTCGTTTAAACAATAAAATTTACTTCCAACATTGTTGTACATTTTGAATAACTAAAAGCAAAGTTTGACTTATAATATTAGTAGATACTGTATGAAAACCACGTCTAGTTCTGAACTTTCAACGCTCACCGCAATTTTGTGCTATATAATATGTAATTCTGTTTTAAATTACTCTATGTACCGCTCGCTTACTTTGTACTTATGCTTATTGAGGCATTTTAAATTTGAGGAAATCCCAGGGAAATAATTTATATTATAAATATAAACCTAACCAACAGTGATCCAGAGGACAATGACTTTGTGGGTTCGATTCCAACTCGTGGGTATGATTATATTTATTTTCATTTCATTAATTGTTTGTTATTGTATTTCATTATTTTAATTTGGACGGTTTCCAAGAGGCGCTGGTTCAAATCTCGCTGCGTTTAAATGTTTATACATTTTCTAAAAATATTTTATAATTTCCTAAGGGTGTGAATAACACTTTAAAATATTAAAAATATTTTCATTTCACCGCTCTGGTAGATAAAGCGCGTTGTAGAGTTTCACCATTTTACACGCAATGTCTCGAATTCAGGCAGAAAGTGGAGAACGGATTGTCCTGTCACTAGCTTTACCCTATCTTACCTGCTATGCGGGGAAAAGCGTGAAGCATAAAAAAAATATTATACACCCTTTACTTTAAATATTCAAACCATAAAAGTTAAAATTTATAAGTAATATATGATATATTAAACTCCTGACAAGATCGATCGCGGCTATGGAGTCATATCACACTCGGGGGAGTTCGCAATAAAAAATTCCCTGGTCTACTCCTAGTTAGAAGACGTACTGCCTGAGACTTATCTACGCGATATCTCCATAATGGGTGAAAAGTGGCCAACAAGGTAGCACACTTGTATTAGTAAATTCTTCTTATATACATTTAGCTATGATTCAATGATTCACCCACAAAGTTGTGGAGTACCACTCACATAGAGTAAGTACTCTATTCTATTTCCTTCTTTTTAGTGGGGGGTCAGATTACCTAGTGTCAAGACAATCTGTTCACCACTATCTCCATGAAGTTGAGACTTTTCAATCTCATGTGGAAAATGGAGATAAGATAAGCTAGAGGCTGATTCACTGTACTAAAACGGCCTTATTACTTTTACTAGTTAAAGTTGTGTTACAGTACCATACCATTGCTTACTGTAATGCTCATAATCCTGAATCTTTACTAAGATTGATTTTAATAACTATATAAATAATAAGAATAATAATAGTTTATTGACTTAATAACATTATACACATTCATTGATTTTAGATTAAAAGTCTATTTTTGTTTGTTTTTTTTTCTAGAGGTGAGCGTTGCCATATTAGTATTAAACTTTTAAATAATATTATACCATCACGATTTTTCCCGTGTAGCAGAGTTGTCAGATATAACCTAGTGGCAAGACACTCGGTTCTCAACTTTCCGCCCCAATTCGAGACATTGTGTGCTGATTGGCAAAACTCAACGCCACTCGTCTTAGTTACTAGAGCAGAGAAATAAAAATATTTTTTAATATAATGAATACCCCGAGTGGGAATCGAACCCACAACCAATCACGTTTACAGTCCCACTGCGCTTCGATGGCCAAATATTATGGCCTTAAACAATATGCACTTCAAATAATGAGTACTTTAAAATAAAATAAAAATTTGGAAGGAGAGGGGGGAATGTAAAAATACCTTATCAAGATTATATGTAACGTTACATCGATCCCATATGAGCGTGACTCCTCTAAGCGAGGCTCCGCTTCGCCCCATAAATCAAAATCTATCAAATCGCTTAGACATCCCGAGGGTAAAAACCATCATTTAAACGTTGCTCCGAATATTACCTTACAGAGTTTTTACATGAAAGCGAATTTTATTTGAACATAAAAATAAACTAAGTAATTTATCGATTAAAATGCGAATTCATTTGACTTATAACTTTGTGTCGTAGTTAAGCGATGGTTATAGGTTCGGTCCTCGTTCGTGGGAATAGTAATAATGAAAATATTTAGACTTTTTGAATTTGAAAAATTTTTTGGCGTTTAAGGGACTTATCTGGTGTTAAATAACATTATACAATATTGCGATATGGCCAGAAAGTGATGACGTGTGATTTATCACCCATTTGATTTTTTTGAATTTGATATTTTTTATTATTATGATATTTTTTTAAGTATAAAAATTAAAACTACTTGTTTTTCTTTTGTTATAGTATATATCTTATGTCAGCATCATCTTCTTTCAAACGTAGCTGGGTAGACAGAGAGAAGTTAGTGTCAAGACATTCAATAACATACTACATTAAAATGGGACAAAAATTAAGTACTTATATAATTTGAATTTTTAATATAATTAATAATTTATCTGTACCAGCCATTAAGATAAATAAGGGTTTAATTTATAAAGAGCCGAATCAAACAGTGTAATCTATTACCACATCCATTTAGAGGCCTTTTGCCCTAAGGGAAGGATGGAGGGGAGATGGTGGAGGGAGGGAAATGCACTATACCCTCGTAATGGCTTGGAATAATTTTAGTGGAGTCGCCTCTATTGTGACAAAGATGACCCTAATTAAAAGGGTTAGATTGATATAAAGTAACTAATTTGGGTTTTTACAAGTGTTTTGGATGTCAAAATGTAATGGACGATTTATAAAAAATCCATTACTTAATATGTTATTTTATAAATGGAAAACTAACTCTGTCTTTCTGTCTGTTATGAGGTCATCACGGCCAGACCGCTAAATGTGTTGAAATTCAATATTCAGATTCAGACTTGACGGTCTTGAGATGAACACAGGCTACTCTCAATTTTTTTAAATGTCAAGAAGCACCGCCACCAAAATCGAAGTAGCTATATTTTACGCAGGCGAAACCTCGAGCGAGTATTTCAAATAAATGGGTTGTACGAGTAAGAACCGAAGGTTACTTATTGATACGAACCATAAGATAACGTTTTAGAATAAAGAATTTTGTTTTCTAAAAAGTAATTTGAATTAATAATAAAATAATACTATGTGTATTTATCTTAAGAAGCCAGTATGGCTAAAAATATAGAACATAAGTAACTACTTATATATACTTAATTAAAGCCATCATGCTGCAGTGGGACAACGTCTGTCTGTAAACGCAATTGGTTGTGGGTTCAGTTCCCATTTAGGGAATGATTATATTTAAAAATGGTATTGATATTAGGTTCTCTCTAACTAATGCAAGAAAAAGGGTGAGGCTGGAAAAAAAACAAACTATATCACTCTACATTCAAGCTTCTTTAACTTATTATAACTTTCACCTCATTTGGCAACAGTTTTTCATAGCCCAGGTGAGTAAACTTGATATTTAAATTAGCTTTTAACTTGTTAAGCTTCGAATTACAGTCAAAACATGGGTGGAACGAGAAAGTTTTTTAATCAACTAGAATTTTAAGTTAATAACATGTTGGTCGAAATAGGGTACATCAATTAATACTTAGTAACTTTGCAACCGCTAGCTAAACTTGTCCAACGAATTTAATATGAACAATCCCCCAACTAAACTCCAAGATCGATTCACATACCTGTTAACATATTTGCAACTTTACTACATGTTCTAGGTAAATTGGATTCAGGGCGATAAATTCTTTAAGTTCTCTGCAAGTGGAATTAGCTCGAAAGTTATAAATGCAACAAATTAATACAAGTAATTGTTACTTTTAAGCTTGTACTTATCTCTTAGAATTATACAAATAAATTAAATTGGAGTGTTTGTTTGTAATATATAAATGACTGCTTTTGTACAAAGTGCATATGTATGTATGTATACACTGTGCATATACTCGTATAAGATTTTTTACAATTTTCGTCTGTCTTTCTGTTTGTTTCGTCTAATAACTGAAGCTGCGTGAGCGATTTTTTCAGAATTTCATTGTCACATAGCTTATGTAATAAGGTAAGGTACGGGTAACTTAAGCTATTTTATGTTAGAAATTCTCGCAGATAAATAGCTAGTTCTTTAATAATTTACCTAACAATATAGTCATTTTTCTATTATATAATAATACAACATTCGACTATAAGCGTATTTCGATGATTATAGGTTCCATTCCCACTCTTCCCATTAAAATATTTTAATTTCCTCTCAGCGGTAAAGCAAAACGCTAGATTAAGTTTCACTACTCCAGATGCAAAGTCTCAAATTAGAGCAGAAGTAAATGACAGAGTGTTTTGACACTAAGATTTTTGCTTACAGCCTACAGAATCAATTTATCTACTTTTTAACATATTCGCAACTTTGCTACATTCTAGCTAGGTTGCATTGAAAGTAATAAATTCTTTTAGTTGTTTGCAACTGAAACTAGGACTGCATGTTACATGTAACATGCACATGTAAGTTTTAAACATACACCAATAGACCAGCTGCCTCTCTAAGTAACGCGTGGACGTGAATTTGTGACAGCCACTCGAAAGGCAAGTTTAAATTACAACAGCTGAATAACAAACTAAAACTAAAACAGTGTTTCCAAATGAATGGAGGTCGTAAAGACAATGTATAGATAGAACGAAGTCAAGCGCTCCTCGTTGTTGTGAATTTTACTCGCAAATTAAATTACATGTTGCTTCAATTAAAAATAATTGTGTTTTGACAAACAGTTAGTTTCTCTAATTGGTGGGATAAACAAGTGATTATAACTTGGGACATATGCAGGATTTTCAAAAAGGACTTGGTGTCAAGACACTTTTCACCCGAATCCGAGACATTGCGCGTTGATTTCCATCACTCAACGTTGAGTGGCCATTGAGTGGTGGAACTCACATCGCACTTTATCTTATCACCGTTATATATAGTGCCATACAATCGTTCCCCTGAATGGCAATTGAACCCACATGTATGTTATCACGTTTCCTGTCCGTTTATACAAAAAAAACATAATTTATGATATATGTAATTTCAATTACTGTACTATACTTTTTTTAAAGACATACTATTTAAGAAATGTTGATTGTATTAAAAATATTCCAATTGTCCAATATATACCTAAAATGTATATCTGAAAGCAAGTTATTCTTGTTATAATAAGGCTTTATAACTATTGTATAAATGTGACATACACGTTGTCAAGGCAACGGTATGTTACGAGTATGTACATAAGCGAATGTACGAGTACGCAGTAATAAATCTAGTTAGTCGATGTAGTCGCGTCATAGCGTAAAGAGATCTACATAAGTGATGCACCTCTTTTTAAATTCATCTAGATGGAAATTGATGCACGATGCTCAGAAATGATAATTTAATCCACTTCACCCGTATGATATGAATGAGAAACTGGGTTTACTGTTTTCACTGGAAAAAGGCGTTCTTATATAAGTTCAAAGAGACAAATTTGAGTGGAAAGTGGAGCGAAGTGTCTTGATACTAAGTTCTACTAAGTTCTATCTGACTACCCTGCAATGCGGTAAAATGTGTGAAGCTACAAAAAAAACTAAAGCGTACGCGCTGTTGAGTTCTCCACTCAACACGCAATATGTGGAATTTGGGCGTAAAGTGGAGGACATAATGTCTTTAAAGCTTGCTTGCTATGCGATCGATAGCGTGAAGCTATATACAAAATCTATTTTAAAGTCAAATATATGCTAAGTATTTTCTTTTATTATTTTCAAATTAACCAAAAACAAATTTTAAGCTCAATTTGATATAACATACAAAACGAAAGTTATTAAACATATATTTTTTAACATTTTTATTCTGTATGTCTTTTTCAATTACCTTCTTTATTCTGTATGTCTTTTTCAATTACCTTCTTTATTCTGTATGTCCTTTTCAATTACCTAAGTGTGCGAATAACACTTTAAAAAAATGAAAAAAAATATAACATACAAAGTTAAAAACATCACACGTATAAAATATGTATAGCATATGCCATTTACAGTATCAAGAGGGAAGTTCCCATTACACATTCTACTGTAATTTCAGATCTCTGGAGATATTTCAAAGTTCCACTAAGACACGTCCGCGTTTGCATTATAGAGAAAGCTGCAGCTGCACTGGCTATGTAATATTATAGTATATGTGGCGCGAATATTATCTTCATATGGAACTTTGATGGCATTGTGCAGTGGGATAGTGACTGCAAGCAAAGAAACACGACAAAGCAAAGCGTGACGTTAAATTTTGTTTCTTGTAATATCTTGAATTTGAAAATATAAACATTTACTGGAAATACACACATTGTTAAATATTATAAGATTCTCATTGCAATATGCTGGAAAGGGACGAATATAAAATGTGTAACACTCGCGTTACAAAGAAAACTAAATCGCTTCACTGTATACTACGACTATTGCTGTCAGATTTTTAATGAAAATCGTTAACTTAATACATAAAGTAGTTAAAATATTATTTCCTGTTTCTTATTTGATGAAAACTATTACTTTACTTAACACGTTGGTTGATTTTACCATATACTTTAATTACTGCATCCAGTTACAACAACTTAGCACCATTGGCAGCTATGACAGTATGGGTTCATATACCACTTGGGAAGTGTGAAAAATATAGGGCGCTAAAACTAAACTATCACGGCGATTGTGGGTTTGATTACGACTCGGTGTTAATGATAATATTAAAATTATCTCAATTTCTCCACTCTGGTGACAAAGCGCGTCGTTAAGTTGCGCTACTCACGCAATGTGTCGGATACAGATGAAAAATGGATAAAATTGTCGTAATAAAAGGAAAAGAAGGTAACAAATTTATATCTTCAGTTATACCTTGATTAAATAGATAAGATATTAGACTTTTTATTTGTCAGTCGGTTGTTAATAGAATATGTTGTATATATTATATGCAAAGCTACATTGAGCAATTTATTAATTAAATATTTTCATTAACTAAGTATGATAAATATATGTTATTCTATTATATATATTATTCTAACTAGACTCTTAATATTGTCATTGTCACTACACTAAGTGAATTTGAGTTGCTATAAGGTACTTTTTAGTGTTAAAATCCTAAAAATGTCAATACAAAATGCTAACCTTTGTTGACGGAAACATTAGAACCAGACGAGCGTTGCAAATTGAAGTAACGAACGAACGGCCAATTACTTTTTAAACTATTACCATTTTTGTGTTTCAACACTAGATTTTTACCCGACTCCTGAATGCGAGGGGGGTAATGTCTTTGTACAGAGATGCTAACAACAAAAATAAGAAGCTGTATGTAAAACGTATGCCTTAGCAGTCAGAGTTAGTAACATTACCCTTTATGAGTACACATGTACTGATAAACACATCTGTATGTATGTGTTTTTGTTGCTTTGTGGCGTTTTCAAGATCAAACGTGAAAGCGTGAAAGCTATAACAATAATCTAAATTCACAGCTTAGGGACAAACTGGCGCCATATTGTCAAAATGAAAGAAAAAGTCAATTTTTTCAAAAGTTTTCAAATGTTTTTAATTCTCCATTTTGTTACCTAAGACAAAGTGCGGCGTTGGTTTCCGTCACTCAACACGCAATATCTGTATTTCGGACAAAACGAAGAAAACTGTCTATTGTTCGATTATATTAAGATTTCGGAAATTTATCTCTTAGTTCACTTATACTTCCGAAGGAACCTACAGAGAGTAACGGAAGTGTTTTATATATATAACAAACAAAATAAAATATTACATATATATAGTAGGTATAATAGCTTTCGGAAGTTGAAAAAAAAACTACAAATATATATATCCTCTTAAGTAAATGTAAATTGTAAAACGTCCGTACATTTCAAATACATTCATTCAAATAGAAACATTTTAATCCCGACGATGTACTTTAAAATACTTGTTAGAATCTCCAGTGAATAGCTTGCACTTTCATTTTATAATATCTTATTCAGTATCAGTTACTATCGTGGCTTATTTATTGGTTTACTTTGCAAGATGATAATTTACAAAATCTGTCTTAGGAGCGGAATATCTTTGAGCTTTTCAGCTTTCCAATGGATTTAAATAAAATATTTTTAGGAAGCTTTTATTTTTGTTTTTTTAATTAATAGAAGTCATATATTCATCGAAAATAGATATGCTTATTTAGTTGGTAAAAGAACTCTTACAAAGGTATTTCCTTACACTTTTAATAATATAATAATAAAACGTATGCGCTATGTACTGCCCGTCATCTATACATACATAAAATAAAAATGTAAATGTTCACTGTTTATATATAGAAGATACATGAAAAAAATTATTTAAAAGATACATTAAAAAAAGTTATTGCTATATATTTTAATTCCCCTTAGTCTTTATTTCATTCCAATTGAAATTGGTTCATAAACAAAAAAGTTACAACCATTAATATTATAAATCTAAGCAAAGTTTGTAATTAAAATGAGAACGAGGGTGGGCGAAGAAACGAAATAGTTTAGTCATGTAGTTTACGCAGGCGAAGCCGCAAGTATGTCACTAGTTGTTAATATAATTAAATATATGTTCACCTAATTACATAAGACGTTTTTGAACTATATGATAATTATTTTTATATAATTTGTTACAAGCATGAGAGGAGAGACCCCACGTGCTTAGTAGGGGTTCATAACCACACACTTTATATACCAGTCTACATCAACATATATGCTGTGGATATCGAATTCTAATCCACAGAAAATGTTCATCAGAAATAATTATAAACAAAAATATTTGAATTTCTACATCAAAACGAATTTTTTATACGCTTCTTACAATTTATTTTTGTTGTTAGCATCTCCGTAGAGATAATTTTACAAATTTCTGCTAAATATAGATTATTCTACCCTTCTACCATAAGAACAAACGTTAGGCAAAATAGTATTACAGATATTTATGATTCGAAACCGCACAAATGTAACAAGCCTAGAAGCTGGATATAGAAAGTATTGCCTAGCTTCAAAGAGCTTATACAATAGGCACGGGTTCAGGTCCAGCCCCGTTATATAAATTTTATACGTTTTCTAAAAATGTTTTTCATATACTAAATGTGTGAACAATACTTTAAAAATAAATATAATTTTAAGCAAAAAACCTATTAAAATATAAAAATAAAAAGTTTAACCCTACTGAATGTACTTACATTAAAGCTACGTTAACAGTTTGTAAAAGATAAGTTTAGTTTACATTTTGTAAGTTACAAACAAACGTGTTGTAACAAGTTTCTCTCAAACTTCGCAACAATAGAAGCGAAGACGCTCTTCTCTAAACTATTCATATTATCCTGTAAATAGTTCGAGGTTCCCTTTTATATATACTGACATACTTTACCCAATATACCCATACTATATATAACCTTCTTTATAGATATAGCCCATTGTGGTGCAGTCGGCCTGCGTCTTACTGTGAAAACAATTAGGTTCGATTCCCATTCGGGGGACCGATTCATTTAAAAATATTTTTATTACTGCGCTCTGATCAGACAAAATGCGGCGTTAAGCTCAGCCACACAACACTCAATGTCTTGATTGAAGATGGAATATGAAATCAAAGTGTCTTGACAGTAGGTTCTCTATGATTGGTATGCGGGAAAAGGCGTGAAGCATGTAAAAGTAAATTAAAATAAATTTAATATAATGAAAAAGCAAAAACATAAAAATAATCACATGTTGTTTTTAGTTTGTCTATATTATATATTTTGATATTTTCTGTAATATATCGCATTTCTAAATAAAAAACTATTGTAAAAATTCATAATATATTATTAATACGTCACGCTAAAACTTTATACGCCTTTTTAAGAAAATATCGCGGGTCGGTAGTATCTTATGAGTGAAAAAACCTGAAGCTGTTCATTTTAAATATTTTCCGTAAGATATTCTAGCTCACAACTATCGTTTGACATAAAAAAATATATAATTTAATTTTGTTACTTCAAGTTATTTGATGTACAATAATAAACCACATCATAGGGAATATTAAGAAATCCATATTTCCATACGTCCAATATCTTACATATAACGAGGACGCCGTCGATTCATAAAAGGGCGATAAATTTAGAATTTTTAAGGTTAGTGCAGGTCTGTCGTACCATATCCACATTGGTGAATCAGCAATTCCACTTATGGATTTTGCAAAAAATTTATTTTAATTCTATGCAGGATTAAAGTGTTATGGTAATATTCTTGGAGTTTTTATTTAATAGTAATTGTAATAATTGTAATTTAATAGTAATAATTGTAATATTGTATGTCTAAATGATTTTTATTCAATTAATGGTTGTGCCCGCTACTGCCTCTGCGTGGAATTCTAAAATAAAAGTAGCCTAAGTTACTCCTTATTACATCAGCTGCCCAGTGAAAGTCTCATCAAAATAAATTCACTTCACCACCATCAAAATTAGACTTACAAATTCTGATCCCGAGCAAACAACCCATTCAAAATGAACCTAATTAAATATTAATAATAATTTGGGTAATTTATACTTACTGGAAATGAAACTTTTAATGTAATGGAAGTTAAGATGGAAAGGCAAATATAAAATATTTGACTTGTACTATTAAACTAATGAGTTTTGATGTTTTATCATATTTTAAGACTCGCGACTCATTCACTGCTTTGCCTACGAACGCTAAAAAAAATGGGGTAAAAGTAAAATGCCTATGTTCATCCCAAGGCCCACAAATATCTCTTTATAACATTCATCACAATCGGTTTAGGAGTTTGGCTACAGACAGACAATAAATGCGAAAGTAACTCATACTTTCGCATTTATAATATTATTTGGTATGGATTAGGATGGATATGGATTAGGATGGGGGCGTTTGGTATTGGACAACGTTTTACTAATTATCTCAAAAGCAGTGTGTAGCTAAAAAACAAGCATATAATAGGTTCTTTTAATTATATATATTTTTTCGTTACGTCATAGGAATACGGTTGCAATGTGTTTGTCTAATTATTTATTTATATAGTCAGTTTATAAACGATATATATATCGCCACACATTCTGCAACCAGTATATTAGTATAAATAAAATAATGCCACTGATTTACAACCAATTTAAAAAAAAAGATAAAAATAATTTTGAATATACGTTAGGATAATCCCGATGTTTCAATTTGAAGTTATTAGAGTGAAAAATCAAGTACGAAACGGGTTCCGTTATACGATTAAACCTAACGAGTGATTACTGATCGGTCGATCAAATTGGCTTAGTTTGAATTACTTTTGGAAAGTAATTGTGTTAATCGTGTAATAAGTTTAATTTATATAATTTTGGCAATTTTGAAAGTATTTCAATTTTACGCTTTTTCCCACATAGCAGTGTAGTCAGAGAGGTATCAAGGTACTCCGCTCTCCACCTTCTGCCCGCAATTGAGATATTTCATGTTGAGTGGTGGAATTCACCGCCGCAGTTTGTCTTGAACAAGAGCGGTGACATGAGAATAATTGACATATCCTCCGAGTGGGTATCGAACCGACAATCATCAGATGATTTTTTCTTTACTTGTCTATATAAATAAAAAAATATTAGTAGGTACTTACTACGTCTATAAGCTGACTTAACCGCAGCCCCATTTTGACGGTGAGCCGATCCGAGTTGTTACCAACGGGACGTATCAGCCTGTTGTAGTTGGACAGGAGGTCGTCATATAGCCGCTTCGCTTCTGGGTTTGCGACGCTTAGGCGGCCCCACACGCACAGGACTCCGACCACAAACGCCAACACCATCTTAGGCTAACACGACCCCTGGAAATAAAGAAAATCCGTGTTAAATATATTTCTCTATCTGGTAAAACAAACAGCATTAATTCCCAATAGATTCATTAATTACGTTAGCCAACAATCGCAGAAAATCTGACAGTTAATTTCAGTCTCAGTGTCTGAAGTATACTAACAATTTTAAATGAACCGGACTAACCACGTATATTTTGGCATTCGAAAATACATTAAAGGACCCGACGATGCGACCGCACCTTTAAGTTTGTTAATATATATATATACGTATACCAAATGCGATTAATCTGGTTACAAAAGTTAATATTTAAAATGTACAAAAATCATGAAAATATCAAAATAGTTATAAATTGTGTCTAGATATATAGTTTCCAACCGTCTTCTCTATTGAAATTTGGGTGTTTTTGTATTTCAATAGTCTCGCGGATCAACCATAGGGTTTTCTCTAGCGAGAGTATGAGGTTTATCAAACCTGATGTAATGGTTGGTTGGCCTTTCTACCACCTGGGACCCAATACTGAAAACTTTGAAGTCTCAATTCGATTACACCAGAGAGCAAGATACAGTCAGCTCATTCTACAAGAATCTAGGGTACGCGAGGCAACTAAGAAATTGTGGCCTGTAGTTTGATATTATAATTGTATCAAATTACAGATAAATGCCACCTCAGTCTACCTGTGACCACGGACTACTGTAAAGTGTACGAAACGTCGGGTCCTAAAATGTATTTTCGTATACCAATATTATACGCGATTAATCTGGTTAAAAATAGTTTCATTTTAAAATGTGTTTACATATTATATCCGACGATTTCAATTGCACTTCATGGCATATTAATTGTTAAGTATGTAATATAGATAACTTTTAATTTGTTAATTTTAACATTTTTAAAAAAGGTATAAAAATTTTAACGCATACTAAAAATGTTTTTTTTTATTGTTGTTAAGAAAAAGAAAAAACCTTTTATAACTCAACAAAAAACATTTGTTCCAAGGGAATGAATTAGCAAAATCCTTCATCCCTTATTTCGAACCAAAGAAAGTTTTAAGTAAAATATCATGTTTAGATCCTCAGCGTAAATCTTGATCAATCAATCGCTTTATTGTTTCATATATATGTAGATGTATATAGCACAACCTTTATTTCAATTACTTAGTTCTGTAGTGTTTCAGAAGAACCTAACATTAAAGCATTTTCAAAGTGTTATTCACAATTACGATATAAAAAATATTTTTAGAATATTTATAAAAATTTAAGCATAGCGAGCCTGCGCCTTATAGAAACCGTCTGAGTGCTCTGGCCGTTAAGCCATTCTATCTACATCCGTCCACATCGAAACTCTTATATGTTTATTAGAACTTATTTGTGTTCGTAGCATTTCGTAGCGTTCGGGATTTTTACAAATTTCTTTTACCCACAGATTATTTCTACTAACAATTGTTCAGCCAGAGAGAATACAATATACAATATAATAACATTTTTGAAGTGTTGTTTACACACTTAGCATATGTAAAAAAAATATATCCTAAGTGCATTTCACAAAAACAATTTTTTTATCTAAAGTATTACCTATAATGAAATCGTACCTAAAACCATGGTTTATATAGTAAGACGTTTGCTGCTGTGCTGATAGCGATAAGCTATTTAATACCAATAAATTATTAAGAAATTAATTTGAGCTTCAAACAACAGTTGTAATTTGTTATATGGATATTTTGATAAAGCTGTACATTATGTTATTAAAATTTCATTTTCACCTTCGTTGTACGGATACATTTTCTTAACGAAACAAATTCATGCCACCTGCCGCCTGTAGGTAGTAGATGTGAGGCAAATTATTATACTTAAATAATTATAAATATGAGTAAACTGTGATGCTTTGATATGACTAAGCACTTTAATGTTGACAAAAAGTTTTTTAGAAAGTGTATAAAAAGTTTTACGTTGCGGGATTCGAACCTGCGCTTCTTGGATACCGTCCAAGTGCTTTGATAATTAAGCCAACACGAACAACTACGTCCGGATATGTACGCTTGTCACAGCGAAGAGGCGCGGATTCAAATTTTTATACGTTTTCTAAAAAATATTCTTTTATCCTCAATTATATCCTGTCTTTATTTCGGTTGGAAATTGGAGAACGGAGTGTCTTTAGAGTAGGTTCTCTCCGACTAATCTGCATTGCGGGAAAAAGCGTGAAACTGTAAAACACGGTTCGATATATTTTAAGCACCATTTCCTAAGTCCCAAATGCGGTCCCGCATAACTTCTATACGGGCTGTAGTTCGATGTTAAACTACACAATGCAAGCAAGAATGAGGCCATCAATCGTAACTGGCACATGAACTAGCTAGTAGCTGAAAATCTCGCACTTTAGTTATCAACTAATGCTGCTTTCTCAACACTGCTAGGAGGCATTTAGTGTATCTCTCCTTTCTTAGATTAATGATGAAATTTTATATATATTACAATTGAAGGCATCGTGGCGCTGTGTGTGTATGACTGTGAACCCAAATGGTTGTGTGTTCGATTCCCCCTTGAAACAATGATTATAAATGTAAATTCCCTGCTTAAGTCAAAAGGTGCAGATTTTACAACTATAAAAAAAACAATGACATAGAGATGAGAGAAAGTCATAATTTCTGTTTTAATAATCTTAATCTCCGACAAAATTGAGTGAAATATAATATGAAAATTAAAAGTTTTGTGTATATTAAAAGAAATAACAAAAGCACATACTCGTAATAATCACAAAACAACAATTTAAACTAAATCAAATAACCTTTTGTTGCAAGCGATTTCGAATAATAATTGCCCTAAGAAAAGCTTAAAGCGATTTATAAATTGTAAACAACGATCTTATCCAGCTTCAATAGATTTATTGAGCTTATTTATAGGTTTCTTGTTACCGTATTCAAGAGGAGGCGATAGCCAACCCTTATCGTTAACTAAATATTAGGCTTTAAAACCTATACAATACATTACTATGTATCCCGTATAGAGGGGTAGTGAGACAGAACTTAGTATCAAGACAATTCATTCTCCACTCTCCGCCCGAAGTAGAGATTGCGTTGCATTTGCGTGTTGAGTGGCGGAATTCAAGGTCGAGCTTTATGATGTCACCAGAGCGAAGAAATGAAAATAATTTAAATATTCCTCTGATTAGGAATCGAACTTTTAGCCAATCACATTTACAGTCAGATCATGTTACATTAAGCCACGATGGCCTCTAAAAATACTTGTAAAATCTAGACATAGCGCGATGTTGAATTTCGTTACTTAACACACATTGCCTCGATTTCGGAGGTAAAGTAGAGAACGGCGTGTCTTGACACTAGGTTCTTTCTGACTACCCTGCGTTGTGGGAACAAGCGTGAAGCTGCTTTTAAACCTATATTTAAATTATAATGAGTAAGTTAAATGATGTAAGTTATTTTGTTTGTACTTTATTAGTGGTTTGCCTAAAAAAACAAAGATAACATTGCAAAAATATTTTTAATAAAAGAAAGAAATCCTTCGCAAACCTCTGAATATAAATTATGAAATTTTATGAATATTAAGCCAATGTCCTTACCATGAGTCGCTTTATTGTCAATTCTACAGTCGCTAGCGAATAAACTTGCTTATTGGTAGCGAAGATAAATTAAACAATAATTTGTTTGTATACAGCTGTTATAATAATCTGTATTTTTTATTTGGTATTCATTGTTTTATTCGATAAAATAATAAATAAATGTACACGTTAAATATATCGAATTTTCGCAGTTGGATTAAATAAATGTACAAAAAAATCTTCGTACAATGATGATAAGTGCATATTTAAAAGCAATAGCTTTTGACTCCAACTGAAGGAAAATTACGTTTACCACTTAATAAAGACTTACTGCACTCAACAAAATTGCTTTCTATTTTCGATTAAAAACGATAAAAAAGCAATATACAAATAATTACTAAATTTACTACAGTCAAGTCATTCTGGAACGAATATCAAACCGACAAACGATTGTAAGGCGGCGGTAGTTACCTGAGGCGAAACCTTATTTTGATAAAGGTACATAACTCACCTAAATGAACTTGCTACAGCATTTTTTCGTCCAATTTAGTTTATTATTAACCTATTTTTTTATTAAAAATTCAAGATTAACCATCTAGCTTTCTACTTTATAAAAGTTCACACGCCTTTACGCTGAAATATTTTTAATTAAACTGTTTTCATGGTTATTAAAGTGTTTTAAAGTCTTAAAATATTTAGTATTTTGCTGTACTTAAATTATTATACATTTATTGCCTGATATCTTGTTTAACTATATGAATATTGTGAGGTTTCAACTTTATAAGGTAATTAAAAGTTTATGTGCATATATAAATAAGATTGAGAACTATTCAAGATTAAATACTATCGGCACAAAAAAAAATCTACAATACTATATTACTCACTTCTTAGATACAGATTAAATACTACTAGTACTTTTACTACAGCTCTACGCATTTTCCCGCACAGCGGGATAATTAGAGGGCACCTAATGTCAAAACACTCCGTTCACTAACAGACTCTAAATTATCTGAAATGATTAATTGGGTTTTGTCTCAACTTAATCAATTAAATATATCTGTTTTTGGAAGTCATCAGTAACCATAGCTACTAATTCAGTATTTATGGATTCAATTTCTAGCCGCGATAAAAGAAAAAATATAACTATTTTAGAAAACGTATAAAAATTTGAACGCAGCGGGATTTGAACCCGCGCCTCTAGAAAACCGTTTAAGCACTCTGACCGCTAAGCCATGCGTCCCACCTCCAGCTAGGTTGAAATTTTTATACGCTTATTACAACTTATATTTGTTGTTAGCATCTCTGTAGAGAGATTTTTACAAATTTCTGCTACCCAAAGATTATTCTACGAACAATCGTCTGGCAAGAGAGAATGCTATTTATTAAATATATATTTTGTTAACATTTTTTTTTAAAGTGTTAACAAAATATATATTTTGTTAACACTTTAAAAATGTAATGTCTTTTTCAATTTCCTTAGTGTTTCCTTCCTAATTTCCTTAGGGATCCTTTAAAAAAAAATGTTAACAAAAAATATAACTAGTGTCTATATAATAGTGACACTTACAGAACACTGTAAGTGTCAATTCACATAATTCAACATCTTGATACGTAAAGAAAAACCTTTTAACCCCCCCTTTTATGAAAAATATGTAACCGGATAAGTATAAAATTTGGTATAGTTTAAGTTTATAAAATGAAGAACTTTGACTTACACTTCTGTATAAAGAGATATACATATTGCTAAGGTAACGCGTATTCTACGCGTAAATGGGTACCAGTAAATAAAAATTTATACCGAATTTTGGTAGCTGTCGAATTACCATAGTATAGGTCCTGGTTTTATGTCATGTAGCTGTGAGTAATACTGTTTTAATTTTATGTCAAGCAGAAGCATATATAATGAAATGCAAGGATAATAAAGAAAATAGAGTACACTTAAGACTCAACCTAAATATTAAATCACAGTACAAATTCAAATCCATCATCTGCCAATGACGTGAGATTAAATTACACAATCCAAATTGAACTTTATTGCATAAAAAATACAACCTTCTTTTCAATATATTTCCTTCTTCAGAAATTGTTTCAAATTATTTAAAACTTTAATACTTTAGACTTTAAGTTTAATTTAATCTAAATGAAGAAACTTACTAGGGTAATGAACAGGTAGATTACTTGCGATCCTGATTTTAAAGTCTTTTGATTTATTTTCAAGAGAAACTAAAACCAAACTTTATTTAGGTCGTGGCCTGTGTTTCTCATATACTTCACAACTGTTTAAAATTTTCATTTACTATTTGAATACGTTTTTGAACGTGAGAACGCGTTTAATACTACTGCGGATGTTGTGAATTAAAAGAATTTAAAACTCTTTTTAGTTTTAAATTAGTGGAACCTAATTTAGGTGGAGATTTAAGATTAAATTGGTAGTCTAATATTCAATTATTATTATAAGTGTAAGTGTATTAATATATAACTTTATTAATTAATAACCCGAAAAAAAATGCAACGCTTTATATTCAAATATTATACATCTGCATAAGACAGAAGAGATTTTTAAAATTTTAATCTGTTACATATTTAGGAAATTGAAAAACATTTTTAGAAAATGTGTAAAATTTTAATGCGTACAAACGCATGGCTTAGCGGTCAGAGCGCTTGGACAGTCCAAGGAACGCGGGATTCTGAAAATATTATTTTTACAGAAGAAATTGACTCTCACGTGTTTTCTGCATAGCAGGATCCTAACTATTTGTGTTTGGTGAAATGTACCACTCAAAATAATGTCCGATAAACACTATGATATCATTTAGGTTCCATAGGTAAAAAATTATAACTATTTTTTTACCTATGGAATTATAACTAGGATTATAACTAATCAACCCACAACTTACCACGTTCACAGACAGACGCTTTCCCGCTGCTGAATGATGGCCTCATACTTATAGCTAATTTATAAATGTTCCATAGAACAAAGCTTAAATTAGTTAAATTTAATAAATTATCACCAGATTTCCATTCCACGAATGTGACCCATCTCATATGATAACGATGGCATGTCGCGACCACTTGACTATTGTCAGAACATGTTAGTTACTTTGGAGCTTATAATTTGGAGCTTATTTTCGTGACATTTGTATTAAGATTAGGTTCAGTTGATAGGAATAAAGGCTTCATTTGTGTAAATTTGAGTTATATAAATTAAATTAAGCTATTTTTAACCGGATTACGCTATTTACACGGACTACTGTAATGTGTTCTAAGCGTCGGGTTTCTAAAATGTATTTTTGAATACCGGTAATATACGCAATCAATCTGGTTCAAAATAGTTTAACTTCAAAATATTAATTTCCTTATTCTGATTGGAGATCGAACCCATAATCTATCGTGTTTTCATTCAAATGTTGTCCCACTGCGCCACGATGGCGTCATTCATCATCATAATATCAGTCAGTATAATTTGAGTCAGTGTACAGTATCAGTAATTTTTAATTAGTTTATATATAGTAAATAGAAATGAAAAACTACAACCTTCGCTAATAGTTCGATAACCTCTTACAATTTATATCTAATTGACTAAAAATTGCCCAGTAACTACTTTGATGTATCTAAAATATCAAAGTAGTTACTGGATACGTAATCTAGCAAACCTTTCAGGTCAATCGGCCGGTCATTTTAGATTTTTACGCTTGAAGTATAATGAAAGCAGTTGAAAACATCATCTTACACTAGCTTTTGATGTTAAAAAGTGTACCGATTTTTTTTCAAATTGGCATTCTACTCGCGTGATTCCACTACGATGCCGATCAAATGGAATTGAATGTCGTCTCCTCGCTGCCAAATTCAAATAAACCTCTTGATAGACTAGATATATGGAATTTATCGTAGTTTATGTTGTCATAAATAAAGTATACGCTAGCTTTTATAGTCTACGAGATGTGAGGTCGATGTTGGCTTAAATATATGTATCTGTTATGTATATGTAGGAACTTCTTATTTGTTTGGTATATAGAGCAAAGAATCAGCTGTTAGGACTAAAGGTCCAAAATAAATTAATGGAAATGGTTATTAGGTAAGTCCTGTCTCAGTTTACGTAAGCAAAACTTTGGATAGGATTTTGATTTATGCAGTTTTAAATCTAATTTAAATTTTAATTACTGACTTTACTGTATTTAAATCTAAATAAGGTTTTTTATAAAGGTATAGCCCTAATTTCTAAATAAAGCTACATACAAAACAAATTAAAATAATTCAAACATAATTTAGTATCACCAGGCACATTTTGTATTTACAAAGGTAAAGAACCATCAAATTCCAGAAACCGTAAATTTTCTTGAAACAGCCGACAAGTGGAAAATCGAAGTGGCAGTCAAATCCCGGAAATCAAATGACGCGATCCTTTTCAGGAAGTCTGAAGATGATGCCGTTCTCCAACTTCCGTTTGAGGAAGGGGTTTGGATAAGAGTGGATAATAAGGTATTGGTCACAGTGATTTTATGTCAGATTTACGTTTTATTTTGTTGTGTACACTGTGCTTAGGGTTCCTGTGATATATCTTAATAAACAAATTATGTTTTTTTAGATAATTAGTATTTCAATTTATTGTACAAAGTTACTAAAGTACATAATTTTTTTTCAGTATAGTCAAACAATGCGCGGCGTTAAACTCCGCTATTGAACACGCAATGTACGAGATGTTGAGTATTAGATTATACGAGAGGACAATATTTATATATACGCATTTATATGTATATATATATATATATACATATATATAAATATTGTGAAAATATATGAATATGTAGTTCTCTATATACATAATATACATATATTTTCAATCACTTTTTTCATAACCATAGCAAGCTGAACTACAGCTTAGTTTGGTGTGAGATAGATTGTAACGTATAAATTATCAAACATATTAGTATTCTTATAAACATATATATATATATATATATATATATATATATATATATATATATATTGATACCTTACTTGAATATATATTCTAATAGGGCAATAAGTGATGTAAAAATAAAATTGCCATTATCGAAGTTATTTTAACAAATATATGTATTCTATATTTCAGCTCTTTACACGTATTAGCTTGAAAATATCGTTTTAGTATACAATATTTGAGTAACCGCGATAATATTTATCAACATTTGCTCATAAAAGCTAAAGTTAAGCTAAGAGCGTCAAGTCGGCTTGAAGAGCTTCGCAACAGGTATCAAGTTAATCGGGTAAAGTGTTCACAAAAGAAAGACAAAATATATTTGACGACAACCTTTAACAAAATTTGAGAGTTTGTTAGCCTTTATGTGTTATTTATATTCATAAATATATATAATGAATATGTGTTTTTTTATATACCTATATGTGCTTCCGAAACATACTAAATATAAAAATATATATTTTCTTTTACCTTTTAGAATCATTCATATCATGATTTAAAATGAAGACTAGTTATACTAATAGTAAAGATACATACTACAAATATATATACATCGTATAGACTTCAATACTATGATAATTATTAAAATATGAATCTGATGTACTTTTGCCAGTAAGACCAGGATATTAGTAATGACAGTATTCGATAACATTAACTAGTCAGGCTATTCTCCAAAATCCACTTAACCATGTTGCGTTTTTTTTCGATTGTGTAGTATGCTGTTGGCCATAGTGGCCTCTAAAGCGTCACCGGGTTTTGGGGGAGGCTGAACTAAAAGAGCTCCGACCTTGACTTGGAGACCTCGAGAGGAAACCATCAAATTAGTTCCACGGTGACGCAAGGGCGCCTCATGTGAGACTCCGACCTCGACTTGCGACACCGTTTGTCATGGGGGACTTTGCTTTGCTCAGTCTTAACTAGGCCTAGTTGCTAAGGCCCTGATAGCGTAGCGAAAGGTAAAACATTTTTCAGATTACAACTTACATCCTACGTATTGTATCAGAAGGGCGTAAACATACTTTTTTTTCCGCAGAGGCACAGGGTAGTCAAAGAGAACCTAGTCAAGACACTATTTTTGTCCAAATTCGAGATCTTGTGTGGTGGAGTTATGGAACTTATTGAAAATATATTTTTAGAAAACGTATAAAAATTGGAAGGCAGCGAGATTCGTACCCGCGCCTCTTCAAAACCGTCCAAGCGCTCTGACCGCTAAACCATGAGTTCAAATTTTTATACGTTTTCTAAAAATATGTTTTTCAATTTCCTAAGTGTGTGATTAACACTTTAAAAAAAAATATTTCAAAAATGTGGAACTCAATATAACCAGAGCTGGTGATAATATAATAATTTAAATATCATCGCAATTATTACTCCGAGTGCGGATTGAACCCACTACCAATCGTGTTTACAGTCAGACGCTGCGTCACTTCGCCACATGGCCACAAAAAAGAGCTTAATACTATAAACTTATCACAATTCCTACGATAAATTTAGCAATGAAAGACCGTCATCTTCTCTTTTACACTTAAAATTGTCTTCTCTTTTACACTTTTACATTTAAACTACTATATTTTGATTGTTAAAATCGATTCACTGAAACTAGGTAGTTCAGAAACTAAAACTTTGACTTTGCCGTAGTTTGGATCTAATCTTGATTGTAAATAAATTAGATATTTAAATAGTCTAAGCTTTGAAAGTTATTTCAGCTTTCAAATCATTTAGTTGCGCTAATATTTCCTTTTATCACTTTAAAGTAGGCCATAGGGGGTTAGCTACAGAGTATACTCAAATGGTATCGTTGTTATGTAATAGTATTATATAATACTAGCTGTGACCGTGACTTCGTCCGCGTGGAATGCTAAAATGAAAGTAGCCTAAGTTATTACATCAGCTATCATCATCATTATTACATCAGCTATCAGCCATTGAAAGTCCCTTCAAAATCGGTCCAGCTGTTCCAGAGATTAGCCAGAACAAACAACAAACGAACATACAAAAAATGTTATCTCGGTGTATGTTCGGTTATTTTAATATAAAAAAATATATACTCCAATTTTATTTATCAATATAAACAGCAGTGAGCAGTCTGTTTCTTGTTAAATATTTACTTGAATTATAATAATGGATGGGAAGTAGTAGCATCCCTTTGTATTTGCTTGAAAATTGTGTCCGAATGAGTCCGAACCTCACCACAATATGATATTTTCATAGCGCACACCTGATATCCTTCCAGGGCGATTTAACCTTATTCGTATGAGTTTCATTTAAAAACTAACTTCTTATGTTTTTGATAGTTCTTAAACTCAATTTATATATATATATATATATATATATATATATATATATATATATATCGACTCCGACTCCAAATGTAATTGCGATTGGTTGTGGGTTTGATCCCACTTGGAGGCATTTGTCCAAGGGAATATAATCATTATAGTAATTATTTTCATTCATCCGCTCTGGTGACAAAGAGAAAGCGCGACGTTAAGTTCCACAACTCAACATGAAATCGAATTTGGGTGAATAGTGGAGAATAGAGTGTTTTGACACTAGGTTTTTCAATATACACTGCTATGTGGTAAAAAGGGTGAAACTTGAAGAAAATATAGTATAAATAAGGAAAACAAGGCAAAAAATATGTATTTTATATGAAAACGAGAAGACTTTTGTTACTACAAAAAGTTGACCCTGTTCAATATTGAATGGCAATTCCATGTTCGCGACCTATATTATAAAAATATTCACTTCAGTTGATTTGAATATAGCCAGGAATATTTTAACTAGGACTGTTTTTGTTCACCTCATCCACTATTTGTATGACATCGTAGTGCTATTGTACGTTGATTCTCCTTTTTTTTAAATAAAATTTGAACCTTTTTTTATTTACACGTATTTCTCGTATAAGCGGTGTAGATAGAGTACAGATAGCCTTTCTGTTTTCCATACAACATCTCATAATTATATTGCGAAGTTTAACACCGCGCTTCTAAGTAAAAAAAAAACAAAAAATAATAATACTTCAAACTTTTACATGAGCGGAGAATTTAAAAATAATTTAAATAAAATCATGGCTTTAATTCCCGGGTGGGCAGCGAACCCACTGCCAATTGTTTGAGCAGTCACACGCTATTCCACTGCAACATAATGGTCTTGTTTTAACACACTTCATCTTGTTCTAATTAACGAAAGAAATTACTCTAATATAAATACACAAAGGCTGACTATAATCGCATTGATTGTGGGTTCTATGCCCACTCAGTAGAATGTCTGGTGAACAAGACAAACTGACAATTTGGGCTGAAAGTTGAGATCGAGGGGTATTGACAAAAGTTTTCTCTGTTAATGGTATACTGGAAAAACTATATCCAAAAAAAATATAATATAAAGAGTGGAGTTCAACAAATATAACTTTCAATTTAAAATGTACTCGATATTGCGAATTAATATCGACGAAAAGCTTTTCATCCTGTATTAATACATAATTAAAAACGAAGAACTTTCAAAAGATAACGAAACAGTTCATAAAGGAATATAAAATATTAATGACAAGAATGGATTGTTATTTTTTAACATTTTTTAAAGTGTTTTTCGCACACTTAGGAAATTGAAAAAGACGTTTTCTGAATATGTCTAAAAATGTTAAAAATATATTTAATAAATAGCATTCTATCTTGCCAAACGATTGTTTGTAGAGTAATCTTTGGGTAGCAGAAATTTGTAAAAATCTCTCTACAGAGATGCTAACAACAATTATAAGTTGTATTAAGAATTTCGACGTACCTGGATGTAGAATGCAGGGCTTAGCGGTCAGAGCGCTTAAACGGTTTCAAGAGGCGCGGTTTCAAATCCCGCTGCGTTCAAATTTTTATACGTTTTCTAAATATGTATTTTTCAAGAATGGATTGATTTGACACTGCGTTTTATTATTATTATTTGTTTTTATTTCAGCATCACGTTTTATCATTTCGCATTCCACTCGCAATAAAGTTGTATGCACAAAAATCTTCTGCATTATACACGTAGGCGGCGACAATATAAAATTTAAAATTAATATAACTTTTGCTTTAAAGAAAATAGTATATATGCATTATTATCTTCTTGGAAAATTGTAACTATAAGCATGGTTAAAGGTAAAAACTCATAATATCGTTTCGAAGCAAATTGCCACCGAACAAAACGCCAGTAGGGGCGGGCGTGTTATTTGAATTTTTAATACGCGAACAGGTTTCAGTAGCAGCTGTATACGAAAACAGACTTACATTTTTACAAAGATATCTAAGTTTTTTATATGGTTTTTTTATTCACGATTACATTTTATACAGAAAATTACTATTAAAAATAAATTGCTTAATTCACACATTTTTCGAATGTAGTGTGATAGCTGATTGTCGGAAGCCTAGTGTAAATAGATTCAATCTTTACTGTATCCGCAGATTGTGTGTGGTCTATAGCGGAACCCAACGACGACTGTCATTTGATGAATCTAAGCATTTGCCTATAATATAGTTCTCAAAGTACATACATATATTATATTTAGGCAGCCGAAGAATATACCATTTTCTTAAGTATGCGAAAAAATTGCCACAATATTTCATAATACTAAAACAAAATAAACAATAAATAATAGTAAACCAAAAAAACTAGAATATACATAAATAGGTAAGGAAAAAATAAGTTCTTTCACATAGTCTAATTGTGCAGCCCACTACGACATACACTCTTACCAATAGCGGCAGCAAACTCCACCAATTAAAGCGGACTTTCATAGTACAGACCTACTTTTTCCCATCTCTTAGTAGTTCACGTGAAATTTTGTATAGAAATCTAGTGCTTAAATATGAAAGGGCGCGTTAGGACGAATGTATGTTTATTTTTTTAAATATGTACATTAATGAGTTATTATGTACATAATATAATGTGGAGTGTAATAAATAATTATACATTATAAACATGTAATGACGTCACTCTGCTGCTGATACTCTCTCTCCACATTTGATTTTATTAAAATATAGTAAAGAAGTCGCTTACTATTATGGCTATAGTTTATAAGCTCTGGTAAGAAATAGAGCGCCGTTGAGTTACACCATGGAAATAAGCTGAAAAAAACATACTAAAGACCTAGTAGATCTTATGTAAGTAATAAATTGCCTCTAACAAATAACTTCTATCTAATAGAAGTTATATGTTTACATGAAAAATAAAAAAAGTACAGACAATATTATTTAATCTTTTACATACAAGTATATGTAAATATACGCAAGAATATAGTAATATATTTGTAAATTTAAAAACATATGGAAATTGCAGCCCTTATTATCCATTTACGCGTGAAAATGACGCTAAGGACTATTTATCAGCGCTCGCTTTCTGATTTTAATTAAACGGTATTTTGGCACATCGTTTATTATTCTAGTGAGATATAACTATTTAATATAATGACCAATTAATTTATCAATATATTTAATTAAAAGTTCGTATATGCTACATACACCAGACTTTTACGTTTTAACGTAATTATATAAACGTAATATTATAATATATGGCATTATAAATCAATACGTAGTCAATTCAAGATGAGTCCAACAATGCACAGTGTGGCAGCGTCAGCCTTTATTAGCGATGATTGTGGATTCAATATCCACTCACAGGAATAATAATATTTAATTTTTTTTTTATTTCTCCACTATTGTGACAAGACAAAGCATGGCATTGAATTCCGCCAGGTCAGGTTCAGGTCAGGTTCTGGTCGATATTGGAGAATGAATGTCTAGACGCTAGGTTCCATCTGGCTAGTAGCAGGGTACTATGCAGAAAAAAGTGTGAAACAAAATTAAAAAATAAGTTTATTATTCTAATGAAACTATTTTATTACTTTTGTTGTATCTATCTATTTATCTATCCGTGTAAGAAAATTTTGCGAGGCAATTTTAACCCCCTTGCAGAAATGATCAGGTATCAGAAGATACCTGATTATTTCTCGAACTACCAAGAAGGAGATACTAAATTATAACAGATTTTAGTTTTTCTTTAAACTCATCTGATATATTTTTATTGCGAACTTAACGTGTTCTAAGCCTACACTATATTTACACAAAAGTTCAACGTGAAAGCTCTAGTATCCCGGCATAGCCAGGGCCTGCCTTCCTATTTAATCTTCTCCATTTTTCACAATCTGCAATATCCTCAGTGATTAGTTGGCTTTTATGTCTTGTTTCACGACATCCAGCCATCGCTGCCTTGAACGTCCGGGGGGTCTTGCTCCAGGGGCAGACATATCAAGGCATATTCTTCCGACATAGTTCTCAGTTCGGCGCGCAACGTGGTCATACCATCTCAGACTACTATAATGGAGCTTGTCCGCTACATCATGGACTCTCAGACTATCTCGAATGAATGAATGAATGAATGTATTACTTTTGCGGTCAGCCTGCGTAACGCGACACATCCACGTCATCATCTTTATTTCCTTAACGTGAAGCTCCTGAGCGAATTAGTCGAATTATGTTTTTTCATATTAGTTCCTTGAGCTTTTTTTCACGGCATTTCGCCCAAGCAGCGCTCATTGCTTATTTTATTGCGTCCAGGCTTGGACATCGTAATCGATGCCTCCAGACTCGTGCAGAATAGATCCAAGGTACCTGAACTTTTAGTATTTAATGACTGGTCAAGACTTATATGGATAATGCCAGTTTCCGGACTCCTGTAAACCATTCCTCTCTCTTCTCATATTCTTACAAAATATTAGTAAAATAATACTTATTGTTACAAAAATAAAAAAATCTATTTCTTATATTTCGCTGACTTAACAACAAAATAGAATAACACTATAAAGCATAACGTAATAGAAATGTGCGTCACGTACAGTTAGATAAAATATTGAGATCCAATCCATACAATTTTCCTATTGACTTTTATTTGACATAAAACTTTTCGTTAGAAAAGGCTTCAACCTTGCGGCACTGAACATGCATGTCTCAACTTCGGGTGGAAAGTGGAGAACGGAGTGTCTTCACACTAGGTCCACTCTGACTATCCTATGCTATGCAGGAAAAAGCGGGAAGCTAAAACAAAATCATATAAATGTACAAAAAACGCAATATACGTTTTTCACGAAAAAGCTTTAAAAACTGCCACTGAAAACGAATCGCCTTTTACAAAGTGACATAGGCTAAACATTCCCTAGCCTTTCCTGTTAGCCACCATTTTACTTTGTCTTTTTAGTTCCCCCCGTAGTGGTTGCATCGTTACAAAAGGAAATCCATTAATATGAGTGATGCGTTGGATGCAAATGAGTTTGATTGATAGGTTGATGCCTCGTGTACCACAGACAAACGGGTTGGTTAAACTTGCAAGCATTGACTTTAATTCTTATTTAATATATATTAAAGAAGAATATTATTATTAATAATAGTAAATGTTTATTAATAGTATAAACCAAATTTTAATTAATAATATATGTTTAAAAAAAATCTGTACAAGTATATAAGAACTAATTACAGTAAATTGATGCCAAACTTAGATCTTACAAAAGTTCTAACTCACTGTTTAAATGTATTAACAAAATAAATAACTTTGCCACTTTTACTGTAAAGATGGACGAATTTACTAAAAGCTTAGTTATTATTTATAATAATGAGGAAGCTTGGAAGCTTGATTTAGTTTCACAATAACATTTTACTACAGTTTAGCTTCAAATTACAGTTTCTTGACAAATTTTATAATAAAATTATATTACAATTATTTTTAAAATACTTAGTCCTGAATATAATGTTTATTATGTTTGCATATTGTAGGCAACGTAGGTCTCTTACCTACGTTGCCTACAATATGTAGTGTCAAATCACTCTGTTTTCCAATTTACGCCCGAAACTGAGACATTACGTATTAAATGTCGAAACTCGACGCAGCGCTTTGTCTTCTTACTAAAGCGGAGAAATGAAAATAATTTAAACAATATGATTATATTGAATGATAATTCCCCAGAGTGAAAATCGAAGACAAGACCAATGACGTTCATTGTCAGTGCGCTACGCTAAAAGCTTAAAAGTTTTTTATATATAATATTTCAATTATCAATGTTTTTCTTTATATAGTATATTCATATAAGCATAATATATCGTGTAAACACAAAAACAAACAGACCGGAAGATTTTCAAAATTTATCTGATCTTAGTTATATTTCTACGCGAAATATTATATAAAATAATAAATATAATATTATCTAGCTATATTTTTTTTAGCTTTACGCTTTTTTAGCAGGGTTGACAGTGAATTGGCAATAGGTGGAGAACCTATTGCCAAGATTCCATTCTCCACTTTCCCCCCAAATCCGAGACATTGCGATTATGATTTTTTTGCATTATTGCATGGCGGAAGAAATATAAATAATTAAAATACTACGAGTGGGAAATTACAAAATACATACAAGATAAGCTATATATCCACTTATCATAGCGGTTCTTATTCATGAATTATTAAACGCTTTACTGCAACTAAGAACTAGCAAGTTTCATACTATGGCTGTAAAGCTGGCGTCCCTATGGGACTTTGTTACTCAATTAAGTAAAGAGTACTTGTATTCCAGAGAGGGCTATCGCTGCATATCTACATTTTTGATTTCTAGCTCCTGAGTTTTGCACTGTGGCATAGTTTATTTTCATTCCCTACTTAGGAAATAAAAGGAGCAATTCTCGATTGAGTTAATATTATGGTTAGTGTCAAAGGAGTTCGTATAGTAATTTTATATTTAGTGACCTTCTGTATAAGAAATCCATGCATTATCGATATGGATAATAGTTTTATGTATTATATTTTGTGAAAACTAAATCTATCTACAGGAAACAAACATTCACAAATACTTACTAATTTGCTAAACTCGTAACTCGCCTTTTGCCATTTCAGCGTAAATTTAATTCTATTGAAATTTATTTTACTTACAAGCATGTCCTCTATGCAAGCATTTATAATGTTGCCAAACGACATATCAGGGAAACAATACTTCTTAAAAACAATGTCACGTCGAGTGTACTAAGCTTGAAACGTTGCCAACGGATAAAACTACACTGACATAAAAACGAACACTTCAAAAATTTTTACTATAATGTTTTGTAACTTTGTGTAATAGTTATTTGAGGATATTTTTCTAATTAGTCATTTGTGGTTCAATTTTAAGTATGTTTTTAGCTTTACGCTTTGTCCCTAGCTGGTTAGTCGGAGAGAACGCAGCGCCAAACTCCACGGTCCCTGCATACGTCTTTCGCCTCGCCCCCAGTCTCTCGTCCACCTCTTCATACACGCCCTCCGGAGGGTCCTCGTGGTTTTTACGTGACCTTACTCCAGTATCATCGATACTCTCGAGATTTCTGTTTCCATTCTGTAATAACTCATTGAAGACTCTGGAGACGTGCCTAAACTACCTGAGCACGTTCTTCTTCATTCTTACCATAACATTCTTCTTCAGGCGTATGTCGCCAGCCATTCAGTGTATCCCTTAATTTTAAGTTTGGGACATAAAACAGTAATTAAGCGGTAGAAGTGGGACCGAGAAGTATAACGGAGAAATTTATCTATGACAACTCAACTCTCCTTAACGTTCTCTCCTTATCTTAGTATTTATCCTAGTTGAGAGACAAGAAAAAAAATGTAATATTTCAGATTTTGTTAAGGTAACTATTATAATATAAATATGAAGATCTTTATATATAGAAATAAATTTACTAATAGTGTCAATATGTTATCTTATATCGGAAATGTTATTCAAATCTTCTATTTATATTTCTGTTTATTTATTACGCCATATTTTGAAAGATTTCTCAAAACGTCAACATCACTTCAACTCTCGTGTCATAATTCATTGAATCTTTATGTATTTTAACCTAACACGTCAGAAATTTCCGAAAGTAAAAACTTTTTCAATTAAGAATGATAATAAAATTCCATTCTCATAACATAAATGACTTAAAAGTTGAGTAACTTCTAAGGTCGCATTTCAAAGATGTGTTCGTATTATATTTTATTTACGATTTATTTTTCAACATATTTGGTTTATAATTGGGAAAGTAAGATTGGAAAACATTTTTAGAAAACGTATAAAATTAGAACACAGCGGGATTTGAACTCACGCCGCCTCTTGGAAACCGTCGAAGCTCTATGACCATTAAGCCACGTTCAGTTCAGTTTAGAGAATAGTTTTTCAATTTCCTAAGCGTGTGAATATTACTTTAAAATGTTAAAAAAGTAACATTGGGTAGAATTTTCAAGTAAGTAAGTACGTAAATGTTTATAATGGATGCCAAAACTTTCTTTTCACTTTCAGGGAAGTGACATTTCATATTATTTTCTTATTGCATGATGTGACGCGTACAAAAATAAATTTACTTCAGTAATTGTTATACAAATCTGTATGAAACGAGAACACATTAAAAGATACCAAAGCTTATATATTACCTTAAGAGAAAATGAAATACATCTACATTTATAAGACATAAAAGATATTTCTAATTAAATTTAGAAATACAAAATTATGCGTAGAAACAAAGTAGAAGATAAACCTGTGCTCTCCAATCTTGTTAATCTCGCATAATATATAAACATTAAAAAATATTATATTAAATGAAAATATTTAAATTATTTTTATTTAACCGTTTTGGTAAGATAAAACGCGCATTAAATTGCGCCACTCAGTGAGCAATGTTTTAAATTATATTTTTTTATGGAAATTACAAAGCGGAGTGTTGCAACACTACGTTCTTTCCTACCCTGCTAAGAAAAAGCGAGAAATAAAGACATTAATATTTTACAAATGTCCCACCCAAAGCACTTAAAAGCACTTAAAACCTAAAAACACATAGTAAAACTTGCCGCGTTAATTTCACGGCCTAATTTTATCTTAATCTAACTTTAAGGCGTAAATGCGTAAGAGAAATTCTGATGTATTCAACATGACTGTAACTTAAAGCGTAAAATATTTAAACTGAAATTTTGTTTGAGTTCTATGACTTTGGCCTACTTCTTTGTGGGCCTAAACCACTTTTGCTTAGCGGTCATTGGTGCTATTAAGATTTTCATGTATTCTGAAAAACTAACATTGTAATTATTTTACACTGTTTTTAGTAAAATTATAGAGGAGCTTAAATGAAAAAAGCTTTTGAGTGTTGCGTTAAAAATTCATATTTACGTGAAATAGGTGATTCCCAGGTCCGATTAGACTAAGTGCGGTGTTGTGGGCCTTACTACAAAAAGCGTATTTGTAAAGATGAAATACAATTAAGTTCTGTTTATTATTTTTTATTTATTCATTTTATACTTTTCTCAGATTTTGCAAGGTGGCCTACCTTGAAAGAACCAAATGCATTTGTCATTTTCAGTATTTTCAAAGCATAATGTAATTTCTCTAGTGGAACCAAAAAACCCACGTCAAAAAACCTGTGAATATATTCAAGGTTTTAATTTCACAGCTATGATAAGGCAAAGAATGGCTTAAAGTTCGGTCAAGAATTTCTAAAATTCACATTCATTCAGGATTATGTCACTTTGTTCTTTCTGTTTAGCCTGCTGTATAAAAAACTGAAAATGTCCCTTAGCAAAGTTTGAACCCACAACCCTCGTGATAAACACATCATAAAACTGCATCACAATTATATAACATAATATATTATAATACACATTATAATATCATGAATATTATAATAATTCTTACATCATAAGCAATCTGACTCAAGTCATTGGGAAGCTTATTTTAAATATACGCTTGACGTACGGCAAGTTTCCGTAACTTATGTTATTGCAGTTTCAACCTGTCAATTATACTTTATATATAGAATTGAAATAATTTAGTTCAAAGCATACAATTCATAAAACTTTCTTTAAACATATTACTTTATGTTGCATCATTATCAAGTCTTGAATATCTATTGTGAATATTTCTATAATAAATAATTCTATTATGATAATAAGAAGTCCTCGATATTGGGTGGAAAATGTAGAGCGGAGTCTTGACGCTTGGTTCTTTCTGATTACCCTGCTATGCATACGTAATTAACAAACATATCAACTAATGGCAATGACAATTATTTACATAAAAGAATAACAGAATCATATAAGCTTTTATAAAGCGAAACTTTAAATTATTAGCAATCAAACTGCAAAGGATGATGAGGAAGGAGATGCGCAGTCATGTTTAAGACACATCACATCTTGATCGAACCTAAGTCTTTTTACAGATAACTTCTGACACTAAAAATATAAATACTTAATACAAAAATGTACAATAAAGTCGTGGTAGTGTGTGTGTAATACTAAATAAATATATTTCTAATGCATTTTATTTTATAAAATATATTGATTTTTAACATATCTTCTCTATATAATCTGTAAGTATGCAAAATTTACGAATTTTACGAATTTGAAAACGTAAATATATATTTTCATTATAATTTCATTGTATTAAGTATACTTAAAAGGTAAAAGCAATATTTTTTATCGTCCAAGTCGGATATAATAACCTATCAACGTCCCTGTGTAAGCAAAGATGTAACAACGCTACTATCTCAGGCTCCCAGGCGGGAAAACAGGAATTCATAATAAGCACTTATCATATTTCGACTATAAAATTATATTTTAATTGATCCGACGTATTTCTTTTTAACATATTTCTCTTTGTATTATAAATAGTTTAAATATTAAAAAGTAACCCACAAACGTCCTGAACATATAAAAGCAACAAAACAAGCTGATATTATGGCCTTTTCTATTATGAATGTTTTCTGTATAGCAAGTATAATATGTAAAATAATAATTATAAAATATACGCAAATGCAACATTTAATTCAAATACTTATTCAGACAGCTTTTAGCTTTTATATGATTTTTTATATTATACCCTAAATACAAAGTATAGAAACATCATAATATTATGATAATAAGCATAAGTAGCTTTAAGAATTCTATGCAAATAGAAATAAAAACAAAATATACATACTTTCATCAACCTTTTGATTTACAAAAGGACTTCTTTTCAAAAGGACTACTTTTACACCTCATATCATTTGCAAAGTGTATACGAACACGTTTCGAATCTTTTTTTCTTAAATTTATATAAAAAGTTTATGTTTTAAAAACTAGCAACATTCGTATAAACAAAATTTATGAAAACAATATTAATGAAAGTACTGACTATTTACTTACACATATTCTGTTCGTTGAACCCATTCGTATATATATATATACGAATGGGAAGTCTTTTTCTAATATATAAAAATTTTTTTTAATATATATATAATTAGCACATACATAAAACATGTAATGCTATTTATTAGGATATAAAGTATCTTGTGAATCTAATTGTTAGTTGAAATATCTTTGTATCCAATTAAAAATTTTACATGAAAATAATTAGATTTTTTATTGTATGCCCATGTAAGAAGAGCATCCAAACTAACATATAAATCTGGACATTTATAAGATTGCTACAATGTTATCTTAAGGATGTAAAAATAATTTTCAATATAATATATAGTAATAAATTTGATATTTTCTATGGCTTGTTTTGTGTATATTCCTTTAAAAAAATAATTTAATATTAGTTTTTTAAGCGAAGTTACAATTATTATAAGTACCTTAGCTATAAAATTCTGTACCATTCGTTTATCGAAAACTTACACAAGAATAAATCATAATTTCCTAGAATTATATACAACGATGTGTATTTAGAATTTAATCAGCTACTATTCATCTTGGACAGTTGAAATAGTATTAATATTAAACCAGCAAACGCAAAACAACTGAAAGGGGATATTATTGGCTATTGAATTGCGGCATTGACGAAGTTTCAAATAACATACAGTCTCGGTTAGCATTCCAACAGATTCAAGAAATAAGTTACGGCGATAGTCAACTAAAAAATTTAATTAAAAAGTTAATTTTCATATATATATCTACACAAACAATATATAAAAACAATATCTATTTATATATATGAGTACTTACATTTTATACATACATAAATATGTAGATAAAAAAAACTAAGGTATATGGGAAGTTGCAAAAAATAAAAGTCATTATTATCAAGTTAAGAACGGCGTGGCTTTTCAGTAGACATTTACTAAAAAAGCTTTGTTTAATCTCATCAAAATGCGAAAAGTAAATCAAAGAAAAGAAAACAAATCATCAGTCAACCGCTCACGCCGCTTCTTTAAGCCACAATATAGGAGGAAATGCCGATTTCCCGTTGAGCGTATCAACGACGTACCGACCGTGTCCCGGCCACTGGAATCACCGGCTTTCAATTTATATGACTTGAATGATACCTGGATAATATGTTATTGGTTAACTGTTGTGGTTTCAGCATATTTCTTTATAATATTGGGACAATCAAGTAAGTATTTTGTGCATATTAAAAGTTGATTTTTCTAATTAATATTTGGAATTTACTTTTTTATTATAAAAAGTAATATTGGTTTTTAATTCTTAATCACAAAAAGAAGCATACATATTAATAATGTAAGAAATTAATTTAGACAAGTTCTGTAATAATTCTTCAAAAATAAGATTAATAGTGATTCTTGCGGATTTTGAAATGAAACTATTTTAAAACGTATTAATCCCATATATTAATAAAAAATAATTTTGTTTTGTTAGAAACGTCGGGTTTCTAAAATATATTTTTAATAGTAATAATATACACGATTAATCTGGTTGAAACTAGTCTCATTTCAAAAAATGAAATTAACAAAATCAAAAACCTTAAACACGTAGGAACACTCGTTAACCTATCATAGAAGGCTTTTGAAAGATATAAAAGAAAGGGATTTGAAATAAGGATACCAGTCTCAAGTTACCATTAAGCCCTCTAATTAGGTTTACTGAAATCTGTCTATCTAGACGGAAATCCTTAGTTAGTTGTACCTAACCTAAGTGGAAACTGAATAGTCAAAGACCTTTCACATTGAATCAACATCGTTTTTTTTTCATTTCAGAGTAAAATAGTGGAAGCGCAGATGATAGCTGATGATGATGCTAAGTTAGTTTATAAGTGTTGTTTGTATAAGAAAATTCAAGTCTAACAATGAAAAAAAAATGTGTTACTGACTTGATTTATTTAAGTAAATTATTTTTTACAACTTCATGCTTTTTCCCGCATATTAGGGTAGACAGAAAGAAGTAGTCTCGAGACACTTCATTCGTCACTTCCTACTCAATTCCGACATATTGTGTTTTCAACCGAATCCGAGATATAGTGAAACTCAACGCCGCAGAAATGAAAGTAAATAAATATAATCGTTCTTCAGAAAGTGAATTGAACCAACAACCACCGTATATATTGTCAAACACTGTTACAGTGCGTCAGTATGAAAGCACCAGTTTTGTATATTATTACATGACTTTATATACATAAATTTTAATGGATTTAATTTAATTATTTTAAGGCAAAGAATTCTGGAAACTATTCCAAGTGTTTCAAATAATATTAATTGAATATTCCAATTTCCTGACACAAATCTGTCGTTAAGGGTTCGCCTCAATCACAGCGAGGAACATCTAGCTATTAATGATATTGTCTCAATTGTATTGACAAGGGTATTACTTGTTTCTTAGTAGAGTACATCCTTACAGAAAATACAACGAAACTTATAAAACTGTCTCGAGAGGAAATCTTCCAAAATATTTTATAACATTTTTGATTACATTTAATTTGCAAAAACAGTTTAATCTGACGATCATTTAGTCTCCACTAAACTTCGCTCATTTTACATAAAAGAAACTTCTTAAGCTCGACGGACATCCAACCTTTTCTTTAAAACATTTTGTTTTACGGCCAACAAACAGGCCTAAGTTCTAGCGCTGGTAAATGGCGGCGGGTACCTCGTTACATTAAATTAAAAACAAAAATACGTTAGACTAAGGGATTTCAGGGGAAAGCCGTGTACTAACTAAGAATGTAAGCTCCCAAATAGAAAATCAAATTTAAAATTCGTCTGCAATTCTCAAGAGTTAGGTATTAGTATATACAAGAACGTGGTAAAGGCGTGAGTGGACGGACCGTTTCGAATTGAAATTCTAAACAAACCTACTAAACGCGCGCGTGTTTCCAAATGCCAATGTTATGGTCGCGACGTAACTATTACTAAACATATGCCAAAATGAGTTTGGTCAACGTGTTATGCGTCGCTGAAAACGGTAATGGCAAAAATATTTGGGTTGGTTGTGTAATGACAAATGGTTATTGTTTGGGATAAAGGAATTTTCATGAAGTAGACGGTATTTTGCGCGTTTATGCAGTTAATTAAATTAATTTGGTATAAAGTTTTTTTATTTGTATTAATTTCACTGTTTATTGTGAATAAATAAGTAATTTAATACTATTACATTCGGGTGCAAATACAATTAAATGAAAAAATTGCTTCACGCCTTTTTCCCGTATAGCAGGGTAGTGAGAATTTAGTAATAAAACACTCTGTTCTCCACTTTCCGCCTGACTTCGAGACATTTGTCGCGGAAAAATGAAAATCATTTTAATATAATCATTCCTCCGAATAAGAGTGGAGTGGGGGTTGAACACACAACCGATTGCGTTTATATTCAGACGGTGACCCACTGCGCCACGATGGCCAACGGCTTAGTAAATTTAAACAATAATGATTGAATTAAGGCTTTTATGAAGAAAGATTATGATGATTATAGTGTAGAATTTTTGAAAGAGGATCATATTATATTTAAATTTTTTAAGAACTGTGTGTTATGTTAAAAAGTTTGCGAGATAAAGAATTAAATTAATACCTTGTAAAAATTACTTTCAAATATACTCAGCCATTCCAAAATTTTCATTGTAGTTTAAAAAAAAACAAGATACGTATAATAAATTATCACCTTAACTTCCTTAAGCTTCGGTCCTAGACTCAGGTGCAAGCTCTGTCACTTACACGTTTTAAGGGTTTACGATAATATAATATATGTTTTTGCCTACGGGATTTGTGGTTGTACCTAACCAGTGGACGAATGCTGAAAATATTGTAATTTAGATTTTATTTATTTATTTATTATTTGTCACGCGCAACTGTGCCTGTTCAGTTTCGTTTATCACCCAAAACACACGCACTTCCCACTTACTTTACAAGTATCATTTTTTAGGCTCAACCCAACTCTTTAGTAAAGCAATATTATATATACGTTATGTATATTAGCTTTTATTAATATAATATAAACATTTTTTATTCAACCATTCAAGTTCAAATTTATTTTTTGATGATGATGATTGTTTCCGGCAAATTTCGGTCACGGTGACTGCATCAGTGTCGCAGTCCAGTCGCAGTGCAGTCAAATGCACAGGGCATGTTAGAGTGCTCGGAAACGCAGGACCCACTCGCCTTCTCTCTTTGTTGACCTAGTGATACGGAGAATCGATACTACCGGAGAAGGGTTCCAATGATGCATCTGGCTAACCGAAACTGCTACGGTAGAGGGCAATTTGCCTGAAGATGCTTTTTCAACAGGGTCGGGAGGAAATCTGTGTTCAGCTTCCTTTTCCGCCGGCTACAAATTCATATTTTTTCCACTATTAGTGGATGACACTTGTTTTTTCTTGAGTTTTTACAAATATTTTCACTTTCCACTTGAAATACTAGGTTAGCGCGTATTAATAGAAGCACAAATAAACTCTTAAGTTTCATTATATGTTAGCAATAGGTTATCTTTACCTATACTGTTCTATTTATGTATTGCCTGCGTAACCAGATTGGTACCTGTATAGAAATTCTTGCATAGTGGGGATACATTCAGCAGTGTCACACATCTAGTGACTGAGATGCCATTCCTCACATTATGGCACACTTGCTGGGACGTTCAAACTGTCCATTCAAATGTTTAACGACCTGAGGAAATGGACGTGGCCAAGTACTGGAAAAATATCATTTAAGCATTTGATTTATTCACACGAAAAAGAAGAAGAAGACTGAGATACGAGATGTGCGTAAAAAACACTATTTATATCCTAAGTGTGTAAAATAATAAATGCGAAAAGATTAAACAATCACTCAGTATCTGAAGTATTATTTAATTAAACGTACCTTATATTTAATATACATAAATTAGTAGACGTCGGCTAAGAACAAATTTGAGACTAAAAGTCCTTAATTTTTAAGGTATCTAAGTCCAGCCCTGTCGCAAAATCCGTCCATAGCGAATATCTACCAAATTTCAACTTTATACGTGAAGCGGTTTTGGACATTTCGTGATGAACTGAGATGATCTTTCGATTTTATATACTTATATATAGATGTATACATATACATTTGTGACGTGACTCAATTAAGTAGCCAGTTTTCCTTCCAATATTATATATCCAACTATTACTTAATACACTACGGATGGGATTGCACGGTACACTGCTCTTATATTATTGGGATAAGTAAACAAATAAGGGAAACTTAGAACTGACAGCTAGTTGATGGCCAGCATTATAGGGCCTTGGGGAAATAAATTAATGGAATTTCATAGTAAAGTGAAAAAATGCGTAGGTACTCCTTTAGGAAATTTACAGATTATTACTGTATATGTAATAAAATATATATATTTTTATTACAGCTTCACACATTTGTGTGTGACGATCCAACCCAAAACCAATTGCGTTAACAATCACACCCTGTCCCACTGTGCCATCATTGCCTCAACTTCACAGATTAAAACTGTATATATAAATAATTTAAAAAAATATAAAGGAATTTACTTAATACGCTATAATATTTAAAAGTTTTAAGGAAAGTGGAGAAAGGAGATTCTTAGCCACGAGCTGCAGATGTATGAAATAAATATTAATATTACAAAATATAGCAATAGCTTAAAGTATTGGTACAAAACTCGGCATACGTAACTATAATAGTAATAGCCGTAGAAGTATTGGTTAGTATACATTTACACGCTTTTAATTATGAACATAAATTAATTTAGATTATAACAACTTACAAACATATATATACTATAGCAAAATGCTAAACGATGACTTTTGTTTTACATGAAAACTACTACATATTAATCACATTGAGTAACTAAAGCATGTAAGGTAATCCTCTCTATGCCTGCTATCAGCGGGGCCAGACTGGCAATTTACATCTAATTCGCTAACACCATATCGTAAAATATGATGGGGTTGACACCCATTACGACGAATGACGCAGGGTTTTTTATTCTGATATACATTCAGTGTTAAAATTTTAAAGTGCGACAGTAAAATAGTATGTACTAAAACATAAAACATTATTAGAAAACGAACGAAAATTAAAACGCAAACGCAAAACGAAATTTTTAACGCAACGGGATTTGAAACCACGCGTCTAGGAAACCGTCCAAGTGCTCTGACCGCTATATCTTATAGTCGAAATTCTTATACGCTTATTACAATTTATATTTTTTGTTAGCATCACTGTAGAGAGATTTAACTGTATGAATAAAACTTAAATTTTTTTAAATATATGAAAGTACTATATATTTAAAGGTTTAAATTTTACTTAGTTGCAATAATAGTCTGAAGAAATTATATGAATCATTTTAAAATATCTAAATAAATTAGAAATCCTAAGATCTATCACAGAACCTCAATGGAGATACGCCAATCACTGATGCCGTAAATAGCTTAAACCGAACTTAAGTCACAATATCTATGGTTGTCATTTGCCAGAACTATTTGTGGTAAATTTAGCTATTGCATGTTTCAATATTGATTCGGGCTTTCATTGGGTTACCGCTGAATCAATTCAAACATAACATAGTAGAAACTGGTCTGAAATTTCCTACAAATTGTCAGTTTGTAAATGCCTTTGAGGAGCCAAATACGTGCTTTCTAAATCCCGGATGTTCCAGAATTGTAAAGAATCATTTGGATATCGTCCACTTTCGTACCATGCAGCTTTTCAGGACGAACGTGTTTGACTAAGTGGATTATGCGACATTTGTGATATACACTGTATACGTGTCGATATAGATTACAGATTCACGCTTTTCCCGCATAACAGGCTAGTCAAAGATAAACTAGTGTCAAGGCACTCCGTTTTCCGCTTTCCGTCTGCAACCGAGTTATTATGTGTCAAGGGACATTACTTTTCTTCTAAAGACGCTGCGCTACGCTCTCGTGAGAAGACTTTACAGTCTTTGTACCAGATTATTGAAATAAAAATAACTTAAATATAAACATTCCTCAAAGTGGAAATTGAACCCACAAACATAACAATTAAAGCCACATGTTATACCACTGAGCCCCGACAGCTTAGTTTAAAGATTATGAAGTTCGTATAATATGTAGATAGATTATTCACATAACAGTGAAATTCCTACAGTATAATATAAAACATTTTCATTTAGTTTTTCCGTCCATTTAACAAATGTAGTACACTTTGTTTACTTTGGAATTTCAACATTTTTAAATTGAAAATTTCTTGGTAATTTTCACTCGGGTCTTGGACTGGCAGAGATGGATTTGTAGGACACATATTGTTTTTAAAGTGTTAGTCGCTAGGTATTTTTAGATTGGCTATTTGAATTATTTATTGTGCAACTGAAAGTAGCTTTGTTTTGTTTAAGAAATGGTAATAGAATAATGATAGTATTTTTTTGTATTTTTGTAGCTTTACGACTTTTTTTAATTTTACCTGTATATCTATCTATTAATATATGTAAGAAAATCTTGTTTGAAAAACCTTATTTTGATCCACTTCTCGTCGTTCAATTACTTCAAAATTAGAATTAGTTCGTTCCCAGTTCTAGGCACTACACTATCATCATAGCATCATTGTCTTTACCAGTGCGACAAGAATTTATTTTATTATTGTTTTTTTTTACCTCTTTTTTGAATTATTGTATTTTAAGTATGAAACTTAAATGTAAACAACGTTTTATATATAAATATGTACATACGAGTATAACACATTTAAACTCACTGTCCGTAATAAAGCAAACTTATCATAACAGAAACTAATGAGATAATTGCATGACGTGCCTTTGTGAGGACTCTCCCCTCTTGTTGTTACAAATCATATTAGGTCTTCATTAACTCGCAATATAATGTATACAGTTAACATTACACGAGCTTAACTAATTCGGGTACTAACTTGAACTAAATTTTCCACTTTGAACTAATTTATTAAAATTTTCATTTTGCCAATTCTAAGAAGATATTTCTTTATTTATATATTGTCAGTAAAAAAAATGAAAATATATAAATTTATACAAGCGACCCACTCACGGCTTCCGCCGCGTGAGCTATATCTGTTTCGTATTTTCGGCAATCATTTGCGTAAAATACGACGAAACGAAATTTCTAGGAAAACCAAATAAATTAATAAAAAAGTAGCCTATGCTCATCCCAACACCCTCAATTATCTCTGTATAAAATTTCAGCACTATCGGTTCAGCGGCTTTGCCAAGATCACATCACAGATAGACGGACAGAGTTACTATTGCATTTATAATACTAGTAAGGATTTAATTAATACAATTAATTAAATCCTTACTAGTATTAGTTAAAAATCTCTGACAGGAAACTAAGACAACATATACAATTTCAGTCAATTATTTGGTAGCTGAAATGTAAGCGCCTTAGAGCTTGAGCATATCTTACCGTGAAAAGTTTAATTTCAAGAAATAGCTTGGTAAATGACGGTTTCAGTGTAATATCAACACCCTCTATAAATTTTAATATACTATCGTTACGGGTTTAGGGTTTGTTACAGCCATTTATGTGTAGAGTTAAAACATCCAATCGACAATATTTCACACAAAATAGTTACGAGTCATGTGTGATAAAAATTTAAAATATATTTTTATGCTAAAAAAGAATATTAGTTCTATATCACCACGGAATACGTTATAATTTTGAAAATGTTTTTTGAATTTCCAATATATGGTGTTGGTTATTTTCGAATACCAAAATTTGGGTTCCGGACCCTTTATCATGCACATAAACGCTTTCAGTTCATATTAAACAATATAATTAATTAAAAGACATAGCTTCATTTAAAATATGGAAAAAATCAATAACCAAAGGTTTTATTACGTAGACAGAACCTAGTGACAAAACACTCCACTCTTTACTTTAATACATAGATTTATTATATAAATAGTCCAAAACTAAATTCCAAAATAACTCACTTGAACTAAATCTGGCAGTTATAACAATCTAACCACTGCGACCGCTTACAAAACGATGACGAATACAACCGCCATGCAAATCGAGTCCAACTGTTTCATTCATTCACGACCGCAGTGAAATTGAAAATACTAGTTTTATAGCTTTCTAATAAATATACGAACGTTTGACGTTCGTTTCAGCCGCGGTCAGGTTTTAATAGAATGTATAAAAATCCTATCGCAGTTGCAAATTGGTGATTGTAAAGGTGATGGTTGTTAGTTCGGTTCCGTTCGAGAGGATGTTAATTTTTGCAACAAGTTTAGGTTTTTTCATCTAGTTATGAAATAGTTTACTCACGGTATCTTGCCTCGCTAAATATGGGAAATAAAAAACCATATATTATCTTTATAAATACAGCTTCACGCATTTTCCCAGGTAGTTACCCAGTGTCAAGTGACTCTGATCTCCATTTTCCACCCGAATTCGAGACATTGTGTGTTGAGTGACGCAGCTCAATGCCACACTCTATCTTGTTTCCCCAGAGCGTAGGTGAGAAAATAATTAATATATAATCGTTCCTCTGAATTTTAATCAAACCAATAGCGCTTACGGTCAGACGCTGTCACGCTGCGCCACGATGGCCTAAATATATGGCCTCTTACAATTATAATACTTATTTTATTATTTAGTTTGATATATTTTTAATTCATTATTATAGCAGAATATTAGTTTTCAGCACTCGTTCTCCATATAAACATGAACTAATTCTAGTTTCATAGACGTCTGTCCTAACTAACTAACCTTAAAATCAGACAATCTTAAGATATTAACGTAAAAAGCTTTAGAATAAAAAAGGTCATTTCCATACAATTTTCATACAAATGCAAAATATATAACACATCCAAGCAGCATGAAACAGTTACCAGCTTATTATACGTGTAACTAAACGCCTATTAAAATGGTTAGTCACGCTACATCACACTAATAAGCTCTAATAGGTTCCAATCTAGATGATTATCTACTAAGTACGTATATAAAGCGACTTAGGATATCATAGAGTGATTCAGTTTTATTCTCTCTGTAAATAAAAGAAAGGGATTTTATTGCAAAATATCACTACGTTCTGATTTCTGTCATGTAATAAATATTTTGTATAGTGCTGTGTTTGAATTTTATATGGTTATTGAAGGTTTTCTACATGTAATTACTATAATTGAATGGATAATTATATCAAAATCCAAATATTCTTGATTCAAATAATCTATTTTAAGCACTTTTCAATCGTCAATTAACATAAAATGTCAGTATTATCAGTCCTAGCAGAAGTTACTACTAGCTGTTCAGTTCTGCTGAGAAGAACCTGCGAGTAACTCAACTGCTTGCTCCTTTCAAATACAGTTTTATAATAAATTCATACCTATCATTAGCCTCTCGAATGAGCATCAACAGCATTTAAATTCACACATTAACATCAGAGTAGTATTCCTGGACAGAATAATATACTTTCCTCAATAATAAGTTTGTAATCTTGACTTTGAATTGTTTAAGTGGCAAGTCTGAAATTATATCCGGATTTTTATTATACCAACGTATACTTTGTGACATAAATGGTTTATTGACATTTGGAGGTGAAAACAAGGAGTAATCAGCTTATTTTTACTTCTTGTATTTATACCGTGTCTATCACTGTTTTTTTAAATACTCGTATATAAGACATATTTAGAAAACGTATAAAAATCCCGCTGCTTTCAAATTTTATAGGTTTTCTAAATATGTCTTTTTCAATTTCCCAAGTGTGCGATTAACATTTTAAAAAATGTTAAAAAATAATCATGTATATTTTTGCGGATATACAAACTGAACAGTAAAATATCTAAAAATATGCCTCGATAAGGTTTTGAACTTCTTGCGTACAACAATGCCAGTACAGTGTCAAAATTTTACACAGTATAATATTTTATATGAATTAATTTAATTCGTTCTTTTTATCAGCTTTACGTTTTTACGCACAGAATACAGAGAGAGAGAGAGAGAGAAAGAGACTCTAGTGTCAAGACACTTCATTCTCCAATATTGAGTCTGAATTGAAGACATTGTGTGTTGAGTAGCGATACTCAAAATCACACTGCGGAGACATTAACTTAATTAATTTAAATACCCACAAGTGGGAATCGAACCCTCAACTAATCGCGTTTACAGTAAGGCGCAGACCCGCTTCACCACAATAATTGTTCTTTACAAAACAGGTAATTACAAAATTTTAATCAATTGCTATTATTTGTAGTCTGTCGTAAAATATCTTGAAACGAATTAGCCAATTACAATTTACCACAATGTGAGGTTAAAAATTAAATTTCTACCTTTTTCATTTTAACCAAAATTATTTAAGGGTTAATTTAGAATTCATTGTATTCATACTCGGGGCTAAAATGTTGTTAAAATATAAACTTGTTAGTTATTTACGTACTCGTTAACGCGATGAAGTTTAAAAATATGTTACATTTTAGACGCAAACGCTACACGCATTGTATAATATGTTGTTAATTTGTATGAAGATTAGTTAATTGGATTAGTTAGGGCTTTTTTTGTGTACATGTCATTTGTATGAAAAAGGAACGGAGTATAGTTGGCTTTGTTCTTTTAAAATAAATTAAATAATGGTTGCTACTTCAAATCTTGTACAGAGTTGAAATAAATCGTTATATTTATGATTATTTCGATTTCATCACGTAAAAAATGTGATAAGTTAGAAGAATATATACGCTGTTTCAAGCTTTTTCCCGCTAAGGGTAGTCAGAGAGAATCAAGTGTCGAGTGTCACTCTATTCTTCACTTTCAGCTAGAAATCGAGACATTGCGTGCTATGAGGTGGAACTGAACGCCACGCTTTATCATGTCATCAGAGCAGAGAAATAAAAATGATTGAAATGTAATCAAATATATATATATTAATATTGAATGCAACTATTTTAGCCGAATTAATCGCCTATAAATTGGTAGTCTGCAGACTAACATGGGAGCACGGACTAATGTAAAGTGACGTTAGGCTTAAAAAAATTGTTACGGAATACTATATTATATGTAATAATCGTAAAAAAAATTATTTTCGTTTTCTTTTAATTATTTTATATATTTAAACTTATTTTTTGATACCGATGGTTCTGTGTCCGATTTCCACACCGGGAAATGATCATATTTAAATTATTTTCATTTCTTCGCACTGGTAACTAATAAACGCAACGTTGAGTTCCACCACGCAACACGCAATGTTTTGGATTCGGGTAGAAAGTGGAGAGCGGAGTGATTTGCCATTTGGTTCTCTCTGCCTAGTTAAAATGTGTGGCTGGACAAAAAGTCAACCAATTTTTTATTCACGATAGTATAACAGCGTTAGGAAGGTAAAAATTCTATCGACATTTCACTCATTCCACACGGCTGTCGACTACAACTTATTGCGCCGTGTCAGCGTGACTAAGCATAATAGGTCTGAATAGAGTTTTTTATTTCTGCCAATTTTTGTATATCCATTACTTTGACCGATAGGAAAATTGTTTTCGGATTTACTGGAACGCTAAAACGTTCATTATGCAAACTTTTCGTTGTCTAAAAGATTTATAACGTAATATATTTTTTATTAAGTTACATTAACTAAAATATATACTATAAGTTTAGCTTTTATGGACTTTCGCATGTCCAAAATATATATGTGTGTGTATTTGAAATTACATGATTTTTTTTAAAAAAAGTCCTTTTCTTTTATTATAGAAAAAAAATCTAAATTTGTTATTAGATATAGCAAAAATCTCCTGTAGAATTCATGTATGAATCATTACATATCCGCACAGTATAATAGAAACAATTCATTCTGTATACTTAGGGTGAGGTTCTGAAATAATAAATTAAAATTAACCCAACTCTTGCCAACAAGTAGGTTCCATTATATATATTAAATTATATTAAGTATACTTTATATATATACTTACCTAAGATTCTTATTTTAAATTTATTGATTTAAATATAATACACTCTCCATGCCAACGCTTTTATATAAAAATTAAATGAAGCGCAAAGAAAAACAAAATTAAACATAATTTTCTTAAACAATCAACAAAGCGAGCGATTTAAGCCTTTTATAATCAAATCGATTACACTTCAACTTAATGAGAATCAAAGTGAGTTTAAATACAGTTCTAAATACTGTAGTTAAACTTATTAAAATATACAGTCAATAAAGCTATAGTTAAAATATCCATAGGTTGATGTTCTGTTTTATAAAGTACTAACACTGAATAAATGGCTTAAGTTTTCATTGAGAGGATATAAATAGGAAGGATGGTCAGGGAGAAGAGAAGTAGCGGAACTCAACACCGTTCTTTGTCGTAGTACAAGTAGAACATTAAAATATAAACATGCCCTGGAGTGGAGATCGAACTCACAAATCTGTAGGTAATCTATATTATAGTAGGTCAATAATATGATCCAAGCTGGTACAAAGGGCTTTGAAGAGCCTAGACAGCAATCGTCCGACAATTTAGCATGATTCAGCAATTACAAGGTTTACAACATGGATTATTCAAGCTTTGCTATACTAATAGTAGTTATTGGTATATTTTAACTTTTTTAAAGTGTACTTAGGATATGAAAATGCTTTTTTAGAAAACGTACAATAATCTTTGAAGGTTTCCAAGATGCGCGGATTCTACTTCCGTTACGTTAATATTTTACACGTTTATTAAAAAGTTATAGTGTACATTGACTATGAACATTTCTTAATATTGTATTACAACTGTTTATTTTTAATAATTGAATGGAAGTGTTTACTTTTTAGGTATTTTTATCAGCGCAAATAATTTATTAATACTCCAAATTTAAAATAACTTGAAGATACTAATATATATTTTTTTATAGATACCATTATTGCGCTGTAGGTTTAAGTTGGATGCAAGATGGTTGTAAGAAAATTATTTTCCCTAGTCCCTCCCGATTAGCTCAAAAGTCGCGGCGTTAGATGAAACATCTGAATTTGGTGGACATTGGCGGACCACATGTCTACGCACTTAGTTACTCTATCCTAGTATGTGAGGGAAAAAGTTTAAAGAAAAAAAGAAAGCATTTACTTAAACTTCATGTAAATATTTTGACTATTTCATTTGTTAGACAAATTGCAAATATACTGCATATATACCAAAACGAATATAGTGTTTTTGTACATTTATCATTATATAATAAAATATTTGTTTTTAAAAAGACATATTTAGAAAACGTATAAAATTTGAACGCACCGGGATTTGAACCCGCGCCTCTTGAAAACCGTTCAAGCGCGCTGACCGCTAACACATGCGTCGTCATGCATCCAGCTACGTTGATATTATTTTACGCTTATTACAACCTATATTTGTTTTTTTAAATACGTTTTCTAAATATGTATTTTTCAATTTCCTTAGTGTGGGAATAACACCTTAAAAAATGTTAACAATTTTTTTTATTTTTTTTGCTTTATCCCTAGCGGGGTAGTCAGAGAGAACTGAGCGCCAACCCTGCATCAATCTCCACTGCACCAACCCTGGACTGTCAACAACCTCTGCATACACGACCTCCGAGGGTTCCTCATTTTTACGTGACCAGTATCATCAATACTGTATTCTCGAAGCTTAACCAAGGTCTCCATCTATCTCTCTACCTCTTTTTCTTTTATGATCAATTTAAAAAATTAAGCGACATGCCACTGCCTATTTTTTTCGAAGTTTCCCTATTAGACTTAGTTCAGTTCTTTAGTTATGGCAGTTCGAACGTGCAAGTTAACCACTTATCACTTCGCCAGTGTGACGTTGTATGGAGAATACACGAAGGAGATTGATGCGTATTGAGTAACGACTGTCAATCGGCTATTATTAATATGAATACTCATTTGTTGAAATAATAATGATATACGTAAAAAATATACATTTAAAAACTTTATTACCTGAAAAGATCGCTTGCACATATTAAAATGTGAGACAACCGTGAATTGCAACCACAGATTGTCTAAAGCAATAATATTTTAATACAATATGATAATATATCAACGTATCGTGCAGAATTCAATATCCACGCTTATTACGAGACGAGTAATCTCTGTATGGAAATAAATTCGTCGTATGAATAGCCTGTCAATCCAATTACCCGCTTTTCGGATGCCGGTGTATTTACAAATAAATGAGTACAGGTAGCTTCGGGAAAATTTTGTAGGTGAATTTGAGGTCAAATTTTGTGAATAGCTCGCTATTTACGGTGCATTGAAATTTAAAATATTATTTTTTTTCTATGTTGTTAATTTATTTTGTTGGAAGTGTTATTTATTGTGTGAATAGCTGTGCCCGCAACTTCGTCCGCGTTTTGTTATAAGGGTATGGACTAATCCAATTATCATATATTTTTATTTATTATATTTTACGGGGTATGCAAGAGGTACTCGATTTTTTCTGGCCATTATAATTGAATGGCAAAAACAAGCAGTGATAATGATGCACAAAATTAATAATGATGAATAAAATAAATAGGCTATCGTGGTACATGTGATACTGTATCCGTAATAGTGGGTTCCATTCCCACTCGGAGAAATAAAAATAATTAAATTTATTTTCATTTCTCTGTTGACAAGACGTTGGGCGTCGCAAATTAACATGCAATGTCTCAATAAGGCGGAAAGTGGAGAAAGTACAGCCTTCACACTGGCTTTTATTCTGCCTATCCCGCTATACGGGAAAATGCATGAAGCTGAAAATAAAAGAATCAAACGAACCAAATATTTTTACAAAAATAAATTGAAAAATATAACAAATTATTATTCAAAGAATTATCAAAAATTTTGATTGCCCGAGTTACAGCGTATTAAAAATTCCAACTGAAATCTACTTCCAAACGGGGGCACATTAAATGCGAAGTTGGAATGAAAATAAAAACGTTAGTATTTTAAGAATTTACGACATTCGTTCTGGCACGATTGGGACGCACTTAATTGAAAAACTTTCCGCCCAAAAACGGGGACAAAGTTTCTGGAGTGCTTCGTATTCGCATTCGTATTATACGAAACAAGAATTGTTTTTATCTTACTCACGCATGTTCGGGTTCAGGAATTATGATAACTTCGTCATTGAAAATATTTAATTTAAGTTTTATTTCAAACTCATATCTATTATATTTATAAATAGCTAAAAATATTTCAAGCTCGCTCCTTTTTTTAATAGAACAAACAGAAATATTTAACTTTCGGATAGGTTCAGCTACAAAGTTACGTATATAAAAGCTATGAAAATTTAATAAATGTTTGCAACAAGTGAAAATCGGATAACCCGAACGTATTATTACGCTAGAACGGCGATGAATTTGCTAAATCATTTTTGATCCTGAATTCCCTTAGCAAGTGAAAGTTATAGTTTTCTAAAAGTTAGGCTTGCATTCAAGTTTAATTAGTAAATTGGGTATTTTATAAACTTTTCTATTAAAACGCCTTTAAAAACAAAGTTACTATATTTTCTTAATTTAAATTTATCACTCGAATCAAAGTTCGCGCTTTAAATATTAAAGTTGAGCAGAATCAATGTTTATATATTTAAGGATAACCTTAAGTGTAAATAATAACACGAGTATTGCTTGACGATCCTTTATTTGAACAAACAAATTGGGAATTGTTTTGACTTTTACTACGTATATAATATTTAACACATTATTATAAGATCTATTTTGAGGCTATCGTGGCGCAATGGGACAGCGTTTGATTCCAAACGCGATTGGTTGCAAGTTTGATCCCAATTCACTCTGGTACGAAACAAAGGGAGGTGTTGAGTTCCGCCACTCCAAGACGCAATGTCTGGGATTTGGGGCAGTAAGTGGAGAACGGAGTGTTTTGATTCCAGGTTCTCTCTGACTATCCTGCTATGCGGGAAACATCGTGAAGCTGCTTTCTTTGCTTTTGCTTTCTTTATTTTGTAAGCATCGTTTGTAATAAATTCTTGAAAAATACTTATATATATACATATATATGTATATATATCATAATGTTATTTTTCTCTCTAAAGAAAATGAGATGGTATATTGGAAAATTTTATTACATCTACTCCCATATAAAATGACACTCGTGATATGCAATCTACCTATATTAAATTTTGTTATTGCTTTTTAAACTTTATGCTGTCGACATTTAATGGATACCATTCTCATATATTTCATTTCTGAACTTCGCTTTTTTTTATTTTCCCCATCGGTCACATGTATATGGGTAGAGCAAAAGGGAGTCCAGTAATAAGATAATTCGCTTTCCTGTTTCGGACTACTTGCGATTTTGTTAGGTTGTATAAGTTTATTTCACATAGTAATTAAGTTACAAACATATTAAGCTTGATACAGTACATGTGGATTTGTGTTTTTTTTACTTAGCCATAAAACATAAAAAATACATAAATAAAAAAATCTAAAATCTCCTGAACCCACCTTTAAATCATTTTAATATAAAAAAGGAAACTGTTAGAGATACCAAAGTAGTAAATTATATAAAACATAAATAAAATCAAAGTAATATTATATTACAGGAAGAACAAATTATACCTGGTTACTTTTGCGGTCAAAGAAGTTAATTAGCATAATAATATTATATAGTGAGTGCTTGCACAGTGTGGAGGTCAAGCAAACACGTTGCATTTATCAACTTAAAATCTGGAACTGGAAATATGTATATATATGTAAAGTATAAACTTGTTGTAACAAGTTGTGGCTCAAATCTAGGACGGATATAATTAACACGAAAAGATTAAAATGTTTGTATGTTTGTACATAATATATTTACCAGGCAAATAATTATCACACTGGTAATACTAAGCGCGTTCTTGAGTTGCGCCAAATAAACCGAAATGAATCGATTTCGAATGGAAATAGGAGAAAATGAGCGTTTTAACAAAAAAGCGAGCAAAAGAAAGGAAAGGTTGTTTATATAAACATAGAGGTGCATATGTAAGTATAAGAAATTTATTGAAATTGCATATAAAATTTTTGAGCACAATTTTATCTTGTGCCTCTTGGATGTCGTCCAAGCGCTTTAGCCAATTAAGCTAATATAATAAGTATATTTCAGAATTGACACGGCAGACGTAATATCCACTCGGGAGAATGATTTTACTTAAATTATTTTCATTTCCATGTTCAAGACATGACAGATGTCAAGACGCAATATCTCGATTTGGGGCAGATGCCAAGAAAAAGCGTGGCGTTTAGTTTCACTACTAAGCATGTCTCGTGTTCGAGAAGGTATTCAGAAAGTGGGGAACGGAGTGACTTGACACTAGGTTATCTTTGACTACATAGTAAGATAACATTTTTGACTATTTATCAAAATTCAAACAGCATTCATAACAACAATTAAGTACAAACATCTTCGTTCGACAATGAAACCTATATTTTCATTCCATCCTTCCCCAGAGCAGGTACCGTGTTTAATTTGCAAGCTTTGTTATTCATTTTGTCGACGAAAGACAAAAATACATTTCAAACGAAATGGAAAAATATGTCTACCGCGTTTTTGTTGCGGAGATTACAGTCCTTTACCTATTTGTTTTTAGAAACAACGTAAATGGCTTAATTTTAATGATATATTCTTATTAAAATAACATTGAAATATAGATAATATATAAAAAATATATATACTATTCTATTTCTATTTCAGTATCTATAAAATTTATAAACTATTTTTTCTAAACACATCTTATTTTAGATTTTAAGAGACTGTAGGTAATTGTTTGCAGCATATATAAATTAATAATCCTATAATAACGACATCATTAATTTGTGGTATAATAAAATAAACATATTTGTTATTCTATTAGTCCAATTTGATCTAGCTTACCTAGACAGACAAATAAAAACAAAAAAGCCTAATAAAAACGATTTAACAAGTGAATAATGTCATACAATGGCAAATTGCGCTTTCATTTTTACTTGGATTTTTTAATTATAATATTTACCATACTAATATTATATAAATGTGAAAGTAACTCTGTGCGTCTCTGTGACGTCATCAATGCCAAACCAAACCGCTAAACCGGATGTTATAAAATTTTATATAGAGATAATTGAGGGTCTTGGGATAAATATAACATAAGCCTAGATCTTTTTCTCCCATTTTACGCGGGCGAAACCTCGAACGGGTCGTAATTTGTTTGTGTTGTAAATATTTTAGTAATTTTTCTGAACTGCTCCACAATTCGCGGCATTGTGCCACACGATATATCAATATTTCTTAAATCAGCAGAAAGTAAAGGTGTAACAAGTAAATTCTGGCGCAGTCTACAAGCATTTGACTGTATACACAATGAGTGTGGGTTTGTCGAACCACTCTGTGGGTCACACTCATTGGAATGATTATATTTAAATTATTTTAATTTCCGCTCTGGCGACAGTACAAAGTGCGACATTGAGTTCCGCGAAAAGAGTGTTCCCTAATAAAAGAGTGTTTTAAAACTACGTTTTCTTTGCGTAGTTGCAAAAATATATGACGATAATAATAAGTAAGCATTAACCAATCTGATTACGCACATAAAAATAAATTCTCCAATGAAAACATTCGAAAATCGGGCGACAACACGTAGCCGAGAGCTGTGTAAATAGCGTTTTAATGGAATTTTTCGTTCAGAACGACTATACGTCATGAACGTACATACCTACATACTTACATATGTATATATCCGTATATAAATATCTGTATATAATCAGGGATTCTCAATCTTTATTGCTTATTGCTGTATTGTTTATGATTTTATATACGAGGGATTCGTGAAGTAGAATAATTATTATATTAATCAATTATTAACCCATATATAATTTATAATCTTTATATTTCCTTGATCTTGTTTTATATAGCTGTGCCACGGCTTTTCAATGCCAAAACTACTGCATGAAGTAATATATAACGACTGTTTGTTTATCATAATTTTTGTTTTTTTGTTATATATATATATATTTAAGCACACTGTTACGTCGTCATTGATTGATGATCTTAAATTAGTTACCAAAAATAACCTTAAATATCAGCTTCACACTTTTTGTCACATAGCAAGGTAGCCAACGAGAACCTAATATCGAGACTCCATTCGTCACTAACAAAATTAACCTTAAATATCAATGTGCATTATATACTTCCACAGAATTCATCGAAAAAAATAACACAAAAAAACAACAGGAAGTGTAATAACTTGTTCTTATAAATAAAAAAGCGTAATAAGTTACACAATACACAAAATTTCACTAACACACAAAAGTGGTTGAGAATCACTGATCTATGACATCACGCGTTCCCTTTGAATTGATATTTGGAAATTGAGAACTGGTATTTCGATTGTTTTGTGGCAGTCTGGTCCGCATGACAAGTACTGTGTTTCCGTATGTCGCGTTTGAGCTATGACTATACATGTGCGAGCTGTTATATATCTGCCTGTCATATTTATGAAAGCCATGCAAAATTTTGATGTTTGTTAATTAATACCGCTTTAGGTTGAATTAGATTTTATACTTGTACGAGCGGTCGACTTGTCTGGCAAGAAAAATAAATAAAACATAATAGGGGGAATGAAAACTAGACTGCATGCTTGCATAGGTGGGAAAAACTAGTCATTTTATAAACCCTCTATTTGTGACATTTGGAATTTGTAAATTTTGTCTTGTAGGTTACTATTTATTTAGTTTAAAAGCGACTCATGTAATCCGATTATTATTGAAATTCAATGATTGGCTAATGTATCTACAAAGAAAAATTACTTACACTGATTTTTTTATATATATTTATCTCGTCTATATTGTATTATGTCAGTTAATAATATAAATCTTATGGGAATTTTAAGGACTTTTGTTCAACAACTCTTTCATATACATACATGTTTGTGCAATAATAAAAGAATTTAATTATAAAATTTATAAAAGTATGTACTGTTCCTACTTTTCAAATTAATTATTTTCTTTAAAAAAAATTAAATATTTCTACTTTATCAAACAAATGCTAATATTAAGCTTTATGTTCCCATAAATATGAAACTTATTTATAAAAAAGTATGTAAAATTATTCATGGAATTATAAACGACGGATTCGTGAAGTATTATATTAATGAAAATAATACTTATTATTAATGCATAAACCATCCGCGCTAATTCTGTCCGTGACATGATCACGGCCAAACGTATTGTGATAAAATGTAATATAGAGATTAATTATCTCTATAGGGTCTTGGGATGAATATGGGCTACTTTTTGCTCTAAATTTTTTGAGGTTTTTGCATGAATTTCATTGTTTTAACCGCCGACCGCGAACCGCCGAAAATACGAAACAGGGCGGGCAAAGCTGCTATCGGATTGCTAGTGTATGATATATAATGTTCATTTGATTTTATATATAACGTCTCACGTCTTTATTTAGACCCAAACTACTCTCTTTGCTCATCCTGTAAAATTTTTATCAATTTAAATACTAATAATAAATTTTAGCTTCATATCCAGGCATATTTATCTATCTTTGTTAGAATTTGAATTTATCTATTGAATAGAAACTATCGTTATTTTTATTATTTTTATAACCTCGCTTTGGTGAACAATAAAAAACGCGGCGCTGAGGTCCGTCATCCAATTTTGGCGGTAAGTGGAAATTGGAGTGTTTTGACACTTGGTTCTCTGTAAGTTGAAAAAAAGCGTAAAGCTTATGATTCAAATTGAATGTACGTACTTATTTGATTCACAAATACCGAAACTGCCAAGGAGTGATCGAAAAGCACGTGGCTATAACGAAATAAAACTTAATTCAATATTTAGGTATAAAATTTGAGGTATACATGTACTCTTCGTACATTGAAAAACCTCTTTTTCAAAGTTAAAAAGGTAAACTAGTTAACGGTAACATAATAAAAACTTTTTTAACATTCACTCAGCTCGTCGCCAACCCTTTTTATTTAATATTCAATTTACGTAGTCTTGATGCAACGACGCTAAAAATAGAAGTTGGAATTCACGTACGAATAGAAGTATAGTATAGAATAAAATTTTAATATGATTGGTGTAACATACAGATGTTATAAATTGCTACATTTATTCACTTATTCAATAATTATAATCTATGTACAAATATGAATATTTTTCTTTTTACGACAAGAAAATAGTAAAGCCGATTTCTATATAGCCCAAATTGAAAATAATTTCGCTTTCCTCGGTCTATAAAGAAAAAGGCGCGGTGTTAAGATACGCCGACTTGAATTCGGACGGAAACTGGAGAACGGACATTATATTCACTCTGGATAAAGCGCGAGACTGTAAAATTATTTTCGAAATATGTATAATTTTCATACATTCAAAGTATCGTGCGTCCTCCACGCCGTTTGCGTTGCCGAGAACTTGCATACTTGTGTATGATTTTAATAAAGTTTTATGTATTTAAATGTACGGGGGATTTTTTTAGACTAAGCCCTCGCTTTATCCTATTTACGGTAAATTTAAAAGAGAGCAACAAAATGAACAACAACATTTTTTTCTCTCTCTTCTCTCTTGAAACAATATTCAATTTAGTATTAATAGCAATTTCACGCGTAGGTATGTAATATAGTTTTTATACGTTAATATATATTATGTGTAACAAGTACCTATGAAAACCTACATCCGCTTAGTCGAAATCGAAGCTCATGCTTTCAAATCCTGCTGCGTTTAAAATTGTATACGTTCTCTAAAAAATTTTTACATATTTAAAGTGTACGAATAACACTTTAAAAATGTAAAAATGTTAAATACGTAATCTAATTGATCAGTAATTACGCTACATACGTAGCTATGTGTAATAAGTTGCACAGATGTAGGTATGTGTAAAAAGTTGAACATATGTAGGCATGTGTGTAATATGTGTAAACTACAAATCTATGGATATATAAATAATTAAACGAACTTCTTCCATTATCCGCAGACTTGTACCTACACTTTTAAGGTCAACATCAGTCAATGTCGGAGTGAACTATTTACAATCACAAAACTGCGAAACTCGATTAAAACTACTGTCAACTGAAAAGATACGAAAATTTCTAATATACCTACTTATTTAGACTGGCTTTTCACAGTACATATATAAAACCCTTGCGTTACTTACTAACTAACAGCAAAGTTTCACACCGAAACTAATGGGAGTAGAACGATGAAATTTCGCATTTAAGTTCCCTGGTGAGTGTACTCCTACATTAGCATAAAGAGTGTTTCAGCGGCATTTTTGCCGCATGCAAGGTACTCAGAGAGAACCTAGAGTCAAGACACTCTGACCCGAATTTGAGACTTTGAGTATTGCCAGCTAAACACAAAGCTATACTTCGTGTTTTATTAGAGCCGAGAAATTTAAATAATTTATATATAATCATTCCACCGAATGAGTATCGAACCCACAAGCAATCGCGCTTGCAGTCAGATGCTATCACAATGCGCCACGATTCGTCATACATAGAAAGATTTTTAATACTAGTTTAACCAGATTAATTGTGTATATTTTTTTTATATTTCAGAAAACGTCGGGTTTTCTAAAATATAAAAAAATATACTTTTTGAAAGTTGAGTTTGAACACTTCGCTGTTGTCCGTGATCACATCACATATTATTTGGTCAATGAAATGTCAATTGAACAGTAAATCGATCAATAGAAGTATCGAAATGGTTAACTCAATCGTCTTACTGAAACCGCATTCGCACTATGCCTCAAAAGCCTGTCTAAGCTGTATGATATCAGGACCAGAATGTATACCGTAAAATCCGACAGTCAGTTTAATACAGTTTCGATGAACAGCTTGAGACTGTTTGTTTAAGTGTTGTAGTAATGGATTGTCTGTTATTTGAGTGGTCGATTGATTTTGAGCTTCGGTGATTATTGAAGGAATCCAGAGATATGTATATTGCTAGAGAAATATCATATTTCTAACACTGGGTTACATAGTGAGACGGCGTTTCACTATAAATGCTATGGTTGTGGTTTCCACTCGGGAATCCATTATATTTAAGATATTTGCGTTCATCGCTCTGGTAAGAGATAATACGGCGTTGAGTTCCGCCTTACAACACGCAATGTTTCAATTTTGTGCAGAAATTAAAGAATTTCTTGACACTATGCTCTCTTTGGCGAATCTGGTATACTGGATTAAGCGTGAAGCTACTTACTCAATCTTAAAATATTTCTTTTTACAGTGTTATTGAAAGTTTTCTTTAAAATTTATTAGGGGAAAATAGTGTTGTATCTCTTAACTTTTTACTGAACTATAGTTCCATAAAAGAAGGCTATAAGCTTTCCATTTAAAATTCTGACAATATACATACCCATATTAAAAAAAACAAGTCTTTAACTTTCCAAACGAAGAGTATACATTGACGTACGTACTCGTAATTTGTGTTTCATTTCGCTTTGGTATTCTTTAATTAAAAACAGGGGAAGGTTCATTAGACACATATTTTCTGTTGGTTTCTTTTGAGAAAATAGGGATTTATATACGTAAGGTGGGTGTTTGATCAAAAAAGTTATATACCTTTTAAATTATTAAAGAAAACAAATGTAAGGTTTTCTGGCTCGAAATAATATTAACGAGTGTATTTTAATATTTTTGTAAGGCATTGATTAAGTTGGTATTTCATGTCAGAAACAACACAATTGTTTCTACAAAGCTAGCGCATTTTCATACTTGAATTTAGTTTTTATAATATTGTATTTAACTTTCATCATGTTTCCATAAGAAATGTTACTTAAAGTTTTATATGCATATCGTTTTATGTATAAATATATCCATAACCTTATATAATATGATCTATACATATAATAAAAATGCAAGTAGTCGCTGTCTCTACATGGAAGATGTATAAGAAAAAATATTATTGCGGGCATTTGTCAAAGTAATAGAACCCAAAACAGTGTTTTTATTTCTGTTTGTGCGCTTGTACAGGCTAATGGCAGAAACGGCTTAACGGATTTTAATTAAATTTTGACTATTGTATTTTATTTTAATCGGTTCGTAAAAAAAGAGTTACAACGATTTAAATGAATGTAAGTTAAGTTTGTAATTTAAGTAAGAACACGAGCGGGTGATAGGACTAAATAGTTAATTATAGACGTGTATTTAATGCGAGTGAAGTCGCTAGCGGTTATTAATATAAATGGAACTGTGTGTCAAATTTAAACCAGAATCCTCATGCAATTAATTGACAATCAACCAAGACATAAAAATATGTTGTACCAATTTACCGCCCTTTAAAAGTTAAGTAACATCTCTGAGTGTAGAACGGAATATCAATACACTTTCTCCATTTTCTGTGACTAAGCCTGCCTACCGAGCTATTCAGAAAAAAGCGTGCAGCTATAGTTAGTTTATTAAAATATACGACTTTAGATTCCTGCTCTGTCTTACAAAACAAAAAAAACGCGGGGTTCAACCCACAATATCTCAAACTCGGGCGCAAAATTAAGAATAGATTGTATTAACGCTAAGTTCTTATTGCCTACCCCGCTACATTAAGAAAGATGTGTACAGATAAAAAATAGCGGTCGAGTTTACACTGGGTCGAAAAAAATACTCGTCCCAACCAGCTAGTCGACTGTACTTAATTCTACTTATTTAAAACTGTGTAGCCGTTTTTGAGTCGAGTACTCAATAGTACTTACTCACAGTATATACGAAACAATTTTCGTTTTGAAAATTTGCCATTATGAATCCGTTGATGTTTAAGTTTTTGCTTTTTTTTGTATTCAGTACGGTGTTCATTTTTTTTGTAGTTTAATCTAAATTCCACCATGTCCCAAATGAGAAAATGGATAAATGAAAATTTATCCACCTTATAAATTTATAATTTTTCTCTCCGATTGTACGGGGTTTGGTTCCGCCACTCAACATGCGATGTTTTAAATTCGAAAATAAAGAGAAAAACGTCTATCTCTGTGTTTTTTTCACGTTTTTCCCGCATAGCAGGGAAGGCAGAGAGAACCTAGTGTGAAGACACTCCGTTCACTACTTTCCGCCCCAATCCGAGACGTTGCGTGTTGAGTGTTGTATGGCGGTGGCGTTTTGTCGTTTTTTTTTTTCTTTGCTCTGGTCCCCCAGAGCAAAGAAATGAAAATAACTTAAAAATAATCATTGCTCCTAATTTAAATCGAACCCACAATCATTGCATATACAGTCAGATCAGATCTGCCAGACTACGATGCTTCGAAATTTCTATGGAAAACGGAATAACAGTGGTTTTGGTTTTACAGTTGAAATTACGGGTGATATGTAAGTTAATGGAAATACCATGGTAAAAGACAAAGTCTACGCAAATTAAGTCACAAGCTCACAACTCGTTTAGTATAAAATTATTCGCCTATCATCAAAGGGGGTAGATATATATTAGTTATATACTTATATTTATATTTTTGTCTTTGTGTTACATGATGTAAAGGACATTAAGTTAAAATTAGACTGTAGTAAATAACAAGTTAATTTATAAAATAGAAGGTATAAATCTTTAAAAGTATTCAATTAAGTCAGAAAAGCTTTGTAGTCAAAAGAATATTTTAAGAGGAAACGTTACAAAGAAAATTGCGTCAACGGCTAATGAAAACAATTTTATGCAAAACTGAGTAAATCGATACTCTCTTAATAGACTATTAAATACCTCTTTAAGAAAAATCCAGGGCGTATAAATTTTCTTAGAACATAACGATATTAGTTTGGCCGCGGTGATTGTTCAAACAACATTAAGTGATTTTTAAATTAAAAAAATATATAATAAATTGTATCTAACCGCAATTTTTTATTTATACAATAATAGCTATGAAATTAAAAAAATATGCCCACGATTACGTAGTGAAATCAGTAATTGAACAGGCAATCATCCCCTGTATTTTTACCATTAGAATAAGCGTTTTTGTTAAAAAAATATTTTATGGTACCGACTTCGGAGTACACTCTTTCAATTAAAAAAGAACTATCAAATTTGGTCTAAGCTAAGGTATAATAGATTAATAACTTGTACGTCATTTTAAACTGGAGTGTAGACAAACACAAAGTAGTATGTAATAATAAATGAATGTATTTTTAATGAATTTATAATTTGAATGCCTCGAATAGCATGTTGTATGTAGTATGTTTCCGATATATTTCCCGCATAGTCAAAGACCAAGTGTCAAGACACTCCGTTGTCCGCATAATTTCTATAAAAGAAAGTCCAATGTTATCCTCCATGTATTGATATTTATATAATTATAATTAAATCGAAATTTAACTGTGTAAGAAGAAATAAATATCACTCAGGGTAATCGTAGTTTAAAAAATGCGGAGACGGAATGTGTCGAGAACCCGGCTGACAACTTGGGTAGAGCGAGACATCGTTAATTTTTCCGTAAACAGGGGACTGACAAATCGGTGCTATTTCATTTTGAACCGTTTGTTTTGTCGGATGTTTTTTTTGTGGGTACTGTTTTAGATATTGGTGTCTCATGCAATTTATTTTTTGGATTTTTAATGTATGTGTATGTATTGTATAAAACAGTGTACTTTTATTAAGTAAATTGTATTGATGTTTAATTGAATATTACATGTTTATAATTAGATGGCAGAATGGCAGATGGCAGATCGCAAAGGTTTGACAAAAAGAAAATATATTTAACTGCTATTCATACACTTAGGAAATTGAAAAACATATATTTAGAAAACGAACGCAGCGGGATCCCGCTAAAGATGTTTAAAAAATATGTTTTTCAGAATGAAAATGTTTGTAATAAAATGATTACCTTAGATTATTTTAGAAAAATGTATAAAGAATTGAACTAAGGAGGATTCGAACCAGCGCTACTTGGCAACCGTCCAAGCATTCTCGTTTATTAAGCTGTACGTTATTATACGCTTGTAATAACTAATTACGTGTCCGTGTTGTCCTTAAGTGTGTGAATTACACACAAAATTGTGAAAACTGGACGATGTACCTGTACACAAAGTTTTCTTTGTATACCCCCTAAATAAGGGAGATGCGTAAAGATAAAAAATTACGTATAAAGGCACATATGTTTACATTTAAAGCTTTTTCCCGCATCAGCCACCTAAAATAAAAGCGAAGTAAATTCAGCTTTATGTTAAGAACAATAGAATTTAGATTGCAATAGCAACAGTTAAGTTACGGTTACGTAAAAACATTTATCACCGGGTCTCAGAGAAAATCTACAGTAATCTACATGTCGAGGAAATAAGTTGCGTTAAAAGTGTTTGGAAACAAAAAGCTCAAAGTGTGAATATTCGCTAAATAAACACTGGTACTTATGGAATATGTGTGGTTGTATAGCAATATTATTTAGTAATTACATTTATAAAAAAATCTGTAGACTAGGCAAACGAGCGTTCATGTCACCTGATGGTAAGTGATCACCGGCGGAAATGTATTTTCGAATACCAATAATATACGCGATTAATCCTGTAAAAATAGTTTCATTTCAAAATATGTAGAAATCGCGAAAATCAAACATCTTATCACGTTGCTTGATTAGTTAATCAACCAATCATCCCGTTCAATCACCCTACATTAAATTTATTTCATATGCAATTTGATCCCAAAACCGCCGATATCTGGCAGACGTGTGCTAACTACGTTAAAATACGCAGAAGACTAAAAATTATGAAGCATGTATAATATATAAGGCATAGTTATATACAGCTCATGTAGTATATAAATAAAACTAGTTTTAATCATGATTGAATTTAATATTCCATTACTAGAGAAATAGTTGACGGCACTGAAATGTAGCGGGGGAGATAATTTATAGCTCGGTCGTGTTACGACTGGAAATGGCTGTAGGATGTACTAAATGACAATTTCATTTATTTATTTATATATATTTTATATAGAATTAACCTTGGATATTAAATTTCTACTTCAAGCTTTAATATCTATAATCATAAATATAAAATATACATTTTAGGTTGATAACGAAATTAAAATTTAAATAACTTCACAAATTTAGTATACAAAAGTCATATTTCTATTAGATCTTCAGTAAAGTAAAATTCAGTCCGTCGGTCCTTATTGTCATACCCTCGTAGTCCGTTAGACATACGCAAATTAAATTTTGCATAGACATGTTTCAGACAGTTGACAGCTAAGGCAGAATTTATTATGTTTCTACTATTATTTTCTACCATATATCGTTCTTAGTTTATTACCCAGCTGACGAGTTAATGAAATTTAAAGGTCGAGTAGATTATATAAAAAGATAATAAATTGCATGATCGTGGCACTACTTTAGGTACCTTAGAAGCGGTACTTGTTTCTGCATCCATGTATTTGCTTTTAATACAATCATCTTTTTGTTTTTAATACAATCATCTATTTGTTTTTAATACAATCATCTATTTGTTTTTAATACAATCATCTATTTGTTTTTAATACAATCATCTATTTGTTTTTAATACAATCATCTATTTGTTTCTAATACAATCATCTATTTGTTTTTAATACAATCATCTATTTGTTTTTAATACAATCATCTATTTGTTTTTAATACAGGCATTAGACTATAGATCAAGTTTGTGATTTAACGAGAACTTCTTGTGGGTTCTCATATATTTATGATATTGTATGAAATAGAAAATCCTGGAACCGAATGAAAAATCTGAATTAAAGATTGAATTAATAATATAATGTAACGGTTATACGTTTATATAAATACACGTAAATACGTTTTCATAAATGTATGAAATATACAAGATATGCCTATAACTATTTAGTTAACTTTAATTTAAAATTAACAAATCGATTAACATTTTACCAATTTTACATTTGAAAAAGAATTTATAATACTAATAGGTCACTGGGAATACCAACATTATTCCATCTAAACCCTTCGACCTATGTATATAAAACAACTTCATAAATCTACTTTATCAGTTAACTTGATGAGAAAGAAGATAATATAGTAAATTACCACAAGAGTCAAAGGAAATTAGACTTAGACTCGACTTATGTGTCCTCATAAATTATTAAAAAATGTGACACATACACCAAATAAAAGGAAACAGCGTATTTTATTGTGGTAATAATATTTTTTATATATATATTGTGTTAAAATGAGAACATTCAATATGGTCAATATTATTATAAAAACTGTTCCACGACTGACTGTGTGACCGACAAGCAACGCACAGACGAAGGTTGTAGGGGAGGACCCCGAGAGAAATTTACCGAAATTATTATGGAAACAGGTTCCTTTCACACAATGTTTTATTTTGTTAACCGCCACTCGATACGATTTTTTACAACACAAAGAAAAGGCATTATCTCATCGTGCTAGTAGCTCAGTTATAAAAACTGAATATACTGTCATCAGATGTACACACGTGTGCTAAAATCATGTATCCAGATTTTTTATGTAACTCAACAAATCTAATGGCAAGAAGATATTCAAAATGGCGATGCAAGAATTGCTAATATTGATTTATGAATTAACAAACAGATGAAGCTAGTAAAAGATGTTAAGAAGCTGTCGTGGCCCAGTGGGACAGCGTATGTAAACTTAATTGGTAGTAGGTTCGCTTCCCGCTCAGGAGAATGATTATATTTAAAATATTTTAATTTCTTCACTCCGGTATCTAAGACAAAATGTCGTGTTGAATTCCGCGACTCAAAGCACTATCGAATACAACTATTAAAGTCTCGATTTCGGGTGGAAATCTCTATTTTCTAACGGAATATCTCGACACTTGGTTCTCTCTGACTAACCTGTTCAAAATAAGAATAGTACAATAAATTGAAAATAATTTAACTGACCTTAATGTAAATAAGTTTATCAAATAGAACTCGATAAGAAATATCAACAATGGAGGAAAAAAAACTTTTTTTCAGTAACGAAAATAATTAAAAGTTTAACCGTATCTATTTTGTTAAACGCTTCAAGTTCGAGCTTGGCTCGGCTTAACCGCTGAGACTTACAGAAAATGGGAGTATTAAATTTTTAATTGAATTTTTCAATTACTACCAGCCCTTAAGCGTTAGCAACACTTTCGTTTGATACATCCTTCGGCAATTCCCTCTAAAGAGCCATGTTTACTGCCTTAAGTACGTTTCGTATGTACCAACTCAGCGAGGGCCTTAGAAGCCTATTTTGAAATAGACTGATCAGGGGATTTTGGGGATCAAACATAAATGGACAGTTGCATAGCCTTAGGCGACTTTCTAGTAGCATCTAATATTCCATTATAAAGGAAACGGGCAACATCAAGTACCATAATAGAGCCTACCTTTGACTGTCGAGATTAATTAATATGAGTGTTTCGCTACTAACTAATTGTTATTTGAATTTGCAAGTCCTACTACGCGTAAGAATACGCAATATACGTGCAATGTGTAATACGAAATTGAATTTTATATTTATATCATTGGCATATTTTAGCCGACCAAAAACAACGGAGGAAGTTCTCAATTCGACAAATTTGATTTTTTAAATTAGACCACGTATGTCTTATTACAGACTAGATAAACTTTTATATATTTTTTTTAATGGATAGACTATACTCTAAAATTAGTCCCATAAATAAAGTTTCTAACCTTAATTGCGGAAAAGTAGGGGATGATTGCGTATCACTTACTAGTCGGTTTAATTTTTCTGTTAATAACTTCTTAGAGTTATAAGATCTTTGGTTTTCACGATTTTTACACATTTGAAATGAAACTACTTTTAACCGGATTATTCGCGTATATTTTTGGTATTCAAAATTTAAGGCAACTAAGAAATCGTTAGTATTAGTTTGGTACAATAATTGAATCAATTAAAAGACGAATGCCACCTCAGTCTACCTATGACTATGACATTATAGTTAATATGATATTACAGACTTACAAATGTTAAGATCCGTGCAATGTCAGAAAATGGATAAAAGGTAAAGAGCGTAACGACTGAGTTTGGACTAAGTTAGCGAGCGGACTAAGTTTTAGCCTTCCTTGTAAACTGGAGACAGGGAAGGACAGTGAAGTTAAGATAAAAAAGGAGAAAATAACGCCTAATAAGAACAATTTTTGATTGTTGGTCGTAAATATAAAGTTTATTTATGTTATCTCGACTACTATCTAGGATGGGTAATTTAATGCATTAATCACAGAATTTCCACACCATAACCCATTTTCTATTTCAAGTTTCGAGGTCAGTTAAATTTATAGCTTATCCAAGGATACGAATACTGTTGATCTCTTGTATACAAGGTATAACAGTTCTAGAGTGTGTATTGTGAAGGCTATATAGATATGTCTTTGTATTAAAAGTAAGCTGTATATTTGAAATTAATCAAATAAATTAGTTAGGCATATTTGAATTAGGCGTCGTTAAGATGAAAGTTACATTAGGTTAGGTTACCAAAAAAATCTGTATCTTTTGATTTTTTGTTGCAATAAAAAGCTTATTCTACAGTGATTCTATTTAAGCTTTTGTACAGACTTACGCAATGCTTGAATTCCAGGAATGCTTGTTGAATAGTGGAACTTACTACCGCGCTTTGTATTACTATTTTATATTAGCTGGCAAATGAAAATAATTTAAATATAATCATTTTTTCGAGTAGGGATCGAATCCAAAATCATTTTGCTTACAGTCAGGCACTAACGCTGTACACCCCCATGACCACCCTTTAGGGATCACTCTTTGTAATTAGTAACAAATTATATATATATATATATATATATATATATATATACTTTGGTCTGTATTCAATATGCTCATCCAAGAAACTAGGATGTTCAAAATTAAATAGTACGAAATGATAAAACATTCTGTATTAAATGCAGTTTTGGTTGGTTTGGTTTGGTTTGTGTGTGTCAAAAATTGCATTATTGCACTATAAATTTTCGAATATATAATAAATACAATAAATACTCGCGCATTAGTTATAACAATCGTATATAACATTCAACACAGCGGGATATGAACATAACATAAACATGAGAGCTTTTAAAAAGTATTCAAGAAATACAGGCACAAATCCTTCTATATTCGAAATTTAACTCGCATTATTTTGATAGTTTCATAAAGTGAAACTATACAGTATTTTAAGCTACATATTTATTCTCAGTAGCTTATTTTAGAGTTTCTATAAAATTGCGGTTTCGGTACATATAGAGAGTATTCCAAAAGCTGCCGTTAGGTGCGGTCGGGCGACAGGACTTTTAAATGGTCCATTAAGTGCACCTTGTGATTATGTTAAAATTTTAAATTTATACGCTTTCCTGTGCATATAAATATAAAAGAGGTGAAAATTGAGATAATATTTTTAGGTATTAAGTAGGTAAAGTATTCTATTTTTTTATTTTTATTTAGCTTTACACTTTGTTCTGCATGACAGGGTAGGCAGAGAGAACAAAGTGTCAAGACACTCCGTTCTCCACTTTCTGCCGGAACTACAGGCATTATGTGTTGTGTGGCTCAACTCAACACCGCATTCTTTCTTGTCAGACGAGAGCGGAAAAATTAAAATAATTGAAATATGATCATTGCGCCCAGTGGGAATCGAACCCACGACTATCGCGCTTAAAATCGGACGCTGTCACACTATGCCACAATAGCCTCGCACATATATTTATTTAAATAAAACTGAAAAAAACCCGATAATAATAATAATAATAAAACAGTAATTAAAAGCAGCTTTAGTGTTTAATTTTAATAGAGTAGTTTATGATTGACGGTGCAAAGGGATCAATATACAATAAAATAAATTAAGCACATTCATGACGGACCAACATGGTGCAGTGGAACAACGCCTGACTGCAAACGCAATTGGTTCTCAGTTCGATCCCCACTTGGGGGAATGATTATATTTAAATTATTTTCACTTCTTCACTGTGATAGCTCAAATTAGGACGGAAAGTGGCGAACGGAACGGCTTAAAACTTGGTTATTTTTGACTTATTTGCTATGTGAAAGGCTGAAAAGAAAACGAATCATATTCATATGTTTATTTACATACCTCAGCTTTTTTATATTTATTACAATAAATATGAAGTTTTGCTACCATTGAATTTCTTGTAGTCAATTCTCTTTCTTCTTTAGTTTACCATTTTTTGTAGTATACTTGAGAGATGTGATAAATTTACTTACCTGAAACAAATAAACAACACAAATTAGTACATTTATATAAAGATAATTAATTAAGAACTTTGGAATCTATGACAGAGATGAGGCCATCGTGGCGGAACAGGACAACATCTAACTGCAAACGCGAATGATTGTAGGTTCAATCCCTAGTCGGAGGAATAATTATAATTTAATAATTTTCAAAAACATATTTTAAGAAAATTTGAACGCAGCGGGATTTGAACCCGCGCCTCTTGGAAACCAAGCGCTCTTGACGCTAAGGCATGCGTTCTACATCCAGCTAAGTCGCAATTCTTACACGGTTATTACAAATTATATTTGTTGTTAGCATCTCTGTAGAGAGACTCTTACAAATTTCTGCTACCCAAAGATTATTCTACGAACAATCCTTTTTCAAGAGAAAATGCTATTTATTAAATAATTTTAACATTTTTTAAAGTGTTAGTCACACGTGTTTCAAGCTTTTAAAGTGTTTTCTATAAATATGTTTTTCAATTTCTTAAGTGTGTGATAAACACTTAAAAAAATGATAAAATTATTTTCATTTCTTTGCTCTGATACAAGACAAAGCGCGGCGTTGAGTTACGCCACTCAATATTCAATGCTTTGAATTCTAGCGGAAAGTGGAGGAAGGAGTAAAAAAAGACATATTTAGAAAATGTATAAAAATTTGAACGCAGCGGGATTTGGGAGGAAGGAGTATTTTGAAAATAGCTTTTCATTGATTGCCCGACCGAAAAATCCTTCCGTGCCGGCTTCGCTAGGACTCTGATACGGCTTCGGTAGCTTCCGATAGGACTGACAATACTGACATTTTATGTTAGTGCTAGTAATGGCCTATTTGAATAAATAATATTTTAATTTTGATATTTTATAGTTCGCGCTAACGAAGTTGAGGGCGACAACTCGTCTGTATACACTCGTAAATGAAATGTAATTCTAACAACGTACTTTAACTGTTCACTTAAGTTGTTAGCTAATTGTAGACATCAAAAACATGTGGATAACTTATTTTAATACAACGAACTAAAACATATATTTATGTTCATTATTTATTTCATTGTATTTAAATAAATTTCTAAAAGTATTATTTTCACTATTATTATGAGAAATTAATATTTTGAGAAAACATATAGCAGCTTCATGCTTTTTCCCACATAGCGGGGTAGTCAGAGAGAACATAGTGTCAAGGCAATTCGTTATCCACTTAACGCCCAAAATCGAGATATTGCGGTTGACTGCAATGCTTTGTCTTAGGTATCAGAACGAAGAAATGAAAGTATTTTAAATATAATATTTCCCCCTAATGGGAATCGAATCCAGAACTAAGATGGCCTCTATAAAAAATAAAAAAGTAGTTGAATTTAAACCCGACTATCTTAGAAATCGTCCAAGGAATCAAGCCCATTAAGAAAATAGAAGATAAGAGAAGAATAAAAAAGAGAAAATAGGCACATGTTTCTCAAAATATACATATTCGATATTAAGTGCCAACCAGTTTACTTAAATCTTACGTGATCCAGAATCGAACCTACGACTCTTTTAATAACATTAAAACAAGTACAATGTACATACAAATAAAGTAAAGTAAGAGTTTCTTAAATCTAAGCAATTGCCTAAAATACCGTTGTCTGTATTCTCTAATGAAACTGAAATACGTTTTATCTTCACTAACTCGATCAATTTACTCCTAATCTCTTAATAAGGGTCTAATTGATACAAAATCATTCTATTTTCAATTAGCGTAAAACTACAGTAGCTATTTATCAATATTTAATAAAAAAGTTTGTGGAAAATTAGGCAGAAGTCAAATTATGTATTACTGACTTTTTCGGCGACTTTGTCTGCGAGGAATTCTAAAATGTAAAAACTCTAAGTTACTCCTTATTACATCAGTGAAAATCCCGTAAAAATCGGTGTAAGCGTTCCAGAGATTAGCTGGAACAAATAGACACTGACAAACAGACAAAAAATGTAAAATATGTTATTTTTTTATATGTACATATTTATTTGGTATAAAGCGGTTATTTTAATATTACAAACAGAAGCCTTTGGTTGTGAGATCGATTCCCGTACAAAGTAATAATTATGTTAAATTTATTTTTATTTATTTTCTTGACCAAGCTCTGGTGACAAGACAAAGCGCGGCGTTGAGGTTTGCCACTCGTTACGCAATGTCTCGATTTTGAACGGAGCGATTTGACACTAGATTGATGCTTAATTTGGACAAATTAATTATTTTCATTATAATTAAAGCTATTGGCCACATTAGTAACTTATAAGAGTAAATATATTGTATTAAGCAGTGATACCAAGTGAATAATTGTGAACGTGAAACTACCTATGTTAAGTTCTATGACTTGCACCAAAAAATTGTATATTAAAGAAAAATGGTCGTAAACGTATTTGAATATATAGAGAGGCTAGTATGGCCTGTTATTTTTCTTTGTATGTGTAACTAATTCTAAACGGATAAAGTTCAATTATTTTTATTTTATTTTTCGAAGCAAACCTACTTATATATATATATATATATATATATAGTAAAAGTGTATCAAACGATTAATCAGTAAAATCTTATTTATAAATAGCTCGTAGCCATCATAATTATAACCTGCCTGCCCTCATTTCGCTCAACTAAACTAAGTTATACAGTTAGTAACAGAATCCACTATAAAGTGAGATTGTTGTGAACGGCGCTTATGCCATAGTGGCGCAGTAGCACGCGATTGGTTATGGGTCAATCCACTCGGAGGAATTATTTTGATTTCTATTCCTTCTCTAGGAATACAAAACACGGCGTTGAACTCCGCTACTCAATATGCAATGTCTCGAATTTGCGCAAAACCCGGAGACACCAGGTGCTGAAATTGTATAACCGCAGTTAGGTATCAACTTAAAATATATAATGTATGCGTAAAGGAAATACTTTCGATCACTTTTTACGGATTATCTTATAATTTATTATTTGGATAAGTTTGCCTTAGTTACATTTTATATAGAATAAGTCTGTACTTATTGAGAGCTAACTTTTTTTTCATAATTATGCATTATAAATAAATTAAATCAATATTAAGTACATTAGAATGGCTTGCCATACACTTTTGTATATATTTATAAATATATTGCTAAGACTATAATGCACTAGTATATCTTCATATATACCATATGGCGTATACCTACGTATATGAAAGCATAAAATATACAAATCACGTGTTTTTTCTTAGATGGAAAGTCAACATGGTACAGTGCCATACAAAATAGCTGAGTTAAACAACCCTGTCTAGCCGGATATTGATAGGTGTACATCCGGTCTAATCACTAGATTACGAAACTCCTAGATAGGTTCCGAGACTGGAATGGAAATCTTGTAGGGTATTGCAATTGATTAACTCAGTTTAAAATAAAATGCAACCACGTAAAATTAAATTTCTAAGAATATCTCTACATTTTGAATATTGAAGAAAAAAATATATAGTTAAAACAAAATAATACTATACCCATGTAGTAAGTTCGATTTCATCTTGAAAAAAACTATTTAATCATTATAACATTATTATCTAATAGGTACATTACATATAATAAAAGCATATTATTCTATAAACGTCATATAAGACATGTTATGAATTAAAACGGGGAAATCTTAATTTCTATTATTCTTAGCGCATATACCTACCACTTGAGTCTGAGCTAACAAAGGTTTTAATACTTACTATTTTTACTATGAAAAGGTAAAAATATTATTACACGAACTAAAGTAAAGTTGGCTTTGTTCAACTGCTTTTGAAATATTTTTCATAATTACATGGCACTATCGTGGACGCACATTAATCAAATTAGCTATTCCTGGAAGAAGAAGCTTATTGCTCAGCGAGACCGGAAATGTAACATAATATATGCTGTACTTATTATAATGCAGCTTTATTACCTTAAGCTATGTATGTAAGAAAATCTTGCAACGATATTTTGACTCAAAACATACTCTCCGATTTAATGATAGTATGTGATGAAACAAACACACATATGTGTGTATATATATATACACACACACTTACATTTTATACTTACTTATTAATTGGATTACTGCCCATAGAACTTTATTAATCAAAGCTAATTTGAAACGATGGCCCAACTTAACGAGATCTTGGCACTTAAGTAATTTTATGTTAGTATTATATCAAACGTAAATACTATTAATAATAAAAGAATTTTTAACTATTCAAGATATAAAATTATTATTAAAAATATGTTTTATAATAAATAATAATGATAACTAAGTTTCAACTGGACTAATGACGTATACTTTGGTAAATACATTCTAGTTTCAGAAAATATGTTTCAGAAAACCCGAACGAACTTAACATAACAGTTATATTAATAAACTTTAACGTATAGACATAAAAGGCATATTACATTAAAATTATTATAGAAAAAAAGGCTATATTAATTCATCTATAAATTAAAAATGTTACCTCCACAGAATCAAAACAAAAAAACAAAAGTTAACAATCAAAATTGTACAATAAGTATATTTTATAATTATCGAGATTAGTTATATATATATATATATATATATATATATATATATATATATATATGTATATATAGTTTTGTATTTCTATTTACAAATCGACATATTAATTATGTATTGTATGTTTAATTTGTCCACCACCTAACCGTTTATCATTATTATCAAAGCTTCTTTTCGGCATAAAGTTGTCTGGAAGAGATGACTCCTTACTATAGGTAGACCGCCTCTCATACATTCCTTTTTTACGTGTTACGCAAATATTGTTTTTGTCAATTTAATGTTGTGTACATATAAAATAATAATAATAGTTAGTTGAAAGATATTTATCAAACGTTATATAATAGCGTTAGTTTCATTTTGCTTTTTGAAATACAATTTCGTTAAAACTTCATAACAAGCAATCAATTAATTTGATTCGAACAAAAACGAACAAAACGGTACCAACAGACATGGTAGGATTGCAGCGATATTTATTTTGATAGAGATAAATGTAAATTTAATATTGGGAATATTTTGATATTGTACATGTCAAATTCTCTTATATAAATGCACTAGAAAATTAAATTACTAGTATTTTTTTTTGTGACTTAGTTAAAGATTAGTTCCGGCCCTGTTTTATGTTACTGTTAATACATGAGTAATTTAAAAGAGAGACTTCTATACAAAAAAATCCTTTACAAAAACCTGCTCTATTAAGTTCGCTGTATACTCTTAAGCTCACTTCTCTTAACGATAAATTCTGATTTTTTAAATAAATTTCACCCCTGCCTTTCATTACGTAATTTTATAATTAGTTAAGAATATATTAAGCATCGATATAATTTTATTGTTATAAAGCAACATTCTGAATACAATGCTGTTATCACTTTTACATGATAAAAAAACAAGCTCGGATCCTGCCCAAATAATCTGCAATGCAATTCAATGGATGAATATCATGAGCGTTCGACCACAATTCAACTGTCATACGAAATACGATTTATATATACGACTAGGTACCCGCTCGCGGCTTCGCCTGCGTAAACTACATGATCCACCTGTGATTTCACTTAAATCACAAACATTGCTTAAATTATAATTTAAATGGTTGTAACTTTGTGTATGAATGGGTTCATAAATGAAATGAAATAAACACTAAATATTAAGGGAATGTATTTAAACGGTTAAACCGTTCTGAGATTAACATGCACAAACCAACAGACAAACAGAAAATAAAATTAAAAATCATCGTTTTGGGTTCTATCATATTAATAAATGTATATCTTTCATGTACAGACAACGACGAAATAATAAAAAATCAATGAAATAATAATACATGATTTGAGTCCTTGAGTTTCGACACTCAAAACACAATATTACCAATTCGGAAGAACAAAGTGTCTTCACACTGGGATCTTCTGACTATCCCCTTGCTATGCGGAAAAAGAGTAAAGCTATAAAAAAATAGAAAGTAATAAAACTATAAAAAAAGAAAATCACCAAACTGCTCTCAACTCGTCCTTTTGAAAGTCACCAAAAATATGAAACCTTGTTGTTTTTAACAGATGACGACTAAATAAAGTGAAGTTCTAAAGGGAAAAATGACCAACCATTAATTTTGCCCAAGTAAGTGTCAAGTAACGTTTTTATATAAACTTCAAAGGCAATCCGTTCTAATCAGGTTATCCGAGATAAATTGCAAAGAGTTCTCGTCTCATTAATCATATTTTTTTTACTAGTTGCCCATTTTTTAATTCCTCATCTGGCCATAATGAAAATTATATCTCTAATATAGTATAGAAAAAAAAACGTGAATATTCAACAATTAAGCAAGCAGGTAGCATTCATCATTATCCTACCCCTCTCGACAAATTCCTTTATACAAACTTAAAACTAAATTCATAACATGCTAAATATAGGCCAGTCTGGTTTGATTAACCATTAATGGTATACTTAGGTATACCACAATAAAAAAATTGCAGCTATCCCTTATCCTACATTACGTTGTACATATTAGGATGAAATACGAAGGATTTAGAAGATCCGTAAAGTAGCCGCAATTGGAGCTGTTGCGGGAAAAGATTAATCGTTGGGTCTGTATAAGGTTTTTGTAAAAAAATATTACATACCAGCATGAATATATAAATGCTAGCGACCAGCTTGCGGCTTCGCATGCGTAAACTACACGACAAAACTATTTTGTTTTTTTTGCCCGCCCGTCTTCTCACTTAAATCACATTTTTTTCTTAAATTTATAATTTAAACGGTTGAAATTGTTTTTGAATTGAAATAAATTTTCAATGGTATTCCCATAGCTAGGTTACCGATACATAAAATAATCAAAACTGCATTTAAATCGGTTAAGCCATTTCTGAGATTAGCGAGCACAGACAAATATACAAACAGAGAAGAAAATCAAAAATCATTGTTTTGGGTTCTTTTACTTTATATCAATGCCCCAAAAATCTTAACTTGAATGTAAGACAGTTTTTATTACAAAGTGTTTTTTTTTATGATGAAGTAATTTTCTATTTTCTATTCATTTTATAGACATTTTATATGTGTAAATAGGAATTATTCATCGTATTTTATTTAATTTAATAATTTCACTTCTATCGACAGTATCTATAACAGTTTTTTTTATTTACACTTTTTTTGCAGCTCGACACTTTTTGAATACACTTATAATTCTGGAAATATTTTAAATATAGTCACTTCCCCAAGTGGGAATCGAACCCACCACTGCCCCACTGACACACAGTGGCCTCAATCTCAATATTATCTATAGGAAGATATTTAAGCTCTTTCTACAGAAAATATAGAACCCACAATCATTGCTGTGTATGGACCTACTGTTGATATATATTATATCAATACCCAACTGTGCTAAGTTAGCGTCATACAATGAAATAAATATTTCAAATGGTAGGGCCAAATTGTAAGTGCTCTTTCCATTCAACCATTCAAGAAAGCCTTTTGCCCGTTTATGAAAACATAAAATTTAGTTACTTTCAATTTGCGAAGTTATTATTATTTCTTAGTACCGTTGTGGCTTTACGCTTAAGAAGTTTACTGTTTTGAATTTAGCATTATGTGAATTTATATTAGATAGTAAAATAAATGACAATTGTATCAAAATGTACTGCAATATAAAATATTCATAAATAATTTGAATAAAATTAAAGCTATACATTTGTAGTTTAGTTACTTTAAAAAACTATTTATTATGAGTAATTATATACACTGTGCGTATTTTTCATATATTTTGAGTAACATATAACTGAATCAATCTATTGAAAAAATTTACGACATTTTACGTAAATAAACCGCCAATTTACTTTTTTACCTTATCATTTGACAAAACCTTTACCGACAAAACTGTATTTAAGAAAAATGTAACTAAACTTGATATAGGTTTTATTAATTTCCATACCCAAATAAAATCCCTCAAAAGTAAATAGATAAATAAGGTCCACGCTTTTGCCCGCATAGCAGTTTAGTTCGGGACAACCTAGTGTCAAGATTCTCCGTTTTCTGCTTTCCGAAATCGATAATATCGGTATTAGGTGGCGAAAAAAAAGCCGCGCTTATTCTTAGGTTCTAGAGTGGTAAAAAATTGTAATAAATTTTATAAGTTTCATGCCATAGCGGTATATTCTACTCCCCAAATCGCATAAACTCTAAAATAGATGCTCAATAGAAAACATAGTGTCTTATCACTTAATTTGTTTTATGTGCTATAAAAAAGAAATGGTTATAATGAAAAACGGAGTGTTTTGTATGAAGGTAAAATAAACTTATAAAAGAAAGCAAGCAAGCTTTCGTATTATGCAAATTACAATTAGTAGAAGTTTGGATATGACAGACGATATCGTAGCGTCCAATTTGCAATCGCATGAGGGCGAATGTAAACGTTCATTTGCCGCTCGGATCTATTTGCTGAGAGTTAGGAAATGTGGAAGTGTTATCGTTGAATTTATTCTTATTTTTTTAATTATATTATTTCTAAAATGATTTTTAGTATTATTAAGTAAATCGTCTATTTATTTTACAAGTATATTCTAGGTTATAGCTATTAACACCAAAAACAAGACAGTTTTCAAAGGTTCAGTAATATATTATACTAACTGAAACATACATAAAGCATAATTTAACTTTATAACATATATTTATTTACTTAAGCTTCATGCCTTTTTTCCTCATACCAGCGCAGGCAGAGAGAACCTATTTTCCTCCCGAAAACGAGACATTGAGTGCCGGGCATCAACACCGTTTGTACTTTTTCCACATTATTTAAACTAATTTAAAAATCATTTTTACACATATGGACATATATTAAATAATCTGGTTATTACCAAAACTTAATAACAACATTACTTAAATAACTATTAAACAGACATTATTACAAAAAAAATATTTCCACACTTCATACATATAATATTAGCTCGTCCCCTAATCTGTGGTCCCTACTCAGAGTAGCAGGATTACATGTTTGCATTGTAGACATCTAAAACAGCTCGCTGTTGGTTTTGCCGATTGTAGTCAATTTGAGCTACCTTTGAAAAATCAAAATTTTATGTGTTTTTGTAATGTGCAATTAGTTAAATATCCTTTGTTTAACTATGAGTGTAAATTGCATATTTATGCTAATAGATAAAAAATATATATTAGTTTATGACTCTTATTTTTGAATAAAAAAGAAAATGAATTGCTGAGGAAAACGGTTGTTTCTAGAAAAGTTCTGTTACTTTTAATTTACTTTTACTACAACATGTAATTCGTTTCTTACGTTTATTACAAAATACATGTTATAATTGCTTATAAAGCAAAATGAAGCTTATTATTTTTCTTTGCCTTATTGAATATAGGTATTAAAAAAAATCCTGTTTTAAACATACATAAAAATGCTGGTGGAATGTGAAAAACCGAGTGTAAACTAGGTTTTCTTTACTAGTAGGTTCTCTCTGCCTAATCTACGATGGAGACGAAATGGACAAGAAAAGGCGTGAAGCTGTAAAATGAATAATGAACTTGTTTCTTTCGAACACTCGAGATCAGCCCTTTAGCATGGATAAAAAATGGAACAAAATTGTAACCTTTATGCAAAATTTTGAAAAAATATATTAATATTTAAAACATATTTCTCATTTACCTACATATTCAATCTATTCATAGGCGAAGGGATAACTCAATTTACGCAAAGTGAACACCTTCATATTTGACATACACTTACACTTTTATATAAAGTGACATCCACTTTGCTAAGGCAAATAAACATAAGGCGTATTTAACGTTTCAACGAGTCACTAGAATTGTTTTATTCAATGACAAAATATTGTGATTTCCCATTCAATTTATTTCGTATGATTGGCAACGGTGGGTCGCGTCACATCTGTAATTAAGTTTGTTCTCATACATCTTACCATTCTGACAGAATTGATAAGTTAAATTGATTCTTGTCAATTGGTGGAAAGTTAGAGAAAAATCCTTTTTTAGTCCCGCCAACGAGCTCAGTCCGATTTGGAGCAAAATAATCAATTTTACCCAGCAATTGAAAGGGTGTAATTGAATTGTTTACTTTAGATTTTATTAACTGTGTAATTAAATTTTGTACCGTACGTGTCAGCGTAAAGTATCAATAAATACTTACAAATACATTTCGTATTAGATTTCAAAACTCAGTACATCACATTGTTTAACAATACGGGGGAAAGGAAAATATTTAAAATTTTGCTTTAAATTATGCTAATCAATTTTCAATAATGGTTAAATTTAAACTCTGATACTATTTTTCCAATATTCATGTACTATGGACAGAATTAATTAATGGTTATCAATTAATCGATGGTATAAAAACTCAGATAAGCTTAAGTGTACCAATTAATTTTATATAACCAAGGTAGCTGTGGGTTCGGTCTCTGCTCGGTGTGATGATTATATTTAAATTATTTTCATTTTCCTGGTCTGGTAAAACAAAGGTTAGTGTTGTTTTCCACTTCTCTCGTCTCGGATTCGGGTGGAAAAATGACAATGGAATATCATGACATAGGTACGCTATAACTACCCTGGTATGTGAGATAAAAAAAAAAAAAATTGTTTAAAGGATCAAAAATTTCAAGATTTCACATTGAACAATCAATAATTTAATATAATATCTTCATTGTATTATTTCTACTTCACCAAACATAGCTTATTTTATTTCTAAAAAATTGAAAAGTTTTATGGTTTGCAACTTTAAAAGCCGCTATACCGCTGTAGGAAAATTCGTCTAGACATAGCAAGGGCACTGCCTCTTTAAATGAGAGTGCATCCATCTATTATTACTGAGGGTATCGTTATTTGAAGTAGAAGGCTCTATTGGTGGTTTAAAAAAGGTAATAATAAAATTAAATATTTATTTGATATTCATGTTTCTGCTTTTAAGTATACCTACCTAAGTATAGGTGCAGGTTGTCAGGGAGAACCTAGTGTCAAGAAACTTCGTTCGCGGGACGGAATCAGACTTTAAGCGCGATTTGTTGTGGGTTCGATTTCCACTCAAAGAAATTATAATATTTAAATTATTTTCATTCCTGCATTTTGGTGCCTAAGACAAAGCGTTGCGTTGAATTTTGCCTCTCAACATGCAATGTCTTTGCAAAGGTTCTGTCTGACTACCCTGCTAAGCAGGAAATGCCGTAAAAAAGAAGTAATTGCAAAACTGCACATGTAACTAAGGTAACAAATAACTTTATTTCATACTTTAGTAATTTAATACAAAAAATTTTGCCTATCTATAGAATTTTTTTGCCGCATCACGCTCTAATGTCTGGACACTCTTTTCAACTGAAACTGGACTTATAGGTGTAAACATAAATATAGTCTCAAACTTAATTTTTTTATTGTCAACATTGTAGTTTTATCACAACTTATTACTGATTTAGTCGGATGAATAAATTAATATTAGATTATTCTCGTCATAAATATGTAAATTGAGTTCAAAATTCTTGACCTGAAGAACATTTTTATATTCTTATACCTATAGTCACCTATTTTATTGGTTATTAGGTTCAATGTCCAGACACACATATTATATCAAAAATATTTTTTGGCTTAAAATAACTGTTGAATATTTACGAGTTTATAAGATAAATATATTTTGTCGCAGCTTTCCACTCAGTTTTTCTTACCAAAGCGGAAAAATGAAAATATTTTTAATACAATTCTATTGAATTTATACAATAATTGTTAAGTTATGGCCTAAACAAGCCACAAGTGTAAGAAAAAGTACGAGTAGTTGTATGTTAACATAAAATGTGTTTATTAGATTAAATAAGATCTTACAAAAATATATTTAAGTTTTTTATTAAAGTTACCATAATAACCGACTTGGTCAGCTTCGTTGGCTGTAAAGCTTGTACTTTGTGTCGTGAGAGCTTAGTTGAAAGCTGCACTTTCCTACATAGGTAGTTTATATATGAATATAGTTTCAGATGTCCGAAATATTGCCAAAGCGTAGGATTAACCAGAGAAATAGTTTCATACGGGGGATAAACTTTCAATTACCGTATAAATCCAGCTTAGGGCATTGCAAATTAGATTTGCATTAAAATTGTTGTACAAACTAACTCGTTTCATAGTAGATGGAGGCTTAATTAATTTCTTTGTTGAATAGAATATTATACATGATATGTTTAATAATAAGAGGCTGTAATGCTTACATAAATATTATATTTCATTCATTTAAAATTTCTTGTATGTGAGTAATAGATTTTTGGTTGAATTATTAATACGTTAATTGTAAATTAATTTATAAAAAAATCTTATTATATATAACAAAGCGCTGCATTGAGTTCCGCCACTCAACAAGCAATGTCTCGGATACAGGCTGATAGTGAAGAACGGAGTCGGTATTCTTGACACTAGGTTCCTGCTAACTACCCTGCTATGACCCGAAAAGCGTTAAGCTAAGAAAACCATTAAAATATATTAAACATATTAAAAAACATTGAGGATAGAAGTGTATGTTGTGCACTATTAAGTATTTTATATACATATATCGCGTTTATATAAATAATTATGTTTGTTCATGGTAATCAAATTACACAGACAGTAAGGAAAGGAAGCTCCCCTAATAAAAAAGCTACTCACCCACATATAAATAAAGCTCTCTCTATATAAAATCCACCATACGACTCATACACGATGAGTATGGGTCCGATTCCTACTCGGGGTAATAATTATATTTAATTTATTTTACTTTCTGCGCTCCAGTGACTCGAAAACTTGCAATGTGTCGGACTCAGACGGAAAGTGCAGAACAGAGTGTCTTGAAGCTAAAAAATATATTGTGATAGCACTGTTATATCTCAGCTTTTGTCCAGGGTATAACGTTACGCCTAATGTATAAAGATCCCGTTCCGATGAATTTCGACGATTTTTTTTTAAATTGACATTCGAAATTCGGGATATGCCCCGCCCTGATAAGGCATATATATTAAAATTATTTATATATGTCAAATCATATATAAATAATTTATATATAAACATTCCTACGAGAGTATGCGACTTGTTGTTGAGGGACAAGCAGAAGGCAAGCGGTCGATCGCCTATGCGTTAGACGGACCTCATAAAATCTGCAAAACAAACCTCAGTAGTCCAAAACACACGAGACGCCAAAGACCACAGCAGGTGGAAATTAAATCATCATCAACCACCACTCTGTCAAAAGTGAACGACTAAGAATGGACGATGGCGACAATATGGCATTTAGTATTTCACATATAACGTTCAATAATAATATTGATATAATTCAGGATGTTGGTATAGAAAGGGTATTTTAACAGCTTCTATAAAAGCAAAACACCGTCGATGGGGCTATCGACTTTGCATAATGCATGTTTGTATGAAGTATATTATAATAATATGTTTATAAATTTGTCATTTAATATTTTAGATTAAGTGAAAGCAAAAAACATATTTTTAGTAAACATATAAAACTTTTGAACGCAGCGGGATTTGATCACGCCCCTCTTGGAAACCATCCAAGGGCTCTGCTATGCGACCAAGCGGGTTCAAATTCCACTGCGTTCAAATTTTTTATAAAATTTGTTAAAATATTTTTCAATTTCCTAAGTGTGTGATTAACTAAATTAAATTAAATAAATGTTAAAAATCGGCTGTTTTTATCATTATAAAGGAACAATCAGTATTATATTAATTTCTCCGCTCTGATGAACAAGATAAGCCGTGGCGTCAAGTTCCACCACTCCCTACGCTGTCTCAAATTGGGGTGGAAAGTGGCGACCGGAGTGACTTCAAACTAGGGTATCTGAATACCCTGCTATGTGAAAAAGTGGATAAAACTGAAAAAAGATCTATTGAATTTTACAATTCAGATAGAAGGGTATCCATTTGTAGATATTGTAAACATGGAAGCGAAACCCTATTTGAGTTAGTCTAATGAAAATGTAAAAATATTGTAAAAATAAACGTCCCATACATACATACATCAGTATGGTTATTTCATTTAAACAAACTAAACCAAGCGCGACATGATGGTACTAATTTAATAAACTTTTATATTTTGAATACTATATTAACTGAATAAGAGCTCGAAGAACAAAATATACCCAACTAATACGTTATTATATTAAACTAGTTGCCCTCCACAATTTCGATCGTGCGTCATCTATTATCATTGCCATACTTTATTCATTATTATCTTTGGTGGCTTCGATTGCAGTACATGAAATCCCTCATTTTACCGTTTCCACAGAAATTAGGGAAAATTCTCTTTTAGCGTTTCCATTTATTCCCCAAAGAACCTACTTGCTACATTTCAGCTCTCTACAACTAGTAATTTAATGTAATTTTCGTTTGTCAGTATTTCGACGAAAGAGTTAAAAACTATATACTTGTATTAATAAAAAAATTGAGGGCTTTAGTAAAGATATAAAATTATGTTTTAAATGCACGCGTGTACATTTTTTAATGAATTTATGATATAATACATATTTATTTATTTACTTTAAAAGATTTACTATGAAAAAATTATGACCTATTCTTTCGAATTTCGAATGAATAAATCATATAAGCAAGCTACTTAAAAATCATTATTGTACTAGAACAATGAAACAAATACCTTTAGCTTAGTTTAGGTGTTATAATAATGAAAATTTGCTTAAGCATTGTAAAACATAATCAAGATAAGGACGAGAACCATTTACGATTTTTAAGCCCACATAATGGGAGAGTAATTCGCATTGGTAACTTGAAAGGCAGGGACTTATTGTTCCAGTCTAAAATTTTCATTTCATTTGTAGCCAAATGGCCACAAATTACTGGGGATTCTTAGCCTCTTTGTTAAATTGCTCACGTCCACTTAAAGATATTAAAGAAAAAGACAAAGAGAAGTAACTTAATCGTGGTGCAAAACTGGTTTGTGGTGACAAAGTTGGCGTATTTCTGTGAAATTTATTATTTTTATACTTTTTTCATACTAAATTATGTATTCTGGCATTTTTTTCTATAGTTATTTTATTTATTTATATAGTTATTTAAAAGTAACTAAGTAACACGGACATATTAATAAAATACGCAATCAATAAATATGCAATATTGTCATATTTTAATACAAGTATGTCGGTATATCGTAGGACATTGATTATATTGCACGATTAGATTTCAAAAGTTTGGCTCTTTTAAAAGATAAAATAGACGACAGTGTGAAAAAAACATAGTTTTTTGGTTTTTTCAGATTGTCGCCTTTTCCCACTCATAATAAATATCTCTAAATTCCTCCCGAAACGAGATTTTGCTTATGGTTTTAGGAATGGCGGGCTTCAACTTCATGTAAGATGTAGGTTAGAAATAATTTAAATGAACCTTTATAAAAGTGTATTGATAAAATACAAGTAATAACTGAAATGCTAAGACTTACTTTTGTAGAAACCACTCACTTTAGTTACAAAGTAACAATTATTATTTTACTAAACAGACGCATTTTTATATGCCAATATTTCATTTCTAATAGTACAAGTACATAACTTACATACAAATGTACCATCAAAAACCTTTCCCCATTTTAGTATAATGTTGAAACATTTTCATCGTTTTTCTATGTAAATATACATATATATTTCGTCCCACAGGAGCAATATTATAAGCCCATTAATATTTATGTAGGTCCTACATGCCTTTGCGTGAAAATATGCAAATAAGCGAACATGAATTTTTGCTTTATTTTAAATATGATTTTGTGAAACAAAATTGACTTGAGGTAAACTTTATGTATGTAGTATTTGTAATTACTACGGGGTATAAGGGACGGAGGGATTTACATTTTTATAGACAAGACTGTTACTAAATGGGATGATACAAATATGCAACAAATTATGCATTAATTTTGTCTGTTTGGTACACCAGGAGAGCCATATTTTTATTAGGTATTAATTACAATAAATAATGAACAATATTCACAAAGATCATATATACTTTTTAAGCTTTTGGATTTCAGAACATAACTTAGTAGTATTGTATAATAACTTGCTGTGCCCGCGACTTCATTCACGTGGAAATCTAAAATAAAAGTAGTGAAATTCCTCATTATTACATCAGCTATCGACAGAGAAAGTCCCGTCAAAATCGATACAGTAATTCCAGATATACATATAAACAGAAATTGTAAAAAAACCTTATTTTGGCACCTTAGTTACTCCATTGTTATTTATTTGTATAGATATAACACTAAATATTATAAATAATATCCTTTCATAATATATATATAAATAATATCCTTTCATAATATATATAAATAAAATCCTTTCATAACTGTTAAGAAAACTAATATGTAAAGTATGTCCATGCAAAAGGTTATCTGTAAAATATCACTATGATAAGTCCGCCTTTACACCGATCGGTTCAGCAGACTACTTAAAAAACCAAACTTTCTTTTATTTCATGTGCTATACGGAGAACAATAATAAGTGGAGAATGGAGTGACACTAGGTTCTCTCTGCCCATTATGATATGATAACATTGAATAAACAATTTTTTTGTAATTACTTAAATGATAAACCAATGGGTATATTTAGAGTTTTGGGTTAGTTAGGCTAGGATTATGGGGGTTTAGCGGGAGTTGAAAAAAATAAAAACTATTTTTATTAATAAAAATAAGCATTCTCTTGAATATTGCTCACTTAGAATGAAAGTTGACCGACTCAAAATTTAAGTAATGTGTGATTTTTATAAATACTATACTATTATTCAATAATCTTTTCTATTATGATTTTCCATAAACTATAACGGTTAGTTTAGTTCGGTTTTTTATTTAAAGCGTCTCAGGTGTGCCAATTGAGCGCATTTTTTTATTGTTAAGTCACAGTTACAAACAAAATTCATATTCATAGTTAATTATATAAATAATAAGTATCATCTAAAAACAACGCAGTCTATAAACTTCCCGGTGCTCCCATAAAAAATACTAGCAAGCGCTGGTAACCGTTTGGTGTGGGTCGTAAATACAGTTGACATCATCTTCGATCGTTACTCAAACGTAGGTAGATGTTAGGGAAATAAGACCCCTTTTATATTTGTGAAAGGAAATTATTAACGGCAATAAGTTTTAAATAGTTTTCTAAAATTACAGCAAAAATGCTATATTAGATTTTATATTCAGCTTCAAGCTTTTTCCCACATGTCATGTGTCAGAGAGAAACTGGTGTCTAGACACTCCGTTCTCTACTTTGCGCATGAAAGCGAGACATTGCGTGTTGAGTGGCGGTACTCCGCCGCAAGCCGCGTTTTATTTTAAACGAGTGGTGATCGAACCTACAACCATATTTTTTAACATTTGTTTTTTAAAGTGTTATTCACACACTTAGGAAATTGAAAAACATATATTTAGAAAACGTATAAAAATAACATAGAAAGAGAGAACGCATGGTTTAGTGATCAGAGCGCTTGAAAGGTATAGAAGACGCGCGGGTTCGAGCACCGCTAAGTCAAAACTTTAATACGTTTACTAAAAATGCTTTTCATATAGTATGAATAACACTTTATAATTATATAAAAAAAAAACATTAATTATATGTATTGATTGTATTGCTTGTAGTTCAAACTCTATAGAGCAATCGATGCATGTATAAAATATGCCTATATATCTTGTATATACTAGTACCTAAATATTTATTCTATACCAACGTTATGCACTAATATTTTTCCGGAAATCCCTTCGAAAACGGGATTTTACGTTTTACTAAATATATGGCAAATTTAACAAAATCCACGCACATAAAGTTGCGCGCTTGAACTCGTTATGTATATAGTATAGAATTTATTGAACGATGCACAGTCAGAACTTAAATATTACTCTAATATTTACATAGGCTTAAGCCTAAAATAATACAGCCAATAAACAATACACTATCTAATTAGTTTTGAACAAACTAAATATTAAATTTGAAACAATATATATTGACTGTGGTGACAAAATAAATTAATCGTCGCATCGCTTTTATTTCGTAAATTATATAAGTATAGTTTTTGATTCACTATTTACTGTTAGTTTAAAATATTAGTTGATGAAGTGATGAAAATTAATAAATAAACAGCAATAGCTGTGTATGTCTAACGGTCAATAACGGACAAATTTGGTACTTGGCAACATTTTGAGTTACGTCCCTTAGATTTTGGTGACGTAATATATATTAATTACTGCTTGTTGTAGGTTATAGGATACTACAGGTCGATACGAAAATTAATATGCTATAAAAAAGTTTACCGTTCTAAAACACCCAAAAGAACTTTTACTTTTTGAACTAAGAACTTTTTAAAATAATAAAGTATTTAGATTTTATTTTATAACTATACACATTTTCCGAAGTTACCCAAAATTACGTATCATACGCGTAAAATATTTTCTTTTCTTATAAATATCAGTACAACTGTCATACTCAACGTCGTTTTAGTTCAATAACTGTGTTACAGTCACTGATAACTTAAAGGAGATCAATTTTATATGTGCTTACGCTCAATACAGGTTTGTTGCAGTTTTCTAGTTCTGATAGAGTTTTAAAATTTAGTGCCTTTTAGTTATAGCTTTGGTATATTTTGGTGATAAAATAACGCTATTTTTTTTAAAAACTCCCGCATTCTGCCTGGAGTATCCCCGCGATTTGATACAGGAGACACAACAGTTATTCAAATTCATAATAAAAATTAGAGTTACATATATTTGAGATATTTTAAATTTATAATTATTTTTCAAGATATATATTGACTGAGTTAAATTAGCCTAAATTTAATCTGATTTACCGGTTTATGAATGATTTGAATGATTTTACATACACACACACATATAAATATATATATACTTATAATATATATATTACTATTACACACATATATATAACTATTAGACAAGCAAAAATGACTGAATTGTAACTTTTTTTTTCATTCTAATATATTCTGTGTAGACTGTATATGTTTTGACCGACAATATGTTATGTTTTGTAATATAACTTCGGGAATGTAGTATCTGCTTTCCTTAATAGACTATGGAGTTTTCCACCCCTTTCAATCAACCAAATTGTATCTACGTTAAGTACCGTGTTAAAGTATATTTAGCTATGACAATATTGTAGTCTAATGAAAGGTTTGTAGTATGTACTCGTATATGTAGCATGGCGAAAAGTGGCTAAAAATACCAATAATTATAAAAGACTCATCCAAACCAAAAATAGCATTTTAAAATGTTTATTAGCAAATTTATATAACGACTACGTTGTTACATACAAAATATACTCAAAGATAGTCCTAACAATATTGTAAATCGTTACATATAACAGTCTTGTCGAAAAACCCTTCAAAGCATCGGCTTAGTGCCAAGCGGGCAGTGTAGTTTATAGCCGCGGCAGATGGCGCTAGCTGGCCTTTCCCACTAAAGAGTTTATTGGAAGTGGCATCACTTGTGATATATGTTACAAAATTGTGAAAAATATGTACTTTATTATTGTTTGTGTAAAATAGCGTGTATAAGTCGTTATTGTCACCAAGTTAGTATGAGTTTGTTTGAGCACTATATTTATTCTTATTTGTGGGGTTTAATCTCTGTCGAAGAAATATATTTATGACTCGCGGCCTCGCCTGTATCAACTACACTACGCCCAATCGTGTTTTATACAAAATTTATTATTTGAATTGTTGTAACTTTTTTATTTATGAACCGATTGAAATAAATAAATGTTAAAGGAAGTATACTAAAATTCAATAGTCAAAACTACTTTAAAATCGGGTAAGCCGTTTCTGGGATTGACTAGCATGCACAAACGCACGAACAAAAAGACATGCAGAAAATAAAATAAAAATCATTATTTTGGGTTCTATTATTCTTTTTTTTTATGTATAGATAAGAAAATATGTTTATGATTATATATATTTTTTCCAGATAAACTAGCAAAAAAAACGTGAAACTAAAAATGTTTAATCAATAAACTATCTTAAACAAGAACTTTTATTTGTTATCTATCTATATCTTTTCAATATACCAAATGAACTCATAACACTTCCATTCTTTATATTGTTTGAATAGTTCTACAAAATATCCAAAGCAGAATCGGATGTTGCGGTTATTATGTCCGCTTACTTCAACAAAGAACTGTTTCGAAAATTTAAAAGTCACGCAAAGTATTAAGCAACAAAAATACATTTTTAAAATTTTATTAATTTTAGTCTAACGAATACGGCTAAATTAGAACATAATTTTTAATTTGATAATGGGGTAGTGTTCATTTCACTTGGACAAACTAAAAGTATGCGTTTGATGATGGCGTTCCAAGAAGATTACATAAAAAAAATTAAATGATTAGAAGTTACAAATAGAATAAAATATATATTATTTACAAATAAAATAAATATATTACCAGTATATATTATATACGGTATTATTTTTTATAAGAAATCCGTTATCACGGTGAGAATTGTCAAAAATCTCAACCGTATTTATGTATTATGTCCTTAATTTGCGGCGATTACCCAAGAATGGAAGAAAAAAAGAACATTTCCTACTCTTTTGTTGGCAATTCCACTGAATTTGAGGACTTTTGATGTCTCCGTCCTCGTTTGGTTGAAATTTATGATTCAACTTTGTGGCCACGTCCCCTATATACTGTGTATTCGTCGGGACGTCACTAGGAAACGTGTAGCTTGATCCCTACATTTTTCTGTAAACAAATTTCGTTCTGTAAAATATTTGACGACGCTTTTCTTTCGAGATATTCGAAAATGGAATTTTATTTTTGTTCTCCAATTAGTACACTCGAAGGAATTGTATAGAAACGAGTGTTGCAGAAAGTTATATAATTGTCTTTGAAGGAAATCTAGTACATTAGTCAATCCACTTTACTGCCTTGTCGACTATATTATATCGTGTAATATCACTGTTTCGAAATGCCAATTTTATATTTATGCTAAAAATTCTCTTATCTTTAATAAAAGTATTTCTTTCCCTATGTATTACTACCGTTCTATCATAATTTTTGGCAAGTATTATGGCCAGAAATAGGTTATCATGGAGCTCGAGTTCCACGTTGGCAATTTTGTATGGATAAGAACTTCTGGACTGTGGAGTATAGTTGATTTATGAAGATATAGACGTAAATTTATTTCTGGTAGCAAGCCAATTTTTTATTTATATTGACACCAGGTTCGCGCTTTTTTCAAACATAGCGAGGAAGACAGAGAGAACCAAATATTATGTAATTCCATTCTACACTTTCGGCTCAAGTTTCAGACATTGCGTATTTATAAGTAAAACTTAACACGTGATATCTTACGATTACCAGTACGATAAAATGAAATATCTAATGGATCGAACTCACAATTTTACAGCCGTTCAAATGCACCAATTTGGTCTCGATTTTTTAAATATACTTTATTGATAAAGAGTTTAATTACATGGTACGTAGTATTTTCTTTTTATTTAGTAGAATATTTATCACTCACCCACACTTCGTACTCCACTTTGCACCCGAAATCGAAACGTTGCGTGTTGCGTGGCGGAACTCAACACCGCGCTTTGTCTTAGGTACCAGAATGGAGATATAGAATATTTTAAATATAATTATTTCCCCGAGTTCCTCCCATATGAATTTTATTTATTCCTTTTTGTTTAGTATAACTTTATTTACAATTTTATATAAACAGGATTTAAACACAGCTATCAAACACTTTCAACAGAATGTCAATCAAGAAGTTATTGTCATTAGAAGTCATAGTGGCGCAGTGGGACAGCGTGTGACTCTAAAGGCGGTTGGTTGTGGGTTCGACTCCCACTCGAGGGAATGATTATGTTTAAAACATTACACATTTTTTCAAATAAATTTAAATTCTTGATAGGTCTGTGTAATACAGAGAAATGCCCTCAATGCAATAGTAAAGATGATATTTATCACGTGTTGTTGGAATGTGTACGAAACGATGCGTTACGACCTCTTTTACTAAGATCTTTTGATTTTGGTATCTGTAACTATTCTTGCAGAACCATTGTCAAGTAATGCGTTGGCTAAATCAATGATAAATTAATGTTATATAAATAAGTATGTTGATTATACGGGGTTGACATAGGTCAATGTCATGACTAAAAATCCCATGTAAATTCAAGATTTAAAAAAAAAATACATTTTCATTTATTCGCTCTGGCACCTAAGCCATTATGTTCCGCCACTCAGCACGCAATGTTTCGATTTCAGGCAGAAATTGGACGAAGTGTCTTGACACTAGGTTTTCTCCAAACTAAGTAAACTACTATAAAGTACGTACATATGACCTCAGAGCATATTACTCTAAATTTTCCTTTCTTTAGTTTCGTGTGCACGCGGCGTCACAAATTGTGAAAAATCGTTGTTTCTGACATAGGTCCCGCTAAACTGAGAACAAACAGACCAAGTTTGACAATAAATCTTTTTACTCTATTATGGCGGAACTTACACAATTTTAAGAAGATTTTATCGTTGCTCGTAGTACTTTCTTGTAGGCTGGGCTTATGTTATTACTATATGAATATAGTTATATATAATAAAGAAACAATATATAAATATTATATAATAAAGAACCCAGGTTAACAAAGCAGTAAAGTAAACAAGTAAAGTAAGTAAAGTAAGCAAGTTAGATTGCGCCACTCGTATATCTCGAAAAATATCGAATGTGGAAAATAAAGTGTCTATACACTAAATTCTTTTTGCTTTTTTTTGCTTTATGTGGGATATGTGTGAAGCTAAAAACTATCTAAAGTCCTGAACTAATTTTAAATTAATTCTTTCTTGTCATTTTATACTATAATATTAAATTTAAAATGTAGGTTACCCAGAACCTCTTAAATAAGATCAAAAATATACCATAGCTACAAAGTATAGAAGATGTTTGAGAAACGAGATTTGCAGCCACGCCTTTTAGGTGACACGGTCATTTAGTTTAAAGCTTCAGTGACATTAGAGCTTTGCCTTCATAGCGCTTTCTACAAGAATATTTTAATAAAAAACCTAATTACTCGAACCCGAATAACAATAATAAATTGTAATAAGAGTATAAGAATTTTGACGTAGCCGGATGTAAAATGCATAGCTTAGCTGTCAGAGCGCTTGAGTTTCCAAGGGGCGCAACTTCGAACCCCGGTGTGTTTAATTTTTTATACTAAAAATATGTTACATTTCAATTGCAGGTATATAATAAAGAAAATTCCGTGATCAGATTAGATAAATAATGACATTAAATATTGTTAACCAAATAAGTTACCAAAGTAACAAAATAGAAACAAAATGAGCTACATTTTTTTTAAGTTATAATAATAAATTTTCCAACACTTTAATATATAAGAAATTAAAAAAATCATAATTGATCTTTACTTGATGATATGAAATTGATACCTTACTTAGTACAAATTACTGATTTTTACAGATAAATCTCTATCACATACTATTATTGTAAAGTAAACAAAAAAATAGCTCGACAAAATTTGCTAGCCTTCTACTTTCTAAGACGTTTAACGTTTTATAGGGAACATTCAACGAATATCATCCATCAAGAGTTCTTGCAGTGAGGACCATCGATTCGAGCATAAATTTGTGAACTAATCGGACGTAGTCAGTTAGTATGCTGTAAGATTAATGGATGAAAGCAGCCTTTAACTGATTTATAATAAAACATATTTAACGGTAAAATTATATCCGAAATGAGAAAAGCAAATATAAAAATATTACACGCTTAACAGTTAGTTTCAAGACTCCAAAGATACTATGTTCTCCATTTTCCTCTCCAACTTGAGACATTGCATATTGAGTGGCGGAACTTAACTTAATTTAATTTAATATATTATGAGCATGAATTCTTAATCACTAACCAATGCATCTAACATAATTAATATTTTTTGTAAATTAAATGCTCATAGTTAACATAATGTTACAAAATTTATTCAAGTCAAAAATGGAACAAAAAGCTAGATTAAGTTTTTTTTGTATACTTCAAGCTTTTTCCTTTATATCAGGGTAGTCTAGTCAGGTGTAGAGAAACTAGCATCAAGACACTCCGTTGTCCATTTTACTAAATTCGACTTGCGTGTTGAGTGGCGTAAATCGTGGCGCGTTTTATCTTGTCATCAGAGCGGAGAAATGAAAATATTTTAAATATAGTCATTCACCTGTATGGGAATCGAACCTACAACCGTCGCGTATACAGAAAGACGCTGTCACATCTCGCCACGATGGCCTTTGGATGAATTAATTATAACAAATATATTGAGCCAAATATAATTAACATATTCAAAATATTTCCAAACCTTCTTGTCACATAAAAACAAAATTATTATGAGTGCAGCTTCAAATATTTAAACGTTTTATGGATTCTAGTGAGTACAAATGTATAAGGACCATTAGCTATGAAAAGGCCCACCATTTCTATCTGCTCTCACAAATTTTACCACTTTTTCAGTATAGCAATGTAAATAATATATACGATTTAATATCAGTCGGCCGTGACTCTATTGAAAAAATGAATGAAACGTCGAAAAGAGGAATGTTGTAGAATCGATTTTTATATGTTCTGTGAGTGATGCGTTGGGATAGTCCGATAAACGTTTTTGATTTATATACAGTTTGAATTTTATACGGAATTTTAAATATATATATATATATATGTACTTGTAAATACAACATATTATGCATTGTCGGTGTAGCACAATCCTTAATCACGATTTTGGTGACAATTGTAGCTTCAAATTTAAGATTAAAAATGAAAAGAATATTAATTTCATACAATATCAATACTACAATGCAATGTTTTTACAATGGTGGAATATAAAATAAATGTATTTCGAAGGTTGTGTCCCGATTTATGCAATCTTGCTTTAGTGTACTAGTTTGAAGTCGAAAATATTCACATTTACGTATAAAAGCTCAAATAAATAATTTCAAACATAAATATCCAGATATACACCATAGCAATATATAAATAAACTTTCTCAATAATTTATCAAAGATTTATATTCGTTGCAATTAATTAAAGAAAGCCGGTATAAGCAATGGAACCAAATTAATAGTCTTAATACCGTAATTACGCTAATTTCGATTAATATTACGATAACATAAGTACTTTTTGCTCAAAGTTTAGACACTGCCGACTGATTGCTAAGAACAGAAACTTGAATGAATAATGAAGTCATGAATTATAATTTTATATTTTCGTTTAAGAAATATCATTATTTCATATATAATTTTGTCATTCGATTCAATTGAGAGGATTGTAGTGCAGTGATATAGCGTGTAAACGAGAATGGTTGTTAGTTCGATTTCCGCTCGGAGGAATGATTGATGATTATATTTCAGAAGTGCGGCGTTGAGCTCCGCCACTCAACACGTAATGTCTCGATTTCCGGCGTATATTGTTAAATGAAGTGTAATTGAAGTGGTATTTAACTCATATTTAAAATAGAATGATAAAAAGCTGTAAAACAAAAAAGATTAATATTTTGTATACATTTTTTTTACATTAGGTTTACAGTAAGAAGCAATAAGCGAGGAAGTCAAGAAAAACACCTTTTCTAGTACAATAGTCAGTTGAACTCCAAATATTTACCAATGACGTGACTCAATGATCCGCAGAGGTTCTGAATCAACAAACGTCCAATAGTAAATCTTCATTACAGTTTCTATCAGGTTTCCGTGTGCACCGAATATTACGAGCACATAAATAACTTCAAAGAAATAAGCCGAAGGAAATCCGGTCTTGTAAACATGGCATGAGGAAGCAAGCTTTATAAAATATACCTTTTTGCCCGGTCAAGTGTATTGTTCAATTGTATTTTTTTAAAATGAATGCTTCGTTTGTGTATGTAGAGTGTTTGTTATTATTCTTAAATTATATGATGGTCTCAATTAAAAGGAAAAAAAGGCAGATTCACGTTTTTGCCTTAGCAGGGTTAGTGAAAACCTGGTGTCAGGACACTCCATTCTCCAATGGTCAATTAAAGGCTTGTAAAAGATCATAATATGGTGAAGGTAGTATAATTTATGATAGTGGTATAACTTATATAGTGGAGATATTTGTTTATATGCTCCTGTGTTCTGTTTTTTTTTATTTTCAGAGTTAGCTCTAATTTATATCTTTATTTTGAATAAATCACATATTTTTGATATTATTTGTAATATGTTTTGTTATAAATAATTGAGTTATATTAATATATCAGATCCCTGACTTTTGTAATATTGATTTTTGAGCTTCACTTTTTTGCCGCGTACCAAAACATAGTGTCAAGACCCTCCGTTCTGCACTTTCTGTCCGAAATTGAGACATTGCGTGTTGATTGGCGAAATTGGACAATGCAAATATTTTTAATATAATCGAACCTATAACCAATCGTGTTTACAGTCAGGCGGTGTTAAGCTGCGCCACGATGGAGTCGTTGTTTAATTTGTTGTTTGCGTTTGTCATATTTAAATATATAAAAAATCCAAATATAAAACATATTGTGTTCAACATTGCACCCAAAGTTTCACATTATCTTAGTGACGGACTAATGTATCTAAGAAAATGCAAGAAAATAATTAAGTGTAGAGAAACAAGCTTAAAATCACTTCATGGTAACATATAATACCCTAATAATAACGATGTATGAAATGCAATATTCACAAAATGGATTATAGAAACTGTCTTACATGGTTGGCTTTCTGCAAAAGCATCCGCATCCGGTTTATATCCGTCTCTGATATACTCTAGCTTGGGCCTTTGTGGTCCTCAAACGCAACAAACAAAAAACTATTTTAACAAAAGAAGAACGTTATGTAAATACTATAATATTTATGATTAGTTTCTTCCTTTCACAGATACTGTATAAAATATCGAAACTAAAAAGCGCTAACATCGTCTCATTTTTTGGTAAATCGTCGAAAAGTATAAATCCACATTAGGATATTGGGTACGCGATAAATTTCAGGCCCAGCTTAGTGGGACGATTCCACGAAATGGTACAATGACTTATAACGGAAAATACATTTGACCTATTTACCCCCTCCCTTATGAATAAAACCAGTCACTAAGACCCCTAGAGTCGGCGCCAGGACGTTTGAAATATATGCACGCATTTCTTTTAGGGTGGATCAATGTAAATTTGTCGTGGCTGGTCAGTGTTCATTGAAGGGATCAATTTTTCATTTTTTTTATCTAAACACAAGTGGCTTTTTATTGAGATGAAACTGTTATTCGGTACATTAAATACTTGTTTAACGTTTAAAATGTACTGATTATTAATCATAAACGGTATAGTGATTCTAGTGCAGATTGAAAGACGCATTGTATTAGCAATTCGAAAGTCTAGAATCTAGATAATTCCTCTAAGAGAAAAAAAGTATTATAATTTACTTTTACAATATTAAAGCTAAATAATGCCTGACAATATAAATAGTAATGCCAAATACTTAAAAATAAATCTTTAGTTGTAAGCTATTTTACTTATATTGTAAGATATTCCTATATTAAACAATAGATCGTAAAGTTAGCAATATACTTTAACGTCAATAGAGTCCAAGCTATTACAACCATCTGTTACATTACCTTTCGTAATTGCCATAATACAAAAATAAAACTTATTATATATCCACATCCACGTATATATTATTTTATAAAGATAATGTCTTAGCATGACTTGTCCCGTTTTTTGCCAAGGAATTTAAAGATCTTAGTACACTGCTGAACTTCCCAAGGAACCCATGCTAATTTTTAGTTTTCTAAGAGCAGTAGTTTCGACTGTACGTTGTCTGTCAGTCAGTAATAGTTTTAAATATATATATATATATACTGACCCACAGATAACGAGCAGTTGAAACTACTGCGCGCATGAAGTTGAAATTTAGCATGAAGGTTACTCGGGGAGTTTAGGTGTGCTAAGCCGATATCAGGAATATCCTTCAGTAATGGAAAACAAATGGAATGAAATTTCCAGATTCATATTATTTGTACAATATATATGTCATTGATAAAAATGAATACTGATTGAATTGTAAGTAATTTCAATGTATGTTCATTAAATAAAAATGTTAAGAAACCATCATTTGACACTTCCATAGATAATGTTTGAACACTACGCAATATGATTATTATTACGTAAGATTTGAGTATTTTAAATTGACTAGAATGATTTATTAAGCAATTTCGGAGATAGTTTTGTATTTAGGAGTTAAATTAAAATATAATAAAATGTAGTGAATAGTAAAAAGGATTAATTATGTAAAAAATAGTTGTGTGATAGATATTTGCTTAAAGAAATTTAATATGACGCTATCTTGGATATGTGGCAAGTGTCTACTGTCTTACAAATAGACAGCAAGCTTTAATAGAATTAAAAAATATATACAAGAAAAAATCTCAGTAGAAAGTTAATTAAATTAATAACTATGTATATATTAAAAGAAATTCTTTACTAGCTCAGAACCAGTGTAGAGATTATACATTGCATTTGTAAAAATAAAGTGAATATAAAGTTACATTTTGGGGTACAGGTACCGAGCTAATTTGCTTTGCAAAGTACTTGAAAACTCCATCTGGATTGAAAGCAAGAACAAAAACGAGAATCGCAACTCAGTTTGCGATTTAAGTTAAATTTAAAAAACTTTCTGAACTTACTTGTCATGTGTGGAATGCTTTAGAAAATAAAAAAAAAAACGTAGTTCTCGTTCCTTATTAGTATAAAAATGAATGTATTCCAATAGTTGTTTATATTTTTGCATTAACTATGTCTATATAAACTTTGATAAACGTCAATAAGTATTTTCTATCTGACAAAATGTGGTCATTCGTTCAATGCGTGACAAATATAGCATTATATTACCACAATGCACTTACACATTGCAATTTTTTTTAATAACTACATAGTTCCTTACATATAATAAAACATACTACGTCCGTCCACAATTACTAATATTACAAATGCGAAAATAACTCGGTCTGGCTGTCTCTAACGTTATCACAGCCAAACCACTGAACCGATTGTGATGATATTTTAAATATAAATACTTGAGGGTCTTGGGATGAACATAGACTACTTTGTTCTTCCATTTTTTTTAGTTTTTCCAGGAATATCGTTGTGTTACGATAAGGCTGTCTAAAATATGATACAGCTATAGTTAACTCGGGAGAAGTAGATGCATGAGAAGTAGTAAATAATATTTACCAAAATATTGAATATAATAAAAACTTAAAAGAGCAAGTCCCACTTTAAACTTTCAATTAATTTCCAACTAAGAGAGTACGATAATACAAATTACGTATTTTAAATAATATATTAAACCATAAGCAAACAGCATTAAGCCCTCTTACACTATCTGATGTGATACTATAGTCTATTAATAATAAATAATCCATATGTAAGCCGATTAGTACCCTCCGAAGGCAACGTTGTAAATATTTTAAAGTAATTTAATATTGGAATTCTTCAAATGCTTCGACTTTCCACATGATGATTATGGAGGCAATTCCCATTCAAGTTTATCTGGTTTGTCAGTGTTGGTAACCGCTACCCAACACGCAATCTATATATATATATATATATATATATATATATATATATATATATATATATACATAATCAAAATTAAGGAAAATTAAAGTACATTATTATGTTTAAATTTGTCTAATTTTATTTTATACGATATGCTATTTTATTTATAAGAAAGAAAACATCTTGTTATTTAACCTTTGAAATTTTTAAAATATGGAATAAATCTACATAAAGGAAAACTCGAACTTCCTAAGGGAAATGAAAGTCACATTCATCAGAACCTTTTAGTACATATTTTTTATGTTTAATTACTAAAATGTCAAAGAATGCGTAGCAAATTCGAATTTTCCTTTTTTTTATATTTAACATTACCAATTACAATTCCAAATTTGAACCCATTAACATCTATATAGACTAATCCAATACAAACCTCGACACAATAACGTAAGTACCGCATTTCCAATAAACTAGAGTTTTGGAAATCAACAAATTATTTGTTCATATCCACAAATAGCCAAGTGTTTCCGTCGTTAAATAGTACATACACATGCTATTATAGTTCTTATGTACATAGCAGTACCAACTAAAATGCTCTACGTAGAGTGCTTGTTACAGACATTTAAGAGAAATTATTGCTTTGGCTGAATAGAGTCGGTCTCGCATTGTAAAATGGTATAGAGAGGACATTACGCTTTAAGTTGTAATCCTGTGACTTATTTCATACTTTAGAGGCGTATTTTTTATGAATGCAAAAATTTTAGAAGAATAAATTTTATTATTATTACTACATTTGAATATATACTACAATATTTACAACAAACAACCCGCTTGCGGCTTGCCCGCATCAACTATGGCTATTTCGTATTTTCTGCGGCCTTTTTCATAAAACAATGAAATTCTTTAAAAAAAAATTGAAGGAATATATAACTTATGTTCAGTGCTAAGCCCTCACGTGACGACACAGACCGACAGGGTTACTTTCGCATATAACATTAGTATGGATTACTTCCATTTACTACATGTTGGCAATGAAACTGACCAAAATTGTAACGAATTTCTTTATAGTGGTAATTGTTTTATCTCAAAGTCTTCCACATTAGACGATTGTAATTTTTTTTTACCTTCACTCTTTTCACTCTCGATAAAAATGACCTAGTGACACTCCGTTCTTAGCATTTCACCCCAATTAGATACGTTGCATATTGGATGCAGAAGCTTCTCTTTTTTGGGCTCAACGCCCATCTTTGTCACACCGCAGACATACACTGGGGTTAAATATAATTATCTAAAGTGGGAATTGAACTGACAACTATCGCATTTACAGTCAGATGCTACCACACTGCCGCAAAGTTTAATAATTTTTATTTGTTAACGAAAACGGAATAACTTATACAAATGCGGCATTGACTTTTTTCTTATAGTTTAGCTAGTCTATCATGGTTCTTTGTCTAACTTTTTAGATCTGTAATTGTTATATGACAATATAAAATACATATGACGTTCAGAGTTGGCTTAAAAGGTATACAACAAATAAAGTTTGTTTCAAATCGGTTCAGTAATTACGAAGATAGAAGCGAAAAAAGACATAAATTAAAAAAGTCATAGTTTCTTATTATATATTTTTTTTACATCCTCCTAAATTATTTTTTTGTATTTATATTAAACGTACTGACACATCTTTTTTACCGTTTTATTATAGTTTAGATAATGCTTGGATATACGCCTTCGTGAAGTTAGGATTTTTTTTATTACTTATATTTGAATTCCAACATAATAAATATCTGTGTTGAATATTGCCTACACGCTATAAAATGTGTAAGTTACAACTATTGTTACAATTTTAATTCCAAAATGGAATATAAATCATCAACATTTACCGCATGAAATAACAAAATACCATATAAAAATTACCTTAATCTCCTTGGGAAGTACTCAAGACGCACTCTTGAATGGGTATCAAATAGAAGATAATGTAATATATCACAACTTTTTCTCTACCCACCCTCCAAAACGATAGTGAAGAATAACAAAAATAAGCTTCGTGTATTTCATAACTGTGATTATAATAATGTATGTATGTAAGTATTTATGTATTAGATTATATTTGCCAATTAGTATATTTGTGAATGAAATTGCATGTTTATATATAATAACCTGGTATTGTCATATTGAGTCCAAGTTATATGGTCCATTTTGTACTTGCTTTGAAGTCCAGGCAAACTTTTTGTTTAATATACGAGGTGATTACAATATAATTTATAATTGATTAATATATTTTCTATTGCACATTGTAACATTAATAAATTCAAAATAAACAATGTTGTTGACAAAGGTGAAAGATACGTAATGAAATCGAACTTATATTTATTAAAAAATGGCTATAATAATATATTTTAAGTAAACCAAGGTACTGTAGAGTGATTTTCAACTGGATGCGGTCAGTATTACGCTAGTAATGTAACGTAGACGTATTAACACAGACGTATTTCCACGTTTGCTCTCTACTAAAAGCTTTGTGACACGCTTGAATGTGAATTTTGAGAAAAATCTTGCTGAAACGTGATGCTGCTTTAGTTATCTGAGTGAGTGGTCCTTAAATATAGAAATAGCATTTGTATGACCACGAGGATTTGAGTTTAAGTGCACCTGGACATTATTTATTTGTGCAGAAAAAGGAATTCTTAAGTACTATTTACTACTACTTTGTATTTGACGTTAGGGTTTTACTTGAGTAATATACTGTGGTATTTTTCTTTTATATCTAAAGTCTTTTCATTTCTCCTCTCTAGTGTCAAGACAAAGCGCGATAGACTACGAGATATTTTATGATAAAATAGTTTTTTTTGTTTTTCACAGGTTCTCCGTTTTTTTCGCATAGCAGTGATTCAGTAGTCACTGAGAACCTACTCTCAGGCGATCCGATTTCCACTTTCCGGCTGAAATTGAGACATTGCCTGATAAGTGGTCAATTTTAACACGAGGAATGGAAATATGTTAAATATAATAAGATCTTTGATTTTCTCGATTACTTTTGAGTGAGATATATCTTGCTGGGATATAGCCAAAGATATTCCGCGAGGCTATTGAAATACAAAAACATAATAATAACAATGGGGATACGGTCAATAACTTTCTACTACCTGAGACTTAATTCTGAAAACTTTTAAGTCTCAAACTCACCACACCAGAGACCAAGATACAGTCAGCTCATTCTGCAAGAATCCAGGGCAATTTGCGAAGCAACTCAGAAATCGTTGGCGGTAGTTTGATATAATAATTGTATCAACCGACAGACAAATGTCACCTCAGTCTACCTGTGACCACGGTCTACTGTAAAACGAAAACGTCGTGTTTCTAAAATGTATTTAGCGAATACCAAAAATATACGCGATTAATCCAGTTAAAAATAGTTTCATTTCAAAATGTTTAATATAATTAGTTTTCCCATTGTGAATCGAACCCGCAACCAATCGCAATTACAGTCAGACGCTATTTCTTTAAAATTCAAATATTAATGAAAGTCTATATTTAACTATTATATTCAGATGACCTTTAGCGGTACTTTTTCAAAACAATGTCAGTTTTATAAATCCTACATTCCAGCTCTTCTATTGTCACTCTTCTAATTATAAACCGGTAACTAATCAAAGGGAATACTTAATGCGTGTCAAAGCCCATTTAAACTTTGATCTTGTCAGTATGCTAAGAAGACTATTTTATAGAGTCATGATATGGTCAATAAAGATATTCTCGACTAAATTTGACACAATTAAAATGTTAGGAACGACGGTCGTGGGTCCGATTCTTACTTTGCTTAAAAAAAATGTCTTCAGTGTGGTTTTACTAAATTTGGTTCCGCTATGCCATTAAAATATACGCAACGTATAAGAAATTAAAGTCTAAGAAAAAAATATTATTTTTACATATTACGTAAAAAACTAGGACGTTTTGAAGATAAAAAATAAAAAAACCCCAACAAGATAGCAACCCTTGACTAATATGTCATTTTACACAGTTACACAGTAAAAGTAATATATATGAGTGACCTACATTCTGTAATACTTTCTTTTCTCCAATAGTATTTTTACGAATAGTATATGTAAATGCGAATTTGGCAAAGTTACAATTATTTATTTTATTTTGAATAATAATTTTAAATTTAAAAGCTTTTAGAATATTAAGTTCGTGTAGCTGTAGGTACGTAACGTAAGTAGTTGAATTCTTACTAGATTTAGGTTAATAATTTAAGGTTCACGCCTCTCCTGCATCGTACAGTAGGCAGAGAAATTCTAGTGTTATGCTTTCCTTTCTGATTTGAGACAGTACGTGACAGTGCTGAGTAAACGGAGGTGGAACTAAACGCCGTGTTTTATCTTACAAGAGCAGGTAAACGAAAATATATATTCCCTCGAAGGGAGATCGAACCCACACGCTGTCCAACTTCGCTACAATGACCTCTAGCAACTAAATATCCTAAATAACAATTATAATAATAAGAGAAAAAGGATAAAAAAAATGGACAGTGGTGGACTTCACCCGTAGACATAAAGTAGTTTAAGGTTTTACCATGGTCTTGCGTTATTCGAACACCGTTAAAACCTTTTTCTATTTATTTCAACATGGGTACCAGTGAGCTCGTGGATGTAGATTCCTTCTACAAAAACAAAAATAATCATAGAGCATTGTGTTTCAGCATAATTCAATTTCTGTTACCATCAATGGCATGATACCTAATGAGATCTACATCGATGTTATATAAAGGTTTTTGATGCTTATTAACCTAGTATCTTATGACATTGATACGTAATTAATGTTATATATTATTATTTAGTAATATAAAATGTATTGATAAATAAATTTTATAAAAATATATTTTATTATAATACCTAAAAGAGTGTACGTTGAAATTTCGTGATAGATCGTTATTTTCTTTAAATTCTAAAACTTATTTAGCTATATTAAGGTTATGGAATTAATTAAAATAAGTACACTTTTCGAAGCCATCGTGGAAGGGACTGATGTGTTGCGTTAATTTACTCCACTCAATGGCAATGGCAATACGCAATGTCCCGATTACAGGTGGAAAGTATACAAATCTGTCTTGCCCTAGGTTCTCTTTGACTGATAGAATTTTTTTACATAATAACAAAAAGAAAATGTTATTATTGAATTTAGTAGGTTTTTCAGTCCCATATTTATTTTATTAATTTAATTACACACTAACAATAATGTTCACTAATTTAGTCTATATAATTATATTGCAAATTAATGCTCTGGAATTCACCGCAAATCACCAGTTAATGATTGAAATGGAGACGTGAAATCGTAAAAAGTGCAAGTCGTTTCAATTAAACTTTATTTTACAGCTGAACTTTATAGTTGTCGTTAAGGTATTTTTATAGCGTCGTACTGAAACTGAGCGTCACGGCGTTATTAGTATTAGTATCTTCATCTAACAATATATGTATGTATGTTTATATATATGATACATATTTATCCAATTTTCGCCCGAATTCGATTGCGTCGGAAATTGCGTGTTGAGTGGCGGAACTCAACGCCGCGCTTTGATTGCTAGCCACAGTGGTGAAATGAAATTTATTAAATTATGATCATGAATCCACAGCCCATCGCGATTATAGTCAGACGCTGCCTGCCTACTATGGCCACTATGGCTAAAAAAAATTTTTTCTTTTTGTTTAAACACAAGTTTTAATGTATCAAGAACTTATAGAGAAATATAGTAAAATTTGCATCAAGAAGTAATGGGATAAGCAACGCATCATCAAAGTCCATAGCTAACTAAGCTAGCATATTCACACACTGTTATAAGGGAGTTTAAATATAGCTGTCATCATTTTTGTTCTTAACTTCCTAAGATTATACTAGAAGAATTATTCAAAGTATTTGAAATAATTATTGGAACCAAGAAAATAAAACAAAAACATGTATGCTCCGTGTCTAAACATCGGAATATTTCAAAATAATAATATTTTCCAAGCTTATTTTTGAATTCGCTAAAACAACATTTTACTATAAAATTCAATTATCATATTATACTATTGAACTGTGGAATTTAATAGTAAAATGAATTAATCATGTTACCGCTACGTGTTTCAATGCAACTAAAACAGAATTATTCTATGAAATTCGAGAATATACGAACCAAAATATGAAAATGACAAGCATTAAGCATGTGATTGTCATTACGGTGAAACAAAAATAGTGTCAAATCACTTAGATTTATATTTCTTTTGAACTGGATAGATCATAAGAAAGCTAAAGAGTCAAATACCATGAGAGACTAACAACACTAAACACTGTGAAATCATAATTTCGAATCTGAATTTCAAATCAGATTTTACAGAGAAATTACAATCAAAAACAAAGAACAGAAATTACAATTAAAGATATTTTAAGATTACAATTTTACGATACTCCTTAGAAGAATTTCAATTTACTTACTTCAATTATTTATTTTACTCATTTAACACATAGGTTAATGGTAAAGTTACTAGAATTCTATAAAATATTTACAACAGGTGCCAAAGTAAATATTTATACAAGAAATAACCAGATCTACGCTTTTTTTTGCATTGCGGGGTAGTCAGAGAGAACCTAGTTTTAAGACAGTCATTTCTCCACTTTCCGCCCGAATTCATAACATTGCGTATTGAGTGGTGAAATTAAAAAAAACTAAATATAATCGTTCCCCCAATTGGGAATCGAACCCACAACCAACCGCATTGACAGCCAGACGCCTATACAAATAATAATATACAAAAATTATATTTGATAACTCAATTCCAACATCACGTTAGGCTTTACAATGAAGTTAGCAAAAACTATCGTAACATATGGTTATAAATCATGAAACTTCTCAGCCGCTCTAACATTTCTAAGTCCATTGTGGTATAAGATTTATCGTTTAAGCACAGCACATTTCGTTCGAACGCTGTAATACAATCTATACTAATACTGGTAAGATTCTGAATCTTATTTTGACTTCTTGCTTATTAAAGATTGTGATTTTCTTTAGGTATTTTTATGACTTCATACTTTGTATTAACAAATTGTACAAATGAGAAAGAAATAAAATACATTTATAACATTGAAGTTATCGTGGCGCAGTGTGACTGCGTTTGACTTTATACGCGATTTTAATTACTTCGCTCTGGTGACAAGACAAAGCGGCGTTGAGTTTCGCCACACAACACGCAATATCTCGGATTCGGGTGGGAAGTGGAGATCGGTCTGCCAGCTATGCGGGAAAAAGCCGAAGTTGACGTTTTTACCAGGATAGCGGGTTTTTTTTTTACTTTTTAATACACATTACTATTAAAGGAAGTTTTTTTTGTTATCTTTTTTTATTACAGATAAACAAAATTTTAAGGATTTTTAAAAGTCAATCATACCTGCAACCATCGCATTTACAATCATATAGACACCAATATGCAAAATAGTAATCAGATTTCAATTTCATAAATTGCTATATTGATTAATTGTAGTAATTAGATTTAAAATAATCTCGTGGGAGGTTTTGAAGTTAATGAAAATACAATTTTCATATGACAAATTTATTAAGTAGATAAAAATATTTTGTATCAAACAATTAAAAAATATAGTGTATATACTGATTTTTCTGTTCATTTTCGCATTTTTTTACGCATACAGTAAGGCAGAGATAATCTAGGTGACAAAACACTTTCTACCCGAATTTGAGACACTGTGTGTTGAGTAACGAAATTCAACACCGCGCTTTATCTAGTCACTAGAGCGGTAATTGAAAATAATGTAAGTATAATCATACCTCATAGTGGGAATCGAACCCCAAACATTTCGCGATTACAGTAAGCCACCATAGTACTGCGCCACGATGTCAACATTGATTGATTTGTGACAATAATATTGATTTATTCAATCATTACTATCAACGTAAATTGCAAAATTCGGTAGTGTGTTTTTGTAACAAATTTATATATATTTGAAACACTTATTGACGTCTGTGCGGAACGCGACATTTAAGTTACATTAATGTAATTTACAGATTTCAGATTTTAAAGCCAGATATGTTATGTACATACGAGATATTTTACACGCATACGTGAGGAATGAAAAGAAGTTATTGCTTTTTTACTACCATCAGAGATATGGCGTTAAACTTATCTTATATCATTTATTTTTATTTTTTTAATATTATTATATAATGGCTATTATGGCGCAGGGAGACAACGTCGGGGGAATGATTATATATATTTTCATTTCTCCGCTCTCTATTGCCGCAAGCCAAAGCGCGGATTTCAGTTTCAGCCACGCCACACGCAATGTCTCGGTAATTACACTTGACACTAGGTTCTCTATTGGCGAATATATGGCAATTAGCGTCAAGTTATAAAAAAAATAGTATATAGAAATCTATAGATATTCATAATATGGTAGAAATATTTTATAATTTAAATTAAAGAAAACAGTAAAAATCTAAAAGGAATATATAATAATATCAAAGCAGTCGGACGTAACCGCCTCTTGTCCGAACTAACATGATTAAGCGCTCCAACCTGTCGAATACTAACTTTTCGCGTGTTCGTGAGAACTTATATTCTTTTAACGTTAACTGCTGAAACTTATTCGCTTTTCCCGCATTGCAGGGTAGGTAGAGATAACCTAGTGTCAGAACATTCCGTTTTCCACTTTCCGCCCGAATCCAAGACATTGCGTGTTGACTGGTGGAACTCAAAGTTGCGCTTTGTTTTGTAATGAGAGCGGAGAAATTAAAATTATTTTTAAATAATATACTCATATTCCCTGAGTGGGAATCGAACCCACTACCATCGCACATGCAGTGAGTCGCGGTCACACAGCGCCATGATGACCAGCTGAAAGAATTTACCAAATCCAAAAGAGTTTGAAAAAGTCACAAAAAGCTGAACGAATACTTTGATTATGTAAGTTAATTACAGTGCAAAGTAGCGCTACTAGTTGTGATTATTTTAATTCATGTTCAGCTCTTTGTTTAGCTCAGTGTAAACACACTTCGCTTTCCGCTGAAATTCTAAACATTGAGTATTGAGTAGCTGAACTCAACGCATACTTTGTTTTGCCAGAGCGTACAAGTCAAAGTCAAATAATTTGATTAAAAATACGAAGTTTCATGCTTCATTTTTGACCGGCAAATAATTTACCACCGTTTCACTAAAATCCCTCACACCTGAGAAGAACCGGCGCTACAGACTCAGCGGGGCTTCTTTTATTTGTCAAATCAATTATTTACAGATTTATTAATGATACCTGTGAAATAGACTCGAGCGAGAATTTTATTCCCAAGGCGTGTTATCATTTATAAACTAATAAATTGATTATCATTTATAAACTAATTATGGAGAATTGAAATACAACAATTTACCGATTAAGAGTTCACAACCATCGCGCTAACCAGTGCTGCTTCTATTTGTGTAATGTTTAAAATAAAATATAAAAAAAAGTTAAAATTGCGCTGCAGTTTGAATAAAAATAGTCTAATATAAGCCTCCGGAAGGATGAACGGGTCGTTGCCTCGCAGGTGCTTTGCATCACATTTTCACGTGATACCTCGCGTTCGTTACGGGACACACGCGCCGCAACTGTGTACGACACGACATAGAAATAATAAAGTAAATATACGAGTATTATGCTATGTAAATATATATATGTATATATAAATATATACATGCCAACAAACTATCTAGTAATAATTACACAAATGTATATTGTATGTATGGTTTGGAGTTCACATATCAATTTGAGAAATGCTTAAAATATTTTTCCGTTTTAAAATTTAAGTCTCGAAGCTACGATGAACTCTCTGAAAGGATAGAAAGTGGATTCGATAATAATATTATTAGGTTCTTTTTAATTGACTAAATGCACTATAAAGGTAATAAATGTGAATAATTTCTATTTATGTATATGAAAATCTTCTTTCATGAGTGACTGGCATACAGCGCACAGCTGAAACTGCTGAGTGTCGAGATGAAATTTAGTATTTTCCTTGGGAAGTGTGAAGATAAACTAATGAAATTTCCAGAAATCCCAACAGCAAAATGAAAAAATGGGTACTTTTATATTTGAACTTTTGGAACATATAAATGAAAATAGGGTGAAAAATTCCATACAAATTAAGTTGCGTACGATTGCTGGTTACTACAATTAATTCTGATAGAAATAAATCCAACACTATTACAAGTATAACATTCTTTTGTAGTTATTTCGGTAGACTTAAAAAAAGTAATGCGTTAAAAAATTTAAAGATCACATGCAAGAAGATGTATGAAAGGATACGTAATTAAGAATGGCAGTCTCGTTTATAACTCCATTTTCTGTGCTTATCAAGAGAATGTATTTAAAGAAAAAACAACATTTACTCGATAAAGTCATTTAAATATGGTACATTAAAAATATAAAACTTATTAAACTTAGAAATACAATTATTTTTGTTAACTGCTTAACGTTTTTTTCTCACATAGCAGGGTAGTGAGAGAGAACCTAGTGTCCAGACACTCCGTTTTCTATTACACTACGCTCCTATACAATACAAATATTATATTAACTTATTACAGTTTAATATAATATGAATTAGATTTCATACAAAAAATGTATGAAATGCTAACCAGACGCCTGTATAATAAGCTCTTTGGCTTAAAGACGATGAGTAAAATCAATACTTTTAGTTATCCAGACGCGTCGCGATCAAGGCAAACGTAATGTAGCGATATTTGTAGTTGATTGAAAAATATTCTGTAGACAAGTGATCACCGCCTACAACCCCGTGTAATACCAGAAGAACTACAGGGATGTTACTGGCCTACCAATTAGGCGGTGCTTGTATCTTTAAATGTCAGATTTTGACTCAATCGCTCTGACTAGGTCAATCTGACTAAGCAGAACTCTAGATTTTCCGACTCAGCAATATCTTAAATTAGCAAAAAACAAGTAAGTCCTGTATTTATTGAGTAACCTATTTATTTTTTACTTATCGAGTAGCTATTACTAATGTTGAAAAAAAAAAGATATTTCCAATATTTATGGCAATAGTAAAGAAAACATCCCACAAACGCTGAACCTGTAAGTAACGCAGTAGTATTATTCTGAGGGCGACGACCTCTGCGCAGAACCTCCTTTTGTTCATAAAAGCCCGCATGTTCGTAGATACTGGCGTCGGCATCGTTCTAATCTATAGATTTCTTTTTATCATCACACGTTTTACCCTTTTTGCACTATAACCAGAGATAAACCAGTGTCAAGACACTCCCCCCTTTATTTTCCCCACGTTTCATACACAGTAAGTGCCGAGTGGCGTAACTTAACCGAGCTTACCAGATCAATAAAGCATTGTTTTTTATGAAAATTTGTCGTTTATTTAACTAAAAATAAACCACATAATACTGGCACATCAAAAGTGGAAGGTGCATTTAAAAATAAGCCGTAATTATATAGTTTGTTGACCTCCGCTATGAAAGCGAGAAAACACTGTCCTACTTTTTGTATATTTACTCCATATTATCATTTATATTTTGACATCGATGTTGCCCAGTGGTACGAAATGGGTGACAGCTGTGTATTCGAATTCCCATTGAGGGAAAGATGGTTTTGAGGAATATTATACTAAATACTGCGTTGCATTCTAGACCACCATTCAGTGCAAAATACCAAAGATATTTAAATGAAAAAAAGTAATTCTTATTCTCTTGCAATACAAGTTATTAATATATATTCATGTAAGAATCAATGATGAATACTTTATTTTATACATTCTTATACCACAATGACTTCGAATATACTATTGACAACAAAATGTTTTTAAATCTTAATAGTCATATATTTTAATAATATTTTTGCGTGTTGTGTATCGGAATTGAACACTGCATTTAGTACAAGCAAACTTTTAATACAATTATTTTTAATTTAAACATTTTTCCTAATCGAATTTTAACTCAAAACCATTGAGTTTAATTAGCTATCGACATTAATTTTTTTTATCAGCTTTACACATATAGCAGGGTATTTAAAAAAAATGCCGTCTCCATATTCTTTCGATTGGTAAAAACTTTGTTTTTTGAGTGGCGTAATATAGCGCCACGCTTCGCCTTACTAAACTAGCAAAATTAAAATAATTCAAATATAACTGTTCCACCGAGTAATGAACCTACAACCATCTCGTATACAGTTAAATGGTGTCCCATTGCGCAAGTAGCGTCGATTTTTATACAAGATAGAATTTAATACTTTTGTCTCTCCCAGCGAATGCAGCGTGCGCTTCGTTATTGTAACATTGTTTTGTAAACAGTGACATATCGATTTTCATGTTTAACTTTAATTTTTTGTAGTATCGGATGACGAGTGAATGTTTCATCCAGTGTTTATTTTAAATATTTTTGCTTTAAGTTGGTAAATGATTAGTTTTTGGTTATTTTAATTAGTTATTTCAATTCTCAATTTACTTAGTGTATACAATTTTGATCTGAAAAAAAAATCGTACAAATAAATACTATATATAATCTTCTATTAATAATTATTTAAAATAGTTTATATGATAAAGATTTGTACAAACTTGAAATATTTTTTATGCAAATTCAAAAAAGTAAAAATAAATACAGTTGACTGATTAATCCAGTTTTCTGCCAGTTGAACGTTTTGATTGGCGGATCTCAACGCCGCCCTTTGTCTTGTGATAAACATAACATTATGATCATTTCACTAAGTGAGAATCGAACCCAGAACCAATCGTGATTACAGACAGACGCTGCTAACCACTGTGCCAGGATGGCCTATAATTTTTATATAAAACTATTTAGACCACCAATAACTATAAGAAAAAAGAAAATTGATTTACAAAACATAAATAGAAACCATTGCGCAAATATTCCTAAACGGATTATATTTGATCCATAATATAAGAAAGTTTCCCCAAAATATAGAGCAAAAGGGAAATCGTCAGCGCTATGCGTATCAATAAATTTTCTTGACAAGCCACAGCTCGTTAGATTAAGCCTTATGTTAGATGTGTGAGAACATTGAATAGCGGTAATGTAACGTACGTACATATGAAAATATAAGTCTTTTTTTATTTAGAGAGACGAGTGTCAAGACACTATTCTGCACTATCCGCCTTAAATCGAAATTGAGTGGTGGAGCTCAAAGTCAGCCTATCGTTATGATAATGTGAAATTTGGAGTGCCAACGTTGAAAGCAATGTGTTTTATTTGTGTAAATATATTTTTTAATAATAGCAACGCTTCACGCTTTTTTCATTCACCCGAGTGGGGATCAAAGCCCCAACTAATCGCGGTTACGGTCAGACGGTGTCGCACTGCGCCACGACGGCGTTTTCATCTTTATGAATATATCGCTTTAATTTGTAGAGCACCTAGGAAGGACACCTAGCGTAAAGATGTCACTCCGTTTTTCACGTTCCGTTCATCGGAACCAATTTTGTTGGACCGTTCTTTAATTATGTTATAAGTTTAGTTTTCATTATAAAATAATCGAGTCAAGATGAGAGAAAATGCAAAAAGCAAGATTTATTATAGAGTCGAATCTATTTAATACAGGCTTAAAATTAAAAACATTGGTTTCTTTGAAGGGGCAAAGGTGTACTTATAAAACATCGATCGAGCTCCTATATAACAACCTTATAGTCCGCACACGTATATTCATACATAAATTCAATACTAAGAATCATCTATGAAATAACTTATTAAAAATAGCATATTACGTGATGAAATATAACAGAAATTATAAGCTTGTGTTACAACTATACAGTGCTTACGGTAATACACAAATGGACGACAAGGCTTAGTAATATGGCTCCATTAAAACCCTTTTGGTATAATACCTCAAAAGATCTTCCATTTACGAGAATCCCGTATAAATAAATATAGAATACTGTTATATAAAATATCATATGAGAATGTCCTTCTTAGAAAGTTATCCTTGGAATAAGATAATTCATCTTTATCCATGCTACGTGAGTGTTTTGTCGAGATCCAACGAAGTAGGACGAGATGTGGTAACAAATTAACAAAGACGTGGTCTTTACCATAATAACGGCAAGTTTTGGATATTTAGAAAGCTTTTATACTAATATAAAACTCTTTGTTTGTTTTGTGTGCGGCGTTTAGTTTAGCCGAGAAAGCGTCTTGACACTAGGTTCTTTCTGTCTATACTGCTGTTAGGAAAAATGCGTTAGACTGTATTAAAGCCTTTGAAGTACAGTTAGGTTGTGATAGATTTATAAGCATAGTGAAATGTTTATGTAAAAAATATCTACTTGACTTTGACATCTCAGTTTCCAACGGAATCTGACACGTTTTGTTCTGTAACTTGTACTAGTATAATGTTTATAAAAAACTGATTAGATTATTAGTAACTCATCTTTGCCTACATTATAAACATACTGACGATGAGTAAAGAAAATATATATGAAAATATTATAACATAATAACTTAAGAAAGGAATGACTTGTTATAATTCTACAGACCAGTAGATTCACCGATTGCGCAAAACACGTATTAACTTAGCAAATTATATGAAACTTTAGATAAAAGTGATCCTCATACACAATATATAATATTTTTATTCGATTATGTTTAAAAAAATATTTTTGCACTCTTACTTCAAAACAAACTTCATAATATTCTTAATATAAGCTCCGAAGATTTTCCTTTACGTATTAATATTTTTTTTCAGCTCTGCACATATCCCCGCATAGCGATGTAACCAGAGAGAACCTAATGACAAAACACTCCATTCTCCACTTTCCGCCCGAATCCGAGACATTGCCCGTTAAGTGACGAAACTCAACACCGCGCTTTGTTTTGTTACCAGTGCGGAGAGATGAAAATAATTAATCAATCCCCCAGTTGAAATCGAACCCACAACCATCTTGTATGCAATCAGCCACTGTCACACTGTGCCACGATGTCCACAATATAATAATAACGTGAAAATAGCATGTGATTTTAAATAGCCAGCTAAGCTACCTTATCTATAATGATACTTAGATATACACCTCTTTCGTTGTGACAATTGTAAAATATATTTGGAACTGTCAAATACAGACTGGGCAGATATTACTGATAGGAGGGTCGAAAAGGTTTATTTATATAAGGGCAGTTCAACTTCATATAACGTCACCCGAATCTTTTACATTTAAATGTTTTGTGATACAATGATAATCGGTCGGTTTTTTTGGTAAAATGAATTAGTGCTTAATTGTTACTAAGCTTTTTAAATAATATGCAAACGCTATGTTTTTTGTTACTAAGCTTTTTAAATAATATGCAAACGCTATGACTATTAATCCAAATGATTAAATTACGTGTTTCATCAATTTATACATAATGTCAAAACTATTGCATTACATAAATTCCATAAACTAATGTGTCTTGAGTAGTGGCAGATCATTATGACGTACTACATCCATTAATTAAGGTGATAATTTTCTTATTTTATATACTTCTATTATTATTATTGTTTAAAATAGCTTCGTAAATTATTATTTATTATTTTCTAATAATATGTAAAATGGTTACTGGGACATATGCCATTGCTATTCGTCGCGAATTGAACGAAATTACGTAACTATAAGAAATAAGCAAATGCGGTATTAGTAAAATTAGTTCAGTGTGGTGGACAGTTTTAATTTGCAAATAAATTGTATTGACCATTGTTTCCATCGTGGCGTAGTGAAACAGCGTGTAACTGTAAACGCGATGGTTATAGGTTCTATTCCCACTCGAGGGAATAATTATATATAAATAGTGTTTATTATTCTCTTCGGTAAGACCAATAATTTGATTCTAGATCATATAAAAAGTCTGCTAATGTAGAAACATTGGAAACTGAAATTAAATTACAATCGTTTGAACCATCTGACGTGAAGTAAACGAAATTGCATTGCGTGCATCAACTAGTTTTAAATAAAAATAGATAACATTTTCATTTATAAATAAAAAAAAATATCAAGATATTATTCTTTATATTAAAAAAATGTAAAGTAGTATACACATACAGTTACATAAAGTAATAATATACAGTTAAATATTATAATATGAAGTCGTCGCTGTGGCTCATGCCTGAATGGCGTTCCTACGGAGGTCACGGATTTAATTATTACACGTGGTGAAAAATTAAATAACCCGGTTTATTTTACCCGCAACGAGATAGCTTATTTGTATTAAAATTGAAAATAAATTGTATAATATTTTTTTAAATAGAATATATTTATTTTATTATTGTATATTAGCCTATATGGCATACAGAGAACAGTGTCTATGTGTTATAAAATTGCGGCGTTGAGTTCCGTCATTCAACACGTAATGTGTTGAAATTTGTCAGAAAGTGGGGAGTGAGGGAGTGTCTAAACACTAGTTTCTCTGTCTCTGAAAGCAGAGCGAGAATGAATATTAATTTATAATTTTTAAAATTTTCGTCTGTATGTATGTCTGTTTGTCTATTTGTGTCGCATATCTCCGCAGTTACTGGTTGGGTTTTTTTGTTGTTTAGGCCTAAGTATATTGATTTCCAACAATAGAACACTAGATGTAGAAACATAAAAAATCTCTTTAAATCTGTCCGTTGACTTATACAAATTAAAGCTTTGAAAAATACCACCTTAGCAAAACATGTTTAATGTGATGGACATTTTCTATTGGTATATAAAATTCGCAGTCGCATGTCATTAAGTCAAATTCCACGTAAACAAAGTTGCGGGTATCGATTATTTCTTTAATAAAAACGTACACGAACTTTCTACGAGACGTAATTAAGACGTGTTTTCGAGGAAAATTGCACAGATATATTTAATGGAATCCTTATTTAGACGAAATATTGTGAAGCTTTCTAAGAAATGGTAAATAAGATAAAGTCATGAATAATAAAAGTAATTACAATATAAATAAGAATATAAACATGAGACCATTGTGAACGAATTATTGTAGAGTGTCTGACTGATCACGCGATGGTTGTGAGTTCTCAATCGGAAAAAAATCCTTGTAAAAGTTTTACATTTTTTGCCCGCAAAGCAAGGTAGTCAGAGCCCTAGTAACAAGAAATACCTTTCTCCACTATCCAGTCGAAATCGAGACATTCAGTATTGATTGGCGGCACTCAACGCCGCGTTTTGTCATAGGCACCAGAGCAGAAAAATAAAAATGATTTAAGTATAATTATTTAATCGAGTTGCAATCGAACCTATTACCAATAACCACACAGATGGTCTCTATAAAAGCTCTTTAAGCTATTGAAACCTATGGACTTGAAATAAAATATGTCCTGTTTAAAACTCTTCACTAGGCACTAGGTTCTGTATGACTATGCAGTCACGAGCGGGAAAAAGCGTGTAGAACCTTTTTTTTGAGTGCTCAAGAATATTACGATTGTCAAAAAAGAGACTTTTTGGGCAATTTTCATTTTAAGAGGCAATTTCCATTAAAACAATTGCAAAAAAGTATTTTTGCTTTACTATCATAATACTAGTTAAGTCTGCGTAAAACCCAGCGTTGCGTGAAGTCCGTTGAATGTCAGATTTTATTCTCAAGGACCGATGGTTTTTATTTCTTAGACGTGTCAAGAATGCTCTTTTTCTTTGTTTCGGTCCAATGCCGCATGTTATAGCGCTTTTAGGTTTTACTGCCGGAAATTCCTTTAGTTATACAATTTAGATAACTTCGTTACGAAGAACGAAAGTTAATAGTCCGAAGGATAAGTAGTGATTATCTTAATGAATCGGTTTACAATATATTTTGGGATTGAACTGCAAATTAATATTATATAATTTAGTATTGCCGGCTTTTGTTAGTTTCACCTGTATTTGGATATTTTTATAATGAAACCTTACAACACTATTTTGACCCATTTCTTGCAGCCTGCTTTGCAAAATGGCCCATGTGTCCGGATTCGTTGACAATACAATATTTTATTAGTATGAAACTTATCATCTACTTGTTCTTGTTTGTTTGTTTCATAAACGAATTTGTTCTTTTATTTGGCTTTCCTTTGTGGTTGTTTTTTCTTATAAACATTAAAATGATATTTTTCCATTTCCATACATTTACGAATACTTTGAAACCTTAATATGACATAGAAAATACCTGTATTTTAGAACAACGATCGTATTGGGATGCCAGTTATTTTTTTTTTAATAATGCCTTTAACTAAGTAACTATAAAGCTTGTTTACACCTATTTAATATTTAATTTATCCTACAACGATGTAAAGTTAATAATAAAATATTTTTTCCATAGTATATTCGTTTACTTTAAAAATGAGGCACTTTTAGAACGCCTAATTGACTATTACAACAGACGAAAATACTGTTTGAGTCAATTTAATAAGAAAATACGGTGGTTCAAAAATATAACCTTAAGCGCAAATATTAGGGTAAGTATGTTAGAGTAAGTAAGATGTAAATTAAAAATTGTTTTATGATTTTTTTTCTTACAATTACTTGTTATGGAATTACTAAGCTGCTGCCTGTGACTTTGCCTTTAGACCTTAGTATAACAAAGACCTAGATTTAAAAGTATATTCGTTAAGCTATATAGTATTTTTTTTTTATTTTATTTCGGTTTCTAATTTTACACAAATCTATTAAGCAGTTATTTCTAAACGCAATAAATACTTATAAAAATATATAAATAATTACAGAATATTCTATCGTAATAACTGTATACGATATTATATAAACCTACCTAGGTAATCACGCTTTAGGCAACCGGAATGAAAATGGGAACATGCTCATAGATTTCTGCTGCGAAAACGATGTGATAGGAGACACTGTTCTGACATGAAGATTGCTACAAGGCTTCCTGAGTCATGAACAGCAGATAATGAGACGTTCGCTTCTTGACGTCCATAATCGTAGAGGAGCTGATATAAATAGTGACCACCTTATTGTAGCCAAAATCTGCCTGAAGATAGCAAAACTACATTATCGCATCATAGCGATATATCCAAGCTACAAAATTCGGTCACAAAACGAAAGTGACACGCGCACACACGAAACACGAGAAGTGCTACGAAAAAATCTTGTGCTATAAGAAAGGTTAGATGCCAATATGTACGTGAAAAATAGGTACGTGAAAGAGAGAGAGAGAGAGTCTATGAATATTTTTAGTGTGAAAACGATATAAGGCGTAGTGCTAGAAAGGACAGGCAATTGAGAGCAGCAAAAATGGCAGCAGCGAATGGTAACCTCAGGGAAAATTACAGTGCAGGAAGAGAGCTTTGTAACAAGCCGTAAACACAAGACCCATAGTGGATAGAATCGGAAAACTTCATAGTACGCCGACTGATCAATTGAAATGATTTGAATGACTGAAATCTTTTTGGATATGGCCAATTATGACAATATTGGCAATAATTCTGTGATGTGATGTTCTAGACGTAAGGACTGATCCTCCAGATAAGGCTGAAATCTCTTGTGCTATAAAAATGGAATGCCTCCAATAGGAATAATCCGGTGGACACTATGCTTCATAAATTTCAGGATATATAAGGTCATTTTAAGCTGTATGGCGAGAGCTGTTGATCGCACGCTTAGAAATGAATCTTGGATCAGTGCAATGAGATGCAGAGTCCACTCTTTATTCTCTTCGTCGATTTTGAAAAGGCCTTTGACAGGATGAAGTGGTCCGGTATATGGTGCATCCTCATGCGAAAAGGAATACAGGAAAAATCATAGACATTATTAAATGCCTCTATGAAAGTTCGTCCTGCAGCGTAATGCATAAAGACCACTTAACTGATCCCATTCCAGTCAGCACTGGTGTTAAACAGGGATGTTTGTAGTCACCGTTGCTGTTCTAATAGTATTAGATGATGAAAATATGTTGAAAAGGAGGCAGCTTCGGCTGGTCTTGGAGGCTGCCGCTCGAGATTGCGAGCAGTGAAACGACTACGAGCATTATGTCCCTGATGAGGGATAAAAGGACGTCATCATGATACATACCACAAAATTTTGTAAAAATTTAGTACGTGCAAGATTTTTTCATATCCTACTCATACTTCCGGAAAGTAAATCAAACAAGTACATTTCAAACTTTGAAATATTAACATAAAGCATTGCTTACTTTAAAGTTAACCGTCATATATTTCGTACAAATGTTTAACCAGGAGGTGTTAAAGGAATGGTTAAATGGACCTTATGTGAATAACTTAAGGTTGAAATTCCTTTGTTTAAGTAAAACTCTAAGTTGATTATTTTAGTTCAGTTGAGTTCACTTTGATTAAGCGGTTTGTTTAGATGGAAGTAAGTTCTACGGCGATTATACGGGAGTTGGAGAAAAAAATGCAAATCTCAGAATTAGTATAGATAATTTAAAATATAGTAAAGTTACAAAGAATAACAACAAGTTACAATATACGGTTAGATATCGCTTAGGATTTCGTATAAAATCTCAATTAATTAAATTTGATTCTAAACAATTTAAAATTGACGTGTGTAGCGAGGTAATCCTCCAGTTTAAGAGACGGCGGTGATATCGAACAGTAATATGTGATTTGTAATATTACAATTTATATTATACCATTTATTATATATATATATTTATATATATACATATATATAGCGATTCATATATATATGAATCGCTCACATAGAACTTCAACAGAAAGTAACAATAGACTTCATCGCGTCGAAAGAAAAACCGTTTTGAGCTGGCACTGTTTCAAGAATTAATCTTCGCCGGCTTATAGTGATAGGTTTGGGATGTGTGTTTTATACACTTGCAATTTTTACGTCTAAATTCAATTCAATTTGAAGATTTTTAAGGTAAGCTTATCAGAGTTGTTATATTTCCTTGGCAAGTTATTTTTCCCGACAAGTTCCTGAATTCATTTACGTTTAAATGTGAGGGTACTTATCATTTATATATATATATATATAATTATTAGGACAGGGCGAGAAAAGAAAAGAGAGAAAAAGAAGATGGTCAGAACATTGTTTATAATATTTTTAGGTATTGGTAAATGAGAAGTGAAGGTTAGTTTATCGTTGAGCAGTACCTATCTGCTTATCTGGAATCCCACATAGCCACGTCCGAATCCCCAAGCGGGCTGGAATCCGTAATGGATTTCCTCACGTTAAAAAAAAATCGTTGAGCAGTGGAACATTGTAAGTGGAACAATGCCTTTGATTGCGCGGCGTTGAGTTCAATTAGTCAACACACAAAAATCTGACTGAAAAGTGAAAGACAGAGTTACTGGTGGGTTATCTTTGTCTGCCCCGCTGTGTGGGAAATGCGTGAGGTTGAATTTTTAATTGAAACCCGATATACATATTGTCTAAGCAAGATGAATATTCATTGATATTGTGTTTCATTAGTCAAATCACGGAGTTAAGTCCCGCCACCACAAAACGTATTTAAAAAAATTAAATGTGGACGGCTAAGTGTGAACTTAGTTTTCTTTGTCAATCTTCGTAAAATTCATATGGACTCAATATGTAATTTTTATATTCAATTGGATAAGACGACTTGATAAATTTTTGACAGAATTGATAACGTATAAAAAACGTTGCAGTACTCGAAGGCACGGGGCCTTTTATAAGCCGTCACAAGCCACTGACCACTTAGCCATACGTTATTCTCAAAATTGAACAATTTTTTATATTTCCTTTCTAAGATATTTGTTTAGCATCAAAATTATCATTCCGGGAACTTAACTTTAGACATTCTTATTCAGTGGTAAAAAGCTTTCAAGAATCATTTTCTTAAACAACATCAGAGTAAATATTGAAAATTAAATTTTCATTATTCACAAAAACCCCCATATTTGCCTCAATTTAATTAAAAATAATGGATTTCCGACCCTTCACTTGGACAGCAATGGACAAACGGTTTCACGTAAGTTGACTTAACAATACTGAGTTAGGAAATTCTAACCTCTTTTGAAATTTACCTAAGTATAACCTTTATAGAGAATATTATAAGGAGGATATTCGCTTGCTAGCGTGTTGTGAGTTAAATTTTTTGGTAAATAGCCGTGAATCGTGACGTCATTCTTGGCAGTTACACCCACGCTTCGAAAAGGTGAGCCACACTGGGATGCATACTCTAACGAATGAAAGCGGCGAAACATTATACTTGAATTTAATTGAATATATTAAAAAGCTATAAATATACATTGTATTCTTAAGCTAATTACAAATTAAACGTTAAAAAGTTAATTACAGTATAAATAAAAATGCTTTTTTTACACCATCCTGGTACAGTCGACAAGTGTCTAACTCTACACGGTGGCTGTAAATTCACAGTCCAATATATTTATTTTTAATATATGTTTTTCCCAAGTCTACTAACACAAATTCAAGGGTTATCCTGCTATTTTCAAATCATCAAAAATGACAATAATATTTTTTGCCTGTCAAAAATAAGAAGAAAATATGTTTAATATGAAAAACATCTGTTCAATACCATATTGAAACCACGTAGATGGACTCAAGAGAGTACAAGCAATTCTATAAAACATGACTAGAAAAACTACTTCACGATATCGATAGCAATACTTATTCAACGATTTTCTATACAAATGTGTATAAATCCTCTAGGGATTAAATACAAAGATGTAACATCGAACTGTTCCCAGCTCTATATCTTATACAGCGGTACGTAAAGGAGTGAATAGCTGCACAAATGGTGTAGAAAGAAATATAACTCTCAAATGCAAATGTGTATTTTGGTTTCTATAAAAGATTTAGTATTGGATTTTCAATATAAAATTCTCGTCTAGAAATACACTGCGGAAAATAGGATAAGTTATTGCCCGATATTAGAGATAGTGTGATGTTACTGTCGTAAATACTATAATAGCATTTGCTATAGTATTTTTGCCATTATTTAATGGATGAAATTATAGCAATAATATTTTAAATGTAACTTTGATTTTCTTTGTTGTGTATATAAATATATTCAGTCAAGTTTTAAACAGAAATTGTTTAGTTTATTTGTTTTGTCACTTGCAAGTATAAGCGAAAATTTGAAGCTTTCTTCTACTAACATAATTTTTCTTGAGCTTTTCACTAGTAGTAAATGTTCTTGACATACTATTAAAGTTAAGTAAAGCACGTGAATTTGGTGAATTCATAATGTCTATATATTTTTTAAAACATTGAAGTATCAAATTTAATTTAGTTGTCAGCTAATATGCGTGTAAATTTTGTAAACTTCCCGCATTTTTCCACATAGCAGGGTAGTGAGAGAGAACTTAGTGTGTCTTAGACACTACGTTTTCCACTTTGAGTGGGGAAATTTACCGCCTCGCTTTGTCTTTCCAACGCGAAAAATATAAAAGAATTTATGTATTATCATTTCCATGAGTGGAGGCAGAACCCACAACCATAAGTTTGCTTTCAGAAACTGCACCTCGATGGCGATATCACCACTTATATTTTTCTCATGTATTTAATCATATTAATAATATTGTTCTTATTTATATATCTTAATAAGATAGATGTCGTAACATAAATAATTTCGTATAACACTTTTATTACAAATATTTCGATATTGGGATCTTCAAACAACAACATTTCTGCAAAGTTGATTATTACGTAACATTGAATTTCCCGATGGCATTTTTCCTGCCTCAAATTATATAAAACAAATTTATGATATGCAAACACTTGTTAGAGAGGTAAGAAAATTTAACGGATATTTTCGGCATGTGGCGACGCTTAGTACTACACAGTACTATTTAGCATAATATCTGAATGATGTATGAGTACTCTGGGCGTGTTGCTAGATTAGGTGTACGTTTTCAACCGGAAAAGTTATATACTCGAGTAAGTAAAGAGAATAGTGTTAAAATACTATGTTCTCCATTTATATCCATTTTAGTCACAAGATAATATAAGTTTTTGTTTTTTTATAGTTTCACATTTTATACAGAGAGAGCTTCACCTTTGTGTAGGTAGCTTTTTATTAGGGGAGCTTCCTGTCCCTTCTGTAATTTGGTTAAGATGACCAAAAATATTTATTTATATAAACACAACATAAATTTCTAATTACTTGTTTTTTTCCGTAGGTATTATTATATATAGTATATCCGTAGCAAGTTAGTCAGAGATAATCTAGTGTCAGAACATTTCGTTCTACACTTTCCGATCGAATCCGGGATATTGGGTATTGCCGGGAGAAAGCTAACACCGCTTTATTTAAATAAACGGAGACCATAGTAAAGAAAATAATTCAAATATATAATATTTGAATTATTTGAATAAAATGGGAATTGAAACCAAAACCATTAGAAAGCATTCGTAATAATATAAATTCGTCGATACCTATCCTGCTGCCGTATATTTAATACATATATTTATTATATGCCGTATACGTACATGTATTAAAAGCCAGATACTCTCCGAATGCGGCACGATGGCGTTATACTAAACAAATATTACAATATGTCATCGTCAGTATATTCATATTTTAATGTTCTTAATTGCGAAAAAAACAACAATAGGCAAATTTTATTACAAAGCTAAACAAAGCTAAGACAATGGTCTCAACTTGAATGTATTAATCAGGACAGTCACGATTCAATGTAATGATGGCACGAAATAGGGAATATAAGTTAAGGAAAGTTACTTAACAAAAACTTTGGATAGTCAGTAAGTGCTATAAAAAAGTTATATAAATGATATCGAGACGATGTTTCGTTAGAGTATTTACGTGCTTACAAATATTTATTGATTTTATTATTGCTTTTTTTTGAGATAGCTTATTTTTATCAGTTTTTTTACTGGCGATGTTCATTTTTAGCAATAAGCTGTGGGGACAGGGATAACATTTTTTTTTAAATACTCCGTTTCCCGTGTATTTGAATATGTTCTAAATATTACAATTGCTTTTATTTTTTTCATCGCATATACAGTCACTGCACCGCGACGGCCTCATATTTCAATGAAACTATTTTTACCGGATTCATCGTTTATTTGAAAATTTATTTTGAAGGATCTGACGTATCGAATATATTACAGTGATGGGTGGGAAAATCGCTAGATCCAAAGAATTTATTAGCATTCAAAGATAATAATGGCTAAATAAGTTGTTCAATAAAAAAATTATCATATAAATTTAAACAAAAAAAGTTAATTAGCAAAATGCAAAACTTAGCAAGTAGAATTGCTTTAAAACAGAAAACTGTATAATACTTTCGAACGCGCTTGTATCGGAAGTCCATGCTACGCGAGGGCTAGCGTCAAAAAGTTTCGAAAACTGCTAGTGAGTTACAAAATTTCGCGACACGTTTCCCCGAAACGGTTGTATATCATGGAGTTTTGTGGAAAAAATTCAGTTTGTTTCTGACAGAATTCTATAATTGCTTAATCCAATTTATGTTTACTTCATTTGTAAATGTAACTTTTTTTAAAAAAAAAATTTTAGTAATTTCATTTTTAGTTCAGATATTTTTTTTGGTTACGGCTGAGTGCAACCGCTGTTTCTAAATTTGATTAGTATTACATATACACGGGGTAACATTGTATGAAGTAAGGCTTTGAAGTAAAAGCGTAAATCTGAAATTTTTTTTAAAAAAAAGCGAAATATTTTATTGTAATCGGATCCGGAAAGGTGTTAAAAAGTTTATTGGAAATAGTACTTGAAAATGGAGTATCTTGACTCCTTAATTAATTAATTGATTAATAAATATTAATTATTATATATCGTACCGATCCCTACTCCTGGGAGTATAAAGAAAATGATAAATATGATATACCAGATTGTAATACTATGTTTTATTTTAAATCCAAACTACTAAAATCAATAAATCGTAACCCACGTATCTCTTACGGAGCTTTTTAATACTAGACAATAGTTGTTTAGTAATAATAATAATAGAATAACAATATATAATATAAAAAAGCTCTTTAAACTTTTTCCCGTTTATTAGTGTAGGCAGAGAGAACCTAGTGTCAAGACGCAGTTGGCAAAAGGCGTAACTGAACGCCACGTTTTGTCTTATCAAAACTGCATAGGGCGTTATCTTTAATTTCTTTAACAATCAAGTATAACTTAAACTCAAGTATATTTTACAGAAATAAACACGAAATTTAGTTTTGTCATCACAAATAGTGATTAACGTAGCTAACCAGCCTGCGAAAAGCATAATATTTTGCATAAATCTATTTGTAGACACTCTAAAGCATCACATAATCCGACGTCACACCAAGTCTTGCTTAATTTATTGTTCACTTTCATACCAACTGTCACGTTGGAATTTGAATTCCTAAAACGAAAATCCGTAAAAAACATTAACGCATAAAAAGTCGAGGAATTTACCAAAAAGAAAAATGTCGCTGAATAAATTTGGCAACGAATAACTCGAGTGTAATATAAAAATTTCATGAGAACATCGCTGTTTTATTAACACAGTGTGAGGGTTTGATTTTTTGATGAAATAAAATGTATAATTTGTTAAGTTTTATTAATTTTAAATTAGTTTTCTTATCAAAAAATTATTTAGATTGTATGTATTGTGTTGATATGATGCTACTAGGGTGCAGTGACCACATAGCTGTGTACGATAGTTACAAATATAAATACAATTTAAAAAAACAAAACAGTTTCTCAATTAACTTCATCAGTTTCAAGGTGATATAAATATTGTATAACTGTTTAAAGTATGTTTTTATAAGGAATGAATTATTAATATCAATGGAGCCAGAGCTTTAAAAAATTATTATAAGGTTAAAGGTTTAGTCAATAAAAAGCTGAGGTAATAGAATAATTTTAGTGTTCATATAATGTTATCCAATATATAAATTGAATTGTAGTTGTATGTTATAATATGTTGTAAATAATATGTCAGGCCTACCAGTAAGACATGGGTCCTCCTTGGCTGTGTCATCGACTGATCGAGACTTACCTGAAAAGAAAAACAGTATTAATTATATAGATATATAAGACTAGCGACCAGCTCTCGGCGTCACTGTATTCTCGGCGTTTTGTCTTTTCGTAAAACAAATAAAACCTTATAAAACAATGTTAGGTTCTCTCTCTCTCTCGTGTTTTATCTTGCCAGAGCAGTGAAATTCCCTCGGGTGGGTGATGAATTCACAATTTCTAACCTAACCTTCACGTTTAAAGACACACGCCCCTTAAGTACAAATACTTTAAAACTTATAATTTTAGTAAATCTAAATCAAATAATTTAAGCTCTTAAAAGCTCTATATATTAAGCAACGCTAACTCAGCATGTTCGAAATATGTACGCAATAATTATAACTACAGCCGATTGGCTCACATACTATTAGTTATGATTTAGAGCAAAGTGGCCCAAAGACCGCACGCCCACTGCAAATGATTTGTATTTTGCAGTGTGGCTTTACGTTATTTGCCAGCTCTAATTATATCTACGTTTAAATTTTCATAAGATTAATTACTAAGTTTTCATATATATTGCTTTTTCCACATATGAGGGTAGTCAGAGAAAAGCTAATGCATAAATACTCCACTTTCCGGCTAAGTTCGAGATATTGTATGTTAAGTGTTTTGATAATTATTAACATTTATTTTATTATTTCTTAAATTGAAGTTCAAATCTATAGTTTGATTATGGACGCGTGAATTTGGTACATGGTGCCTTCGCAGCGTGTAAGTAATTTAATTCAAAATGCTATGTATACATATTACACTTGGTATGTGTAATATGTATTTAATTAAATTGGTGTGTTTTTAATGCATTATTATGAATAATATTGAGTTTTTGCACATCTCCATATAAATTTTAAATATGGCAAGATTCATAGCCATTTGTCTACATCATATTTGTAATGGGTAAAGCTAAAAAAGAAACTTATAATATTATTTGTAAAAAAATATTATAAGTTTATTTTTTAGCTTTAGCATAGCAGGTAGTCCGAGAGAACCTAGTGTCAAGATACTCCGATATTCACTTTCCGTTCGAATTCGAGACATGGCGTGTTGTGAGCAGATCTAAACGTAGCGCTTTGTCTTGTTCATCAGAGCGGAGAAATGAAAATAAATAAAGTATGATCATTCCACTGAGTGGAAATCGAACCCTCAACCAATCGTGATTAAAGTCAGACAATGCCCCACTGCGTGCAAATAATGGAAAGCTATAAGTAGAATTCTGTAATAAAAGCTTGAAATAACCAAAATTTACTTATGCATTGATACAGAAAACTATTTCAAAAGGCAATCTCGTCTACATTCATGAAAAATAACGACATAACACTATAAAATTTCAATGCTCTACCCAAATATCTAACTTTTTACAGCTCGCGGTTGTTGTCTGCTTTATCAACTTACATCTTATGATATTTTTATTGCGAAGTAAACCGAAACGATTCAGCCATGTTTATTGTGCTTTAACTTCTCTAACAGTTTCAATTTTATAACGCACTTTATAGCTTGCGAATATACTCGTAAGAATTAGACGACCCTTATATCCACTGTGCTACAGATCACAGTCTCTATGACGTTGCGGTCGATCTCTCGAGATAAAGTTATTTTACGTCACAGCAAAAATATTGCTTTATTTAAAGGTAAAAGAGTACTACATCTAACAAAAGTAAATAAAGATTGAAGTTATGTAAACATAAAAATTTGTTAAAAGCGACTTCTTTTCAGAAAAATCACAGTAACTTCTTTGTTTCAAGCCGTTATAAGTGAAAAATCCTTGGTCATAGCAAACATAAAACTTAACCTAGATTTGACGAACGTTTGAACTGAAACGAATTTATAAAATTAATTAAATATTTAAGTAAGTAAGTTTGGTGCCTGTATATAATTTTAACTTCAATTAATTAAGTTTCATATAATTTTTTTACAATATTAATCATCGGCTGACAGTACTTGTGTTGTTGCATAGAAATTTTTGTATGCTACATTAAAAATCGCAAGTTGAATAATGTAGACAGAAAAGTATTAAGAAATTAGACCTCCAATTTTCATACATTTAAAGAGTACGGAATGTCGTATGGAATTACTCAAATAGCTAAATAGTAACATAACTCATAAACTTATGAAAAAATTCAAAGTCAATTCTATGGAAATTTACCATAAATTGCAAATACTGTGTTAGGTCACATTTATTATTACGCATTTAAATAATATTGAAAGTAAAGATATTATAATATAGTCCTTATCAAGCTAAATATTCAAAGAAGAAAGACCTACCAGAAGACTACATTTGTGATTATTGCTCGTTTCTGAATAACAAGGATTAAATCATTTTACTTTACAGCTTAACATAGGTCTATTATAGTTTATGAAATGAGGCAGAATAGATATTGGTTGGTGGAACTTCTAGGTTTTGCTTATAGACTTCAAAAATAATTTATAAACAAACTTTTTTGTTAATGTAATTAAATACTGGTCACGTCAGTTGATTAACTAATGTCTATGATATTAAACATATTATATGTAATCTATGACAGGTAGATTTAGTAGAAAATTTACAAAATTAACCACTACTCACCTCATAACAAAACTACATTTGAACATAAAGTTAAAAATATCTAACCTTGGCCCATATGATGTGTTATTGAAGTCTAAAACGGCTCTTTTACTCGAGTCTTAAGAGCCCTTAACGCGGAGGACGCTCGATGAACTGTTACGAGTTACGAAAATCGATTTAAATGACTCGATGCTCATTTGTTTTAATTGGTTATAATAATATTTAAATTGTTATCAATCCAACGTGTGTAATGAGAAACTACCAGGAGATCACTGCTTGTCACTGCTGTTGGGAAATCTGATTCAAATGTCAAATTAATGGATAATTATAAAGACAAATCTTTATATAATTCTGTCTTAATTTCAGCGAGAAGTTGTTTCAGTGTAAATTCAATGTATATTGTATTCATATACATACTATTGTATTTATATATATACTATTGTATTTATATATATACTATTGTATTTATATATATACTGCACGACGTATACATGACAAAGTTCTTAAATACAAAACAAGAAGAGCATAAAAACTCAAATCAGCTTAAAATAATTCAGTACAATTTTGAAAATCACGAGGTACTAATTAAATTTTCCAATAAAAACGAATGACTTGCAATACTTTAACGAAACTGATCACAGAGGCAAGGCGGAAGTTCACCGTCCCTTACACTTTTTAGATATTACATATAAAGTGTAGTGTTTTTTCAAGAAATTTCTAGGAAATTTCTAATTTTTTAAATTAAAAACTTGTTTCATTATTTATGTAAGTAACTTGCTTATACCTATTTTTAGAGATAGACTCACCTGTGACCACAGACTACTGTAAAATGTTCGAAACGTCGGGTTTTTTATAATTATTTTCCAATACCAAAAATATACACAAATAATCCGGTTAAACATAGTTTAATTTCAAAATGTATAGTAATCGCGAAAATCAATCTAATTCTAATTGCTTATTTATACCTACTTAGAATAACAACATCTTATTGTTTTTGAAATTACAATAATATGTGTTCGAGGCTTCCGTGGTGCAATGGTGACATGATGGATGTGGGTTCGATTTCCACTCTGGGGAACGGAATTATTGTCCTAGTGTTTCTCCGCTCTGGAAAAAAAGCAGCGTTAAGTCCCGCCACTCCACACACAAATGTCTCGGATTCCGGTTGAAATTGGAGAACAGAGTGCCTTGACATTAAGTCATATATTATTTCTGTCTTGTTACTATGTTTCCCTGTCAAACACAATCTTATAACAATTCAACCAAAAGACTCCAAATAATCAAAATATGCTGAATTTAGTCAAAATTTACTCTACTTAATTCACAGAACGCTTTAAATGCGTCAAAATAAAATCTTTTAAAATAAGCGAAAAAAAACAAATTTGTAAAACTTATTTGCATGTTGTATAAACAATCAAACATCCTAACAGTAATCGGATCACGACTAATTCAGAAAGTACACTAGAGCACGTTCCGGTGACAAAGGCGAGATCGTCGTACATCTTTTAGCGGTGGCCACTCGTTAAGATTTCACGAGATAAGTTGCCCTTGTACATGGCGACATCTTTGTATGTGTAACCAAGACAATATTTTTTTTTACAAAGCAGGGTAGTGAGAAAAATACCTAGTGTCGAGAACTCGACGCCGCGCTTTGTCTTGTTGAGCAGAGCATAGATAAGAAAACAATTAAATTATCATCATTCCACCGAGTGGGAATCGAACCCACAACCAATAGCGTTTGCAGTTAGACGCTGTTCCACTGCGCCACGCCATAAGTATTTTTTACATAAGAAAATAATTACTATCATCATATTAACAGGGGGAAAAATCTACTAACTACTAACTTTTCAACAATTTTGTGGACGGAAGAGTATAAGATTTGGATGATTTAAAATGTATACGGAAACGTACTTCAGATGCTGCTATCATGCAGAACCAATTATTATTTACAAATTAATAAAATAAACAATACATTAGAAATATGCATAATATAAATACGTTTCATAAATTAAATTTTAAACACACTTTGACATACACTTTTGTATAAAGTGACATATACGTTGCTATGGCGATGCGATGCGTATTTTACGCGTCAATGCCTCCATGATAATATATATGAAAATACATCACATCTCGTACAATTATAACACATATATTTTTTATAAAATCTTAGCTGACCTTATTAGCTACAGCATTCTTACTAACAACATCTCAACTTTATACACTTGAAAACTTAGTTCAAGAATATTGACACAAATATGAACAGACCAGTTATATTAAGAAACAATAACTTGCAAATAAGCCTGTCCCAATACCCTCCGAGCTGTGGGAATACATAATATTACGTAGCTTTTGTGAGTTGACTTCAAAGTGACCAGATCAAGAGAAAAACTAAAAGTAATACAAAATGCTTGCTAGAAACGATTGCGGTTAGGTTAGGACAGACGAATAAAAATGAACTGTTACAAAATGAAATTACATAACAATATATAGGTTTTTCATTAATATTTTGAGAGGCTTTTAGGGATGGGGATTGGATAAAGAAATATCGTATTGAATTTATTTTTTGTATCTGCGCATTTTTTACGTTCATCGGGGTAGGCTAGAGGCTAGTGTTGAGACATTCCTCTCTCGACTTCTCACGCATTTCAGAAACGTTTTGGTTGGAAAAACCTTTTGGTTCATAATGGAAATGAAAATAGTTCTAATATATCATATTTTTCTGATGCGACTGAAAACGAACCGTCGACACTATAGCGTGTGGTTAATTCGTTAGGCAACTCGTTTTAAAATTAATCATTCTCTTTTAAGAAAACTAACATTAAATCATCAAAATATCAAATATTTCTTTGTAAATAGGTCTACTAAATTATTTATTACTTTATCCCAACAAACCAGCAGCTCCTGCTTATAAGACAGTTAGTAATTATCCAACATATTGTAGCCGCAATACCGAGATCAATTACAAGGGGCCAAACTATTATTCGTCGCTTGGTCTTCATGTGAACTAATCGACGTATAGTTAACCCTCTAATTAATGGTTTTCAAATGCAATGAACATTAAAGGAATAGAAGATCAAAAGAGACAGAAATTATATTATATATTAAAATTTTATGCTACTAGCGAAAATAATTTATGAATTAACAGAACTACGGTGGCCTGTAGTTGATTTTTTTCATTTATGAAATTCAAACTGAATGCATGTCGTATTATAAAATTACTAGCTGTGCCCGCGACTTCGTCCGCGTGGAATTCTAAAATAAAAATATCGTAGTAGTAGTAGCCTAAGTCCTCATTACATTAACTATCTGCCGGTTAAAGTCCCGTCAAAATTGGTTCAGCCGTTCTAGAAATTAGCTAGAATAAACAGACAGATAGAAAAATGGTGCAATAATATTTTTGGTATTATATGTACCGTGTATACATACATAATATACATTGAGTTAAAAGCGGTTATTTTAATATTACAGACGTACTCTACAATTTTATTAATATGTATAGGTAATACTAGCAAGTAAATATATACTATTTATTTATGTTTGTTGCATTATCCCTAAAATCCCTAATGGAAATTTCCAAGGAAACCATTCTATGCAGAATTGCTTGTTTTAAGTTATTTTAGGCTTCATGTTTAATAAATGTTACTGTAATAATATTTCTTAGAAATTTTGTTAAATAAATGTTTATAGCACAATAAATTGGGTTTATATTCGATCGGATATGCCACGCACGATTGATTGTGGAATTGATATTCCCTGACAAAGCGCGGCTTTAAATTCCGCCATTCAGCACAAAATGACATGATTTCAGGCAGAAAGTGGCGAACGGAGTCTTGACACTAGGGTCTCTCTGACCCTGCTAAGCGGGTGAATGCGTGAAAACGAAAAAGAAAAATCCTGTTGCAGTCGAATATAAACTCAGCATTCACAAACAACGTCTTTATAAAAACATATTAAACTTTTACTAAAGCCATCTGGTCAAAGTGTCCTCTAGAGAGTACTGCGACTTCGTAATTATGGTAGTACGTGTAATGAAGGCGCCTCCATATATACAAAGTAAGTTATAAACATTTTACGATCACTTTTATGTTAGATTTGCTTTTGATTTGCTTATTAGAGCACGTTAAATAGACTTTAGTGATTGTAATTATTATTGATTAAATTATTATTGCCTCTTGACACGACAGGTGAATTATACCAAAAATTTTAAACTTAGCAGGATTTGAATTCACACCTATTAGTATTCGTCTAACCAATTTAGCCAATTGAGCTATATGTTCTTACCATACCATAGCAAAATTGTTTCTACTATACTTACGCAAAATAAGTAACATGCCATTTATCATGATGATCTTCTCTAAAGAATAAATGCTTAAAATAAATGAGTTAGAGGACTAAAATAACTGTGAAGAGAATGGAAAGACTGTTTTGCGTCACTATTTCAAGCGCAAGGCGTAAAAGTAAAAGAAAACAAAATCTTTAAAGCTATTTTATTAACAAATTTTATAAAAAAATCAATCAGATTCACCAAATATATAAATATTAGGACATGTTTTATTTTTTACAGCTTCAAACTTTTTCCTATTTAGAAGGTATATTATGCAAGGTGTTTTTGCCCTACGGCAGAAAACCTACTGTCAATATACTCCGTTCTCCGCTATCCGCCTGGATTCATGACATTAGGTGTTAATAATTTGTTTTACTACATATTCATTGCATATTTTACAAAGCATATTTTACATAGCTTACAAATATTTGCCAATATTTTGAGTTTGAAAGCTAATATAACAAAAATCACGGCAATCCTGATGGTAATATGAATACTATAAGAAAATCCTTAAGATATAAAAAATATCAATCAACTTCTCAATATAAACCTAGTTCATTGTTTAAATATAACAATTAATATCGGTTTAAAAAAAATAATACAAAATGTCAAAATAAAAACATATTCATACAATAAAAAGTAAAATACTCACAGTAAAAATAAAACTTCATTACTTATATATAACATTTTAAAGTATTGTGTATATCTTGTATTAATTAATGGCATTCTCTCTTGCCAATCGATTATTCGTAGTTAATAGTCTTGGGTGCTGAAATTTGTAGAGAGTCTTTCTACAGAGATGCTGAGAAAGTTGTTAGCAACTAAAATAAGTTGTAATAAGCGTATAGGAATTTCGACGCAGCCGGATGTAGAATTTATGGCTTAGCAGTTAGACCACTTGTACGGTTTCCAAGAGGCGCGGGTTCGAATCCCGCTGCGTTCAAATTTTAAATATGTTTTCTAAAAAAGTTTTTCTCTTGACAACTTCATAAAAATTAGTCCATTTTGGGCTCAATTTGAATAAAATTTTTGCTACGCAAAGTATTTTTGAGGTATAAATCTTAACCACAAACGAGATTATCGTCATAAAATTCAGCTGGGCTACCTTTTATTTAGTCTATACGTTATGTAAACAATTTCGTCCTAGTAATTTCCAGCTCCCGGCGGACATCTAAAAATGTCAAATAAACCAGAACGAGGTAACTGTTAATTTACATGTGAAGATAACAATAAAATATTAACTTATACGAAATTGTAGACTTCCATTTGGTAAAAAAGGAAAAGGTACGTGTACTTGAAATTAGTTAATTATGATACTGATAATAAATTGACGAGATTATATTATAAGTCATGAAAAAAAATTCCACCGAATGTGCACCGAATAAACCTAAATTGACATTTTTGAAACTAACCATTTCGCCACTCTGGTACCTAAAACAAAGATGTGCGTAAGGTGATCTTAACACTTATATACATTAGACATAGCTCAAAAACTTATAATAAATGCAATATTTTACAATTTACTTTGAGACTGTAATTGCTATTTGTTTGGGATTCGATTCGAAATCGGTGGATTGATAATAATTTACATATTAAAATATGTTTCATCGTTCTGGTGAACAAGACAAAACGTGGCGTTGGGCTTCTCCCACCCGACACGCAGTCTCGAATTCGGGCAGAAAACAGAGAACGGAGTGTCTTGATACTAGGTTCTTTCTGACTACCCTTGTATACAAGAAACACCATTTAGCAATATTTAAATATATTTTAAATCATCTATTTTCATTACAATTTCAGCCAACTTAGGCTGTAGCGAATAAAGACAGAATTTTAACACAGAACAAACTTAATTGGGGAGCAAAGTGAAAAGACTAAGTGAATTAAGCCTGTGTTAGGGTTGCCATTTCTCGATACAGTTTAAATTCAAGTATATACATAAAGTGATGTATAATTTTTACTAGTTATACAACTCGTTTAATTAACATTAATTAAGTATGTCCTACGTGGCATATCTGATTTTATATACTATGGTTGTGGGTTCAATTGCCACTTGGGAGAAATAATTATGTTTAATTTATTGTATTATGTCTTCGCACTGGTAACGTATTACAATGGTTTTTATTCATCCACAAAAATTGTCCCCAACAGTATGTAACTTATAAATGTTCCTCATCCCTACTAAAAAATAATTTAACAAAAAAAAATTAAAATGTACAAATGGCGAACAGAGTGTCTTGACACCATGTTTTATCTGACTGCAAAATAAAATACAAAGAAATTATATAATAACAAAATAAATATAAAACTTCATATATTACGTACAAATGAACAGCCCTGCCCTATACGACTAAGAAGAGTTTACACTGGCAGTTGCTTAAAATTTCGTACGTGACAAACATCAAAATTCCCGAGCACGTGAACGATGTGATCTCGTCGAAATGACACTGATAATTTAAATATATCTCCAGTTAAAATTGTGCTATTGTAGTACGGTGAGTAAGTAAAGTATGAAATGATCCTAGGTACGATTCTCGCTTGAGAAGTTTTTATAAATAATACATTCGATAGTAAGTTATAAGAAGCGTATAAAAATTAATTTCTTCTTTTACGAAACACGCATTTTCGCGTAAGCAGTGTGTCAGCCACGCTTCAATTTCTGCTGGCATTCGAGAATTTGCTTTAACTGCGTGTTGAGTACACTGAACTGAATGGAAAAAAATAAAATAATTTAAATATTACCCTGAGTGGGAATAAAATCCAGTAATGGAGCGCTGCGCCATAATGGCCATACAAAAAGACTTGGAAATAAGAACGTAGATTAATTGGCGGTTGGGTGGTTCGAACCCAAATACGTTCGTATTATGTTTAAATCATTATTAATTTTATTTTCCTTACACTAAATAGGTTGAAAAAATATTAAAAAAATATTTTGTTTTCCGTTTGGAAAGCCTTGGTATTTGAATGTGCAATACGATTGGCTTTAAAATGGACCACTGATAGACTGCAGGGGGATATGATAAATTATCTCTGAAAATGCGTAAATAATGCGTGAAGGAAAATGCTTAAATTTAAAACGAGTCTCTAACTGTATACTCGAAAAGCCTTTATCGACGCCATTGTGTGCTATTTGTATGCAAAAATAAATATTTTCTTTAGAATAGCTTGTTTAATTGAAAGAAAAGTCATCAGTGTTAGGAATAGCAAGGAGGGATTGGGAAATCGACTCGTAAAAATAACAATTGCATATACCTACAGTGGGCTTTTCTCTAATTTTAGCGTTTCTTTAAGAACGTGTGCTATTCATACTCCACCTTTCTCTTAATTCGTAAGAAGTGTCCAAAAATTTTAGCTCCATATAATAAAATATACTCGTTACACACGAATTAAAACAAAGCTGTAACTGTAATTTTTATAATAGCTTCACGCGATTTTTTTGTATAGCAGGGTAGTCAGAGAGAACCTAGTGTCAAGTCACTCCTTTTTCCACTACGACACATTGTATATTGATATTAGATATATTAAAACCGCGCTTTGTGGAAATGAAAATAATTAAATTACTATCAAATCGAGCCCATGACCAATAGTGATTAAATTCAGACGCTAGCCCACTGCGCCAAGGTGGCTTTTTTACTACAATAGATTTTTTAATGTAGACACATATCAATACATAAAATGTATATAACAAATAGTAATGTACAGAAATGCATATATTATACATAAAACATGTTTTTTTTTAAATAATATTTAAACTTCAATACAAAATTTGTTAATATAAAATAACCCATTTCCATAAAGACAAATTCTTCACTGTTGTTAGTGACATTAGCCTGCCTTCCTTCATTGACCTGAAGAACATCAAAAGCTACGGAACTAGGAGCTAGTCAAAAATTTTCCAGCGCATTAGGTAACTAAAATTATTATATTTTTTCTCATATATCAGATTAATGCTGTTAGCCATGCTGTCAAGAAAGAGGCTAGCTTGTTCTCGCGAAGTTGCAGGCACTACGTGGTTGCTAGAGAACGTGTCGTAGGCCACAAGGGCGTCCCCTTAGTAACTTCAAACTCGTCGTCATCACACAGGCTGCTAATATATCTAATATAGCTAAAAAATTTATGGAAAATACCATCATAGCGTAATTGCAAAATTTGAAACACATGATAATTTTGAGTTCGATTATTCAATAATTCACCTATTTGGTTGAGTTGAGGTATTGTTCTGGCCCGAGCAAGCGCGCGCAGGTTGCCCACGCGCGCTTTTCCAAACAGACCGTCGAGGGTGACCACCACCCTTGACCCCTCGATATGCCTAGCAGGCTCCCGCCGCCGGGATTTACGGAAAACGTTCCGTTCCCGTGGCCTCAGCTAGTGGCGGTCTAGGAGGAGCACCATGAGGTTTTAGTGGGTATACGGACGGCCTATCTGCCAGCTCGAAGCCCCCATTATCCCTATCGGACGCCTCACGTTAAAAAAAGGTGTGCCATCACGTAGCATGTATATGGCTCTAAAATGAATGAGAAGTGGAAAACAAAGTATCGTTATAACTAGGCCTATTTTATGTTTAATATTTTTCTCCCAGAAACGTGTTTTTTTTGTCTACTACCACGTATTACTTACGCGCGTACATAAGTACTTAAATTTTAAAAAGTAATACACAGTTCAAATTAAAGAAAATTTAAACATCAAAACCAACTATTATAAACTAAATCGTGCTCTTTAAACATATTTTTATACTTTTTCATTTTTCACTCGACCTCATTCTTTTTACTCACTCATAGAAACACAGGATAATTATTTGCAGGATACTATGAATTTAACGTGGCAGCAATTACCATATTATGCGATTTACTTCCATACTAAGTAATAATCGACTTTATTGCTTTTGCTATACAGTGCAAAATGCAATTCTAGATATAGTTGAATACATGCGAAGTTTCTAGCTGTATGGATATAGTTAAAAGTAAGAAGGCTCAAGTTTAATTAACATTTCTCATTGAACTGCAGAAATCTACGAAATGGGCTTTAGTTTCCTATGTAATTTCCATCCGATTGCGTTTATCAATAGATTGGCATACTTAGTAAGTATTGTTTCAATTGTTCGGCTGTGTATATATGCGAATTTTTTGCTTTTGGTACAATATTATACATAGTTTTTTTAAGTTTGTTTGTACATGTGTATCACAAACACATGGTAGTATGTGTAATACTTATTATATTAATTTGTTAAGCATTATTACGAAAAAATTTGCCTCCGCTTATTATCTTCTGTTTTTAATACTTTCGTCAAAATGAGTACGAAGTTTTTTTAAGGTATTAGTATAATTTAATGTAATATTAAAACGTTATTTTATGATGTTTTCTCCTCATACATCTGCCATAGTGAGTAATAACGAATACTTAATATTATATAACTTAGATCTTAATTTTTTCTACCTATTGCTTGTTAGTTACACACCAAACTTACGAATTAGAATTGAAATTAGAAACATATTAGACGAATGAAAGTATTGTAAATTTAAAAGTTATTCCGACCCACAGACAACCAGACCCACAATCATTACCAATACAAAACAACATTTCGCAAATTTTCCACAATGGCCTAATTTAAATTATATATCTTAATTAATTATTACGTAACCAACAATAATTTATAACAAACCACTTGGGTCAGTAAGATTAGGAGATTTGCTAGTGATTGACGAGGGACTAGAAAGGTGTAAAATGCCTACAATACTCCAGAGAGTATGTTAACTACTGTCAAATAAATTGTCTACAGATAGACAGAACTGAATACAAGAATGCTTGATTAGGAATAGCTATGAATACTAAATTTAGGTTATATTTTTTTTTTAGTGCAAACAATTAATCGCCATTGCTAAAATAATTAGATTTCAATAGTTAAGTTTGCAACTGTGGGCTTATCTCTGAAAGAGATTTCTTCTAGCCAACCTTTGGAAGTAGATAGATATACTATAAGAAAAAAATATATATTGAAATATATATTTTTAGAAATCGGATAAAAATTTGAACGTGCCGGTATTCAAACCCAGGCCCGGGCCTCCTGAAAACCCAATCCCGATTGAGGACTTGGACAGTTTATGGTTTTATAAAAAATTGGTTTTCAATCTAATAAGCGTGTGAATAACACTTCAAAAATGTTAAAAGTAAATAGTAAATATACATGTAAGTAAATATTTTTTGTTTGTTTCATGCTTTATTCCACTGTAGATAAATAGAAGCTAGTGTTAAGACACTTTGTTCTCCGCTATATTTTGTTGTACATATTTTAGTTTCACTCTAATATGTTCTCCACTTAGAACCAAATTTTCTTCGAAATGAGAGCATACTGAAAATTTTATTTCATTTTCTTCTATCATTTCATAAAAAACTGTAAGCTTTAATGAATATATTTAATGCCAACAAATTTTGCGAAAAAACAGATAAGCATAAATAATAGAGAAACGCAAAGCAATACATCAAAAATGTTAAAATATTCAACCTAACAAAATACACGAACGACCTCACTATCGATCACGCAGAACACCGTAGAACTTAATTTTTCAATAATAATAACATAAGTACGTGAATAGAATTCCGTTGAGTCATTTTTTATTTCACAAAAGAGTTTTCAGTCAAGAATCTTTACGTTTTACTTAAAATTGTGTACAAAATTGTTTAATTAAAGCAAAAAACGAGGTTACGATTCGTTTCTTTCGATGCCGTTTTAAAACTCTAAGGCTAAAGAGGCCGCAATCAAATAAATTCTTAACAACAAACTTTTGAAATAAAATTGATACGAAACGCCCAAAGGTACGCTTTTAGAGCCGAAGTTCTTTTTAATATTCATATTTCATCTGAATATCTCTAAAACCTATTAATAATAAAGAAGAGACTTTAAAGTAAGAAACTTTGAGACGTTTCAAGTTTTTCCATTTTCACGCATTCCTGCCATCTTGTAAGGTATATTGGGAAAATCTAGCCTTTTCCCGCATAGCAGGGTAGGTAGAGAAAACTTCGTATCAAGACTTTCCATTCTACATTTTCCGTCCAAATCCGAGACAGTTGAGTAGCGGAATTCCATACCACGCGATCATTAAGGAAAACCCTTTAATATAATACTGTGTTTTTTATTCTTAAGTTACCCCGCAGAATAGTTTAGCCTGTAACTATTTATCTATAAATCAGTGTATGAAAATCTTGCAACGCAATTCTAACCTACTTTTTAATGTGTAATTTGCTTGAAAATTTTCACATATGTCCAGATATGATGACAATATTGTGAGTTTAAATCGTTCACAGCCAGGTTGGGTTTCAATACTAATGAGCGCCAATGTAAGGCACAAATAAATAAAAGAAACACATTTAAAATTAGGTTTTCGTTTCCATGGTGTACATGTATATGCCATAAAAATATTGTATCGTTAGCGAATCGTACAAAAGCGGAAAATTGGAATTTTTTTTAAGCGAATTGGTGGCAAGAAACTAATCAAAATAGCATTGCAAAATGTTCTTATATTGATATATAGATAGATAGAGCTGATAATAGTGTGTTCGAAAAAGCATCATGAATCTCTGGCAACACTGGAGAAAAGATAAACATAAACAATATCGATTTCACTTACACAAATATTGTTATATTAAATCGATATGCATATAACTACTTGTATAAAGAAATACATAAATTCCATCATATGTTGTATCAGATTCAGTCAAGTACGTATTTGTATTCCAACGTACAAAGTTTCATAAGTTAACTTTTCTCATTCAATGTTTTGTAACAACCTGAGCAAGTTCCCTTGTTACTGGCCTTCATCGAAGCGTATTTTACATGAGCCTTATAAATTATTTAGACGATCTATTTGACGTAGTCTTTGTGATGTCGATGGCAGTAAAAATATACGTTTATAATTATAAAACCAACGTAGCCATAGCCTTTGAGTGTTTACGTTTATTTGCGGGTTCGATCCTCATTGGTGGAGGAATGAATAAGATGGAGGAGGATGAGGAATGGTTGTATTTAAGTGGAGAATGTGTTTACATAAGTTGTCTTGACAGATTCTCTGTAAATAAGAATTATTATAATAGAAGTTAAAAAAATAACTTATATTGATTTACTTATGTACCATCACACTTATCTGAAATGAACCTTATCTGAGTGGACCTTAGTGTTGCATTTTAATTAGCTAGGATTATGAAACAACAATTATTTAAAAAAAGCAGATGTTCCTACGAGACAATTGAATAATTCATGACATTCAGAAATTTTATCTATTAATATAATGCCAGTAACTTGATATTGACTTACGTCTACGAAACAGAATCCCGAAGTTAGGACTACGAGTACATTGCATCAGTCGTAGCACCTACGCAGCTCGTAGGCCCGTAGCTTGTGTAGCTAAAAATATTCATAGCTATTGTTAGAATTGTAACATTAGGCGTAAGTGTATTTTAGTATAATTAATGATAGAGAGTAACAAATAAAAGAACGATTTGAAATTATTTTAAATGAGGAAATCTTTTCTTGAATCAGTTTAAAGGAAACGTAGAAAACTAACATAAAAACGTAAAACACTAACGTAGAAAACTACATACTAGACTTTACTTTAGGGCTTTATTTAGGAGTAGAATTGATTGTAAATGCATTTGATGATTGGATTTCAGTTATTTACATGGCTCTGCTCTGTTAAGATCAAGCGCGGCGTTATGTTTCGCTATTAAATTCAATGTCTGCAATTCAGGCGGAAAGTGGAAATCGGTGTGTTGACACTGACACCTGCTATGCGGGAAAAAGGGCGTTAATCTGAAAAAAAGAGGATATCCACTATCTAAATAAAGTGAAAATAATAAAACCACCATACATTCTCATATAACTTAATTTGTATTCAAATATAAACCCCGTACTCCAACTAAATGCTATGGGACGGCATATTTCTTTAATATCGCAGTATCCTGACATCACAAGAACCGTAATACGATTGACCTTTGTCCCTTTGTCGTGAACGTTATTCAATCGGAACCTTTCATCCCTAATACAAAGTTACTGTTGGAAAATGAAAGTCGTAGATAGTGATACAGAAGTTAGACATAGTACCTATCATAGCCGAAACGGAAAACGAGGCATATGTGCGTAATTGGATTCAGCCGAATGTACGTTATATGTATTTTACTGAAAATAATTGTGTTATTATATAAATTTGAAGCTATTCTGATGCAATTGAAATATATTTGAGAAAATAATGATAAATGATGTTATATATAATCAATTCTACATCCTACTTCAGAGAAAAAAATAAATACGTAACTTTTTTAATAGAGCTTTAGCAGAGAGAAACTAGATTATTTTCATTACTTAAATTATTTTCATTACTTAAATTATTTTTATTTCTAAGTCAAATCTCGAATTCAGGTGAAAACTTAGAGAATGGAGTGTCTTGACAATAGGTTCAAAATTCAAATTTAAAATAAACTTTGCCAAGCACCTTGGAAACTTAGTCTCTCTGACTACTCTGCTGTGCGAGAAAAAGCGTGATGCTAAAATAAAAAGCATTTAGTGTGTCTTTTAAAAATACCATAACTACTCTATATATAATATTCAAAGATATAATTACTAAGCTTTCCATCATATAAAATATGTGGCTTGTTGAAACCAGTCAAATTGATTAAACCAGGTAATGTAGCTTCCCCCATTACAATGATGTATTACAGGGTAGCGGTACGGTTGGATATTATTTTCACTTAAATATTCATTGCACATTTTTAAATTAAACTTTTTAATATATAAAATAAATATTGTTGTAACATGGACAAAAAGTTTCACATTTTATGTAAGCATGGGTGTAAAATATTGTCTACCTCGTAAGTGGTACATATTGTGTGTACCATATTGTACATATACATTGTATAAATAATATAAACATAGTGGCATGCCATTAGATCATGATGTTTTCTTCAGCATTTCTATTTAGGTAGACAAAGAAAACCTAGTGTCGAAACTCTCTGTTCTCCCCTTATCGTTTGAATCGGAAGCATTATGCGTGGAGTGATGGAATTGAACGCCGTGCTTAGCACCCAGAGCAGAAAAAAATCAAATAATTTAAATATAACTATTACCCCGAGTGGAAATCGAATCCACAACCATCCGTGTATAGTCAGACAGGAACAAAGGAAAAGAGTACATTTATTAAATTATTTTACTAAACATAGTGGAATCCCATATATGTTTGAGTTTATTTCTACATTCTACCTATTTCGAATCAGTTTCACAAGTGGTATATTCTCTATCTTTCTCTCTGGGGTCATGGTGGGATGATCCTCTGAGTCTCATTTCTACAGTATTTTGAATTTTTGAATCAGTCCTAGATGACGTTACTATTAGACTGTAGAAACGTATTATTTTTCAAATATAAATATTTTTAATACTTTTCTTAAATCGGTCTGTAATTATTTATAAAAATATTCCTTTCATAAATTTGTAACATTGGGATATATATGTATGTATACTTCATAAGGTTTATTATTTCCGATAAAAACTGATAATTATGTGATTTTTGATTTATTAATAAATAAGTCTTAGTAGACATAAACACAAATATCCCCTAAAATTTTAAAAATTTTACCTTAAATAATACGTACTTTATTATAAATTCAAAGCGCAATACTAACAAACAGCGTGCACTGTCCACAGAGTCAACAGTTCAACGAAATTGAATCGACATACGTAATGGTCCCGATAAAGGAAGCACCTGTGTAGCACGTGTTGAGAGTGGAAGAGCAATATAAATCCTGTCCTTATCTAACATAGACGATTTGAACGGAAGTGGCATGAAGCTGACAATTTATTATATAGAAAATCTTTTTTCTAAGTTCAGGTTTTATTATATAACGGGGTAGACAGCTTAGTGTATGACAAATTAGACACTGTTTTGTGAGTTTCCTTCTTCTATGTGCCTCTCTAATCCTTAAGGTTAGCCGCTGGCTTTATGAATTCTCCTGTCTCCAATGCTAGATAGAATAGTCGTACTACGGATTTGATACCGGTCGACTCCCTGATGTTACTCAACTACGACTTTTTCCTTCGTCCAGCGCGCGTCTACTTTACCGGACATAATGAACTGAAGTAAACTGTATCTGTCACTTTTCATAAAATGGCATAGGTTCTTTGTTTTGCGGTTTTTGATGGTTTGCATAATAATTCTGGGTTATGTTTACACGCTGCGTGTTGATTGTTGAAAATCAACTACCTGTTTTGTCGTACAAGAGCGGAGAAACTAAAATAATTTAAATATATATAATCACTTCCCATGTGGGCATTGAACCCATAATCATTCCTATCATACAGTCAGATGCTACCTAACAACGACTAATATTGAAATATACATATGTAAAAAATACCCTTTTAAAAATTTAAAATATCAGTGACGTACTTTTACCACGTCACACATTTACATATTTAACTTATGTATTTGATTTTATACCTAAATATATTTATAATATAGAGAATACTTTGATTATTAGTGTTATTCTAGTTTTAAATAGGAATCGGTTAACAAATACAACATATTAAATATGCATTATAGGCTAAAGTTTTATCTGTGAAATTATGTAAAATTCTATTATAAATTTTTATATGTAATAATGTACAATTTGAAATAAATTATTACAAATCGGTATTAGGGTGAAGGAGCATATCTTCGATGTCAACGGGCGTGTATTAAAGTTAGTTGTGTGTGAGCATACAACAGATAAACCCAACCCAAACACCAGCCAAGGTTTGATAAACCTCGTATTTTCGCTAGGGAAAATAGATATATCCCAAGGATGGTCCGCGCGGCTAGTACAAAAGAACAAAAGAAGTACAAAAACATCCAAATTTCAATAGAGAAGAAGTTTGGCAACTTTCTTTTTCAAGAAATCGTTGGCTGTAGTTTGATATAATAATTGTATCAACTGACATACGGAAGCCACTTCAGTCTACTAGTGACCACGAACTACGACACTATATTAAAGCTAAAAAAACTGATCTAAGTACGATGTAAGAAATAAAAATCCATTTCTATACATTCACCCCTGGCTTGTTCTTAGTCAACTTACATAGAAGGGAGGCTGGCAACATATGCTCGACTTTGATATATACTCGTATGCGAATGTGGAATTATTTTGTAGCACGAGCGGCAGGTAAATAGGCTTCTTGTTGGTCCTCCCCCGATATAAAGGGTGCGTGATAACAAATTCAATCAAAATACACATATGTATATACAAATGCTTTTATAGAATGAGTGCATATATTGCTAAGAATTTCTTACTAAAATTTGAGCGTGTCTTTGGTGATATACCATTTATAGTACAGTGATAAAAATATTACAAAAAGCATACAAATTATCTCTATCGTCGATTATTTTCAGTTTAACATGCACAGTCGTGCTGTTTAAAATCTTTATGTGTCTATTGGCTATGAAGAACGAAAAAAAATATTTAAAATATATAATCAAGACAATTTTATATATTTTTGAATTATTAATTTTTTTATTTCGTAAGTGTGTAAATAAAACTTTGAAAATGTTGAAATATTAACTTAAATAGTCAATATAATATAATTATTCCATTTCCTTAGTGGAATTCGAATTTGCGACTATCAAGTACAGTCGGTCATTAATCTATATTACGCCTTGATCCCGAACCCCTTCATAATATTGAAATACAATACGTTTCTATAAATAAATAGTAATGATAATAAGAAATACTTAAAATTAGCATAGAAAATGTTAATCTTAATAAAATAAAATAATTAATAATGTTGATAAGTACATTTAATTTCATGTGTTTCCATACACAAGTATGTATAAATAGATTAAAAACGTTACCGTAACGATACATTAGATATGTTATCTTTTATCACATCTCCATAATAATAAAGTAAATACTACTTATCAGGTTTCACTTACTAGCGAAATAAACATCACGATTATATTGTCATATATTTAACTGACATATTTTGTATTAGTATTATGTGACTGGAACAGTAGATACTACACTAGTGGCAGTGGATGTCGAGCTTCACGCTTTTTCCCGCCTACCAGGGTATAGAGCGAGAACCTAGTGTCAAGATACATCGTCCTCCACTTTCGTACGAATCCAAATTATTGCGTGTTGGTTGGAGAAGCCCAACATTGTATTTTTTCTTGCCACCAGAGAGAGAAAGAAAATAATTTAAATATAATCATTACCCTGAGTAGGAAACAAACCCACAACAACCATCTGGTATACAGCCAGACGCAGTCACACTGCGCCACGATGGCCTTTATGGAACAATAAATTATGACTTTCACACGCACTTACGCACTTTGCCACGTGCACCAACTATACCTAATCCTCATCTTCCAACTCATCACTTTCCGCTCATATTTGTAACATTATATTCTAGATAGTGACCTTACCTACGAAGAGAGAGATCAAAATTTCTTTACCATAGACTCTAAATATAAAATATCTATAAAAAATCCATATCAATATAAATATCTATATAAATATAAAATATCTATAATATATATATATAACAACAACAACAATAAAATAAATATAAAATATCTACATAAATGTCACAGAAAAAAAATTATTGTCTCAGAATAGTAATCGCTGAAACAATATTCGTCGACGCTGAATATGCGAACGTGATAGCGTCAGGTAAATAGACTGCTTGTTAGCATTTTTACATGCTACCCCTTCCGATATATTGGGAGTGATAATAAATTCAATCACAGTTTCTGCGCGTGTATACTTAAGTTAAGTTGCGATGCGACTTTTCCTAAAATTAACTGTTATATCATAGTATTTTATTTTATAATTATATACATGTATAGAAAAGTTGTACGAAAACGAAAAAAAAATATGACTTAATATTTTATGTATTTAACATTTTGTCTCTGTTTATGTCATTACCATTGAAAATAGTTTTTTTCTAAATCAACAGCTTTAATAAGGCTGTTTAATTTTTTTTACTTTACTATACAGGTGCTATAGCAACAATGTTATATGCTTAGCTGTGATAATAATTATCTGTAATTAATAAATTTGACATCTGTCAATATTAGAAATATAGTAAATATGTAGTCAAGAATTTTTAAACTTCAATGCAACATGAACAAATTATAGTAAAAGATATGAAGATAATCAATCCTTCATTTTTTCTAACAATAGTGGTATTTATTGAAATGGTTACAATAATATTTATGCTTCTGCCTTTCGTAGACATTATCATTTTGTCAAAAAAAATTAACATCTTCAAGCACTCTTTGAAGACCAATCCTCTTATTTTAAGTTGTTCACTTCTTTGTTTATTCGCTGTTTTTAGTTACGGAATAATAAACCCGACTAAAACTCTTAATGAGTTAAAAGCTCTCAACTTGTCAAAGCCATTTGAGACGGCTGAAGATAAACTCGTTAGAACAGTGACCGTTACTAACGCATCGGGAAACTATGTTCTAGGAGCGTTTTCATTATTTCTACTACTTGTCATTTTAAGAATCACCGATTTTATAACACTTTCAGCGAAGTTGACGGAATTTTCAAATTTAATGGCAAATTATAAGTTGATGCACACGTCGTGTCTTGAGATTGAAAACAAATTAGAAGAAGAATACTTTGTAATTGAAGACTTTGAAGATCAAGGCGAAAAAGTCCACTGGCCTTCGATAGTGGATTTTAATAAGAAAGAGTATATAAGAATGAAACGATTCTTTCATAACTACAGGCAAACGAAGTGTATACAAGTAAACTAGCAATAAAAATACACGAAACAAAAAGGCAAAATGATCAATATTTTCAGCACATTTCTAGGAATTGTAATATTTACGGAAGCAGTATTCGTCGTTGCGCTTTTGAGACCACTCAAACAACCTTATTTTATAAGAGACCGTTGGTGTAAATTGCAGGAAAATTTTAAATTCCCTTCAAACATATTCTCTTTTTTCATCGTAACATTCTTTGTAAATAGTATTTTAGAATTTATATGGGAAATTTGTGTCCACAGTGCAATATTAAATAATGCTGGAAACTCTTGGTTAATACTAAATTTCTATCTAAATAAGTTATTTATAAGCTGTGTCTGTTACATAATAGCATTTTATTTGTTACTTCTAATTGAGAGGATTACGAAGTTTCTTATAGTCATGGCTCGTTTACTGGATTTCGAATTGATGTGCAGATACGCTATTCTGACGAAAACTGAAGATCCTGGAGAGTCAAACATGACTTTAATTATAGCAAACGCTACAGTTAAGTCACGTTAATGGTGTTTTCAAATCTTTGCTCAGTTTTAATTATAAAGTATTAAAAAAATAATGTATATTTATTGAAATAAACTAGAGTTCCCAAATCATACATATTATGTGTTTTATTTGTGGAAAATATCTTGAGATAGCAGAAATGTAAACTATATCTTAAATATACTTATAATATACTTATTCCAATTTTCAGTACAATATTGAAAATCTGTTATACTTTGAATCGAGTTCTTTAACTTGCAACAAATTGTATTCAATTACTAGTATATAAAAATACATATATAAGTCTCAAGTGTATGTATAAGTAAAAAATTTAAAAAAAAAACAGTAAAAACTCTTAATTAATAACTAAAAGAAATATTGACCTCATTCACAAAAAAATAGACATTTAAAAATACAAAGTTGTCAGTCATATTTTATCACTCGAATATTGTAAACAAACTGCCACAAAAGAAGCAAAATTCATTTCAGAATACATACTGGCTTTTATCTTGTCGACGCTTTGTCAATTTAACGTGTGATTGACATAATGAAATAAACAAAAATTCAACCAAATTTCCAACAAATGGCATAGAAATTCTCGTTTTATCCTAGCCTACACCATGTCATAATCATTAATTGTACGAACTCCACAGAAAAATGGACGTCAGCTGCCTTACATTGGGGTGCCTTGTTTTAATACAAATGGCCGGTGTTCTTGTTCTACTGAATCCTACTTATGATTTGAGAAGACTATCCAAATATATAGACAATACTGTCAGGTATCGCAAAAGTTATTTAATTTTGGCTATAATTATATACTTTGGACTTATAGTTTATTATGGCATGATCAAGCCACTGCAGACTATTCATAATATGATATCAGACAATGTTCTTAACGAGTTCCAGAAAATGGTTCTCCTTAATCAAATAGAGAAGAATTATATTATCACCGGTTTTTCTCTCTTCCTGTTTATAGTTATATATGGTGTTAGATCTCTAGTCATGTATGCAGCTAATCTTCTAGATCTTTCCATATCCACAACTGAATCGATTCCAATACGTAAATCGACTAAAAAAAATAAAGAACTGCACCCTGAGAATATTCTACCTAACCTGCTTCGAGTAAAAAGGTCAGTTTCATACGAAACCATTATGTTTGCAAACGAGTTTCGCGAACGGCTTAAGACGATATTAAAAAACAGTGAGTTGCCACACAATAGCCGTACTATTTCAAATATCTTACACTCAAATGTAAACAGTCTGTGTTCCAGCTAGATGAAAAGTTTCTTCAAATAAAGTTGTTACAGTCCTTTTCCTGTTTCGTTACTGGGCTGTATTTCTTATTGCAAAACCATCACTTCTATCGTCTTGCACGTAGAGGGAATTGTGCCAAGTATTTTGAAATTCTTCGGAATTACAACCGGGCGAGGCGAGGAAAAATATTCGAAAAGACAAGCCCATAAAAATAAATGTCACCGAAAGAAAAAGAAGGGATCGATCTTATACGTGAAGGAAAGAGAGGGCTCTAAAGAACAATTACAAAGGATTTCCTAGAAAAGTTACTTGTTATATATATAACATTTAAAGGGTATACTACGTACTGCTTACATAATGCGTAGTGATTTCATATCGTAAGAGATCGAGTAGTAGAGTGGGTTAATTTCTTATATATTAACAAATAGTCAATAGTTATATCTGGGGCTTTTAGCTAAGAATGAAGTTCATTTACTTGAATTATGTTTCAAAAGGGAAAATAGTAGTGACTCGTCGGTCAAGAAACACATGTATCCTTAAATAAATCGGATTATTTTTTGTATATGGATGAATATTGTTAGTTAGATATTTTTAAGATCTTCGAAATTGTATGTAAGCTTAACTAGGATTAAATTCAGTGGTTAAACAAGTCCTTAGAAATTTATAACGTAGAACGCAACTGAGACGATTAAAATGTTTTTTTTATTACTTCAATAACATATATACTTGGCTTGTATGAACAAAGCTCAGTGAATATCTCCTGAATTATTTCAAGCTTTTTTGGCAAAGATTCAGAAGCACTGGCGCCAATCAGCTATCAGGTACAATGGACTGGTTAAAAAGTTTCGTGCTGTAATAAGTTGTAGTGAACTTATTTACAATAAAAGTAACATACCTACATGAACTAAAGAAATGTGTTTTTATTGTACTGGGTTTGGTAGAGAGAAGCTCGGACAGCGAAGGCGGACGTTAATGCGCAATTTAAAGGGACCCCTTTTAAAGCGCCGTCTTATGCCCACACTTGGGTCACAAGTGCCAAGCATTGGTCCGAGCTCCTCTCCTTAAAATGTGTGCCCAGCATTATCACGATGAGTCCATGGAATTCTAATTTCTTCTCTCCTATTAATATATTCAATATTCTTCTCTCCTATCTATAGTAAATTATATAGTAGTCCGTATAGTAGTCCGTTGAGTGTTGAATAACTTTTTAATTATTATAACGCATTCTACATACACTACATACTAAAGTGACAAGCCACTTTGTTCTTCAATTTTTAAAATTAAAATGCCTTGGCTTACATTATACAATACACAAAAAAAAAACTGAATTTAAAAAGTGGAAGAATATGAATCTAAATATTCTTAATGTTTATCACTTAAATATCCAAAAAAATCAATGAAACTAAAGATATAAGTAGCTATACTAGGATATAACACTAAGTAATAAATATGTGTAGGCTTTGTTTTATTATTTATCTCGGGCCTACGTGTGATCCCCGAGGAGCTGTTGAGGTCACTTGCGTAGGTATTTGGGCTTCTTTACGTGACCTCTAGTGACTGTACCCTGGTAATTATAAATGAAATATACATGCCTCAGTTTTACGATAGGTTAGGTTAGGTTTTCGTGTGATTTATATATTATATTTATTTATACATCTATGTATTTATATATCTATATTCAATAAGATAAGATGCTTTATGATTTTCTCTATGATGGTACTTATTTTAGTTTGGCAACGTACATTGTCAATGGTTTAAATTTCACCAGCTATCAAATAAGGTTCATAAAAAAGCTATCATCGTGAAAATCATAAGCGAAAAGGATATAATTGGCTAATATACCACATTGATATTTGTTTCGAAAGCGTGAACAAAAAAACAACTCCACAGTTTTTCCACATTGCATAGGAAGAGAGAGCAAGCAACTCCTTGGGTCAAAAAACTCCATATCCGCTTATTGCCGGAATTCGTAAAGATTTTGGATTAATTAATAAAAAAATACATTGCCACGGCGTAGTTAGACATTTTGTTTGTTTACGTAGTCTTTTTAAAATTTTGCTATATTTTAGTACATGGATGCATCTACAATACATCTATCGAAACTGACGGAACAAAAACGGAATGAAAGGATCCATGGCATCAGTCAAAATACAAGGTTGTGTCTGATAAAGAAAAACAAATCAGCTGGATGTAGAACGCATGGCTTAGCGGTCTGAGCGCTTGAACGGTTTTCAAGAGGCGCGGGTCCAAATCCCGCTGCGTTCAAATTTTTATACGTTTTCTAAATATGTATTTTTCAATTTCCTTAGTGTGGGAATAACACTTTAAAAAATGTTAACGAAATAAAAACAAATCAATTTAGAAAGCTCAAATGATATTGTTAAATTATAATAAAGATTTACTATTTGTAGATCTAATACGAGTGTACATACTAAAGTGTGTGTGTGTGTGTGTGTGTGTGTGTGTAAAAAAGAAACATAATAATATTATTTTACCTATTATACTAAAAATTAAAAAAATACTAAGGTATACATAAATTGAAATACTAATAAAATTCATTTGAAATCGGAAGAAAATAATATTTCTATAATTTTTTTATTGCGAATGACATGGGCTTTTTATACCAGCAGAACCCTTTTAGTTTCTTGTCTTGAGTAAATAACTTCAGGCTTTTGTGACTTTTTACTGAAAGAAGAATCTAAATAGTGTAAAAAACATGATTACCCTGTCGCATCTAAAGTCCGACACTTATCAACTGCAATTATTGTGAAAAAATCAATCATCTCCTCATTGGACTCATGGTGGATACGTATGAGAAAGAATACGTACAAAATCTGAAATGTTTATATTATATCATCTAGACCTTTTCATATGCTTCTAGAATAAATTCTAGAAGATAAAACATGTAATACTAGTAGAACTTACAGCTTCGTAGGTAATAAAATAAATATAACTTGAAATAATTTCATAACTTCAAAGTCAACTTTGAACTTACCAATGAATTGACTAGCAATACGTTATAGCCTCGATCATCGATCGTAATAAAAATATATCGATTTCCCTATTACATGGTTTGATTACCATTAAGCGTTTTTTTATTTTAAACAAATTGAAATATATCAATGAAGTCATCGCATGGTCTCAAATAACAAAGTATAGTAACGTGTGTGGCTTTCAAAAACTGCTTACTATTGCAAAAACCTTTTTATAAATATATATTTTCTTCATTAATACTTACAGAGAGTTTAAATATTACCTTTTATGCCGTCTTTTGTATGCTAAAATATGCTCGCGAATTATTTATTTCAGTTTAACATGCTGTAGATATTTCACATATATAAGAAGAATAACCAAGTCTTTAGATTTTGATAAAGAGTTAACGCGTAAACCGTATTATCCCTATATGTGATCCCAATCGGGCTATTGCGACTACTAAGAATAATCAAAATAAACTACATAATATCTAAAATATAATAACTATTATTTTAGAAAATCGTATAAAAATTTGAACTCAACTGGATTCGAACCAGTGCTTCTTGGAAACCGACCAAGTGTACTGGCCACTAAGCGATGCGTTCACACCGTTTTGTACATTATTCTAAAAATAAAAATCATTTTTAGATTCCCTAAATGTATGAGTAACACTTAAATAAATGTAACAAGAAAATGATAAGTATTTGAAAAATACATATTTAGAAAACATATAAACGTTTAAACGCAGCGGGATCAAATTTTTAAATTTTTTTATACGTTTTCTAAATATGTATTTTTCAATTACCTAAATGTGCGAATAACACTTTAAAAAATGTTAAGAAAACAATTAATATTTGAAGAAATAACCGAAAAATTAATATTTATAATTTTTTGCAAAAATATATATATATAAACGTGAGGTGAAGTGTAAAAACAAATCTATATAAGTGAATTTAGCTTTTCTTTTCGCTTCGCTATAGCGCCTTTTATGCAATGAAGTAGTAACTCTAACTCAGTCGTAACCAACTTGTTATATATTTAATATGTGTAAATAATAAACTTTCATACATTAGCCTTAAATGTTATATAAAAAACTATATATGTTACGTCAAAAAGACTGATAAATCTATATATGAAACACTTGCGTTACAAAGTGGCTGTCAGACATGTAAGCTTCTTAAAGAGTGTAAGAGATGATTTCTTGAAATAGTTACTGGAACTGGCAAATTCGAGATTTTACGTTTAAAATTACATGCAAACGAAATCGCAGGTGCCACTAGAAACTAGTTATGTGTACATAATTCGCCCTGATAGTAAAGCCTCACTAAAAGGTAAGTAAGTCAATACAACAGGTGTGAAATGAAAAACCTAATGACCAAACACTAAATTCTCTCCTTTTCACTAAAGTCTAGTAATAAAAAAAATGAAACGCAATTTTGATCAATTTATAAGTACATAAGCAAATATACGTGACTGTTATCGCTAACAGATATTTTTTATAACATTTTTAACTTTACGCATATGGACTGAGACACTTCTATAATATTACAAAAAATATATAAGTATATAACTTTTTTAAACCATACTGTTTTCGATTGTTCTTTCTTATATCTTTTATTTTAGAACTGCATTAAAAAATTAACAGCCATCTGAGGCGGGCCCCCATGTTGAATTTTGAATGACATTACACAGCTAACCGTACATTTTCATCAAAACTGTATATATAACTGTAACACGTGTATGGAAAATTTCAGCTAAGGATATATGCACCAAGCAAACATGCATTGCAATTGTTAATAAAAAGCTCTTGAAACAAACAAATTAATTATACATTATTAATAATGTATAAATTTTGTCAAAAGTATAGTATGTTTAATTTACATTATTAAAAATGTAAATTAAACATACTATACTTTTAACAAAACGAAAACAGATTCATTATTAATATAATAGTTAACGATAACAACATATTATTGGATTAATTAATTCGATTCCAATTTCGTTAAGCTATTTGTGCTACCGTCGAGCGATACATCCGTTAGAGGTTGACGATTTCCGGATATGGCTGGAATCAGACGCTATGCGAGTATACAGCCATCCCTGCGGCTAATGAGTACTTCCGGTGTTAATTTGTGATTGAACGATGTCGTTTGATGTATACGAATATTTGTTATATCTTAAAAAATTAACTTACGTTTAAGAATAATTTCTTATATTAATATCATAACATCTTTAAAAAGGTTGTGTATATAATAAAATATATTTTTAATCTATTTATTATACTATTATTGAAGACCGCAAAGCCTTGACACTAGGTTCTCTCTGCCCTGCTATGAGGGAAAAAGGGTTAAGCTAGAAAAAAATCTTATGATATCGCTATAACTATTGAGAATCAAAATTTGAAGATACATAAGAATATTATATAATAAGTTAAGATTCGTTTAACTTATTTTGCAAACAAATATATCATTATAGGACCTTTACAAAATATGATTTGAATATTTAATTTTTTTTTACGTTGAGTCCGCAGGGTATATTTTACATCCAATATTATTCTTCCCCTTTAGGATTCCCTTTCGAAATTTAATTTCAATAAAAAGCCTAAATACCTTTAAAAAATTTACTTGAAAAAGCTTTTAAATTTGATTAATTCAGTTAACAGATTTAGTAATCACGGCGCATCAACACATTGCTCTTTCCTCATTCTTTACCAATAATGACAATAATTATAAGTGTTTGGGCTATTAGAGTTTTCAAACTTACAATGAAAAGGTTTACACTCGAATCACTATAGAACTTTTTATGTACCACATATAAAGAACCTATTGAAATATGTATGTGAGTTAGAAAGTATGCATATTAAATCAATATTGATCAAGACGAACAATTGTATTTTTTGGAATTAGGAAGGTGTAATAGAATTATATAGATAACTACTATAAATACATATAACATATCATACCAGTAAATACGCAGCGTAGTTAAGACAATTATGCAAATGATTAATTTAAAATATTGAGGCTGATTGTCTCTAAATTAGGAGCTTATTATAATTTTGATGTCATTCTTACATAATAATCTCTGATGGTTCTGGAAATTGGAATAAATTACGTTATAATTGGAGGGAGGATTTTTACCTGTCTCCGTGAACTTTTATACAGATTATATTACCGTGAGCCACTTGATTCCATTAGATTGATGGCACTGTCTAATAAAATTAGTATCTTAATAATATCGCCAAGTTTATGTAATATAATTAATTTTTCAGATAAATCTTATAATAATATTCATATATATTTTACTATCGACCCGCTAACAGCTTTGCCTGCGCAAAAATATACACTACGCGACTAATATTAAAATGGCCAGGCTGAAAATATTTATAAGTGGCTCTAGTAACAAAGTAATATTGCATATTTTTAAAATACTTGAAAAATAATATTTTATTATTTCATATTCATATTCAGCTTCACACTTTTTCCTACATAGCAAGTTAGTAATTGTGACGACACTCCGTTCGGGGCGGGTTCGTGGCGGGATTCAACCCCGCGTTTTTTTTCGTTAACCAGAGTGGATAAAAATTACTAAATTTAGATCATTCCTCCGACCGGGATCGAAACCAAGCCCATGGCGATTACACTGTCCTAATGTGGCACGATGGCCAGTTTGTATATTTCATCAATAACTTTGATGAAATATGTTATTCATATGATATTTTGGCTACTGTTACAAGAAAATATAAAGCAAAAAGATGTATATTTTTGAACTAGCTAGATATAATATATTATCGTTTTATAAATATTTACATGTCCCTTACATTTTGTAGAGTAGCTACAAAGAACCTACAAAGGCTTTCAGTTGGGATCTCTAAATAAAAGTTTACACTAGAGTAAAGTCATTAAGTTTTCCGCTTTCCATTCAAAAAGAAATATTGCGTGCTTACGATTAATAATTTTAATAAATATTGTAATTTTCACCTATCTTACCGTATATATATTTTTCACCAGCGAAACAAAACGACATTAACATGTAGGCCTAATAATTTTATTGATATTATCGGGAGATGTTCTAGTTATTAATTTATGCTCGAAAAATTATAAAAAAAATAATATCCAGAAGTCCTAATACAGTAAGGTATTCTCTAGGGCTATTAGGAATAAATTGCTGTATATTCAGCAATATAGTTTGGTAGTGCCAATAAACTACAATGTATATAGCATTTCTTATCCAGCCAACGCTGTGTTAGGTTACTGACATCTAGAATTTTACAAAATTCTACATTTCCAAGGAAACTGACATCCATAATATACGAATGTTTGCAAATTTCGTTTCACATACAAAATGTACCGAAATCGTTCCATTTACGACTTCTCAACATTTAGGAAGTATGTCATAATTACTTCCAAAGCGCGCCCTCCTTTTACAGACGGGCGCCCATCTTTCTTTAAACACTGAAAAACAAAGTGTTAGATTATGATGAAAAATTCAAAAAAGTGTAAAACAAACAGTACTTTCGGTTGCATTACCAGTTTATAGTTAGCAAGTAGAAAATTTTGAAAAAAGCGTCTATAGAATAGTTCTTAAGAACCTTGTGGCCTAGATGCTTTGAATATCAAAAGATCGGGCATCTAAACGCCATCGTGGCTATTTGACTGATATTCGCTTTAAAGGGTGTATGTCAGATAATTATAAATTTTAATACCAGCCTCTATAAGAAACAATGAATTTATACTTTTGTTATAATTTTCGTTATTTGATTTGAAAGTAATCAACGAAAAAGGGATCAATTAGTTGAGCGTAAAAGTTCAAGAAGTTTTCCTTTTTTTTTTTTAATTGTATAGTATGAATGTAACTGGTTAGTTATTTAGTTGATCAGCCTATTATTTTATCATATAAATATATGGCCGTCTGTTAAAAAACTTACATAGAAGAATAAAAACAGTTAAGGGGTGGCATTTTTTGTCTTTTTCATTGTAACATTTTTATTCTATTTATATTAACTTTTTCATTCTATGACAGTTTGATTAAATACGTTGTTGAAACCACTATTTACCTCAAATATAAAAATATATATATATATATTTACTAATATCACACTCAGCCCATGATTTTTTTTAGGTATAAATTTAAAGAAAGAAAAAGTGGTGTTCAAAATAATATTATAGTTCAGGAAGCATTGTCCAATGTTCATTTAAAATTGTCCTGTTTTAACTTCTTACGTGTAACATATGCGATAGCAAAATATCAACAATATTAATAATTATTTATTATTTCAATTTCTATCTGATTATCGTATTTACCTACCTATATATGATTGACCTATATACATTATGTTTTATCGTACATTATCTTTTTGTGAATAAACTATAATTTTTGTAATCATATTATATTTATCGACTACTTATTAAAATGTCACTAAGCATCCTCTGCTAATCCAAGAAATACAAATATGACACCTTTTAATTACAGCATTGTTCATGTACATTTATTTTTTGTTGAAAGGAACTTACAATTGCACTTAGTTTGACTAAGCTAAGGAAACTAGTACATTTTTATCTTATACATAAATTGGATTCGAACCTAGAATCATGTCAAGCACTCAAATTCGATCAAAGTTTTTTATATGTACATAATCGACATATATCGGGTTCTCCAACCACAATAGACGTACGAGATTAATAATTTAATGAGCAAAAATTTAAAGGGCACTTAGTCTGACTAGGTTAAGGCACATTTTTTACCTGAGCTTAACCTCCAATTTGGATTCGAACCTAGAATCATATTAAACACCCATCTTCGATCCATTTACATAATTATCGATTCATATATCGGTTCCTACAACTCCATTTGACGTACGACGTTAATAATTTTATGAGCTACTCAACCGATGTTGCCATTAAAAGAAATGAGTTCTATTGATTTTCCGTAACATGAGAATATTATTATTTTTCTCCTCAAGCTTTATTTGTTTGTCTGACGTTAAGTGTCTCGCTTTCCCATTAAAAATACATTTTCATTTTTGCAATACAACATTATTATCGTTGATAATACTACTAATGATTCCGTCGTGGTGCATTGTGAATGTGTGCGATGGTTTGGAGTTCATATACCATTTGAAACAATATTTAGACAAAGTGCGACGATAAGTTTAGTTTCACGCTTTTTTAATAGTGAAAAAACTTAGTGTCAAGTAACTCCACTTTCCGCCGCATTTACAGACCTTGTGCGTTGAGTGGCATAACTCATCTTTTTCACCATACTGTGCGTTACTAGAGCAGGAAAATTAAAACAGTTTAAATATAATCCCCTGAGTGAGCATTGAATCTTCAATCAATGTATTCAGACCTTTTTCCATACATCCAAATATATGTATGTTTTATAATTATTTATATATAATATATATATATATAATTATTCACAGCACATAAAAATAACACATTTACATCTATTTACAAACGAAGCCTTTCATCTCTATACCAGACTTATATTTGTAACTAAAAATTTATTTTAACTAAAAAGCATTTTTACATGCACGCGTACAAAAGAAATGCCTATTTTATGATCAAACATCAAAGTTTTAGTAGAATCGGAAGGTTTATGTGAGAGAACTTCATAAGATACTTATTCTGAATTAGGCATGTTCGAATTTATTTACATACTAGCGACCCGCTCGCGACTTCACCTGCGTAAACTACACGACTGAACTAATTTGTTTTTTTGCCCACCCGCGTTCCCATATAAATCACAAACATTGCTTAAATTTATAATTTAAATGATTGCAACGTTTTTATTTATGAACCGATTGAAATGAAATAAACATTAAATGTTAAGAGAAGTTTACCAAAAAATAAATATAAAGAGAGACAGATTTAAATCGATGAAGCCGTTTCTGAGATTATCGTACTGATATTACATACAAATAGACTAAGAAAATTTAAAATCATTGTTTTGGGTCTATAACATTAATAAATAACCCCAATAATATTTTATCTCATATATCTTTTATGTACAGACAGCGACCAGTTACATTTTTCTAATAATTCCTTTTTCGTATTTTTGTTTTGTTTTATGCAGTTTTTAAGGTTAATCAGAGAGAACCTAGGTAGAGGCAAGACTTGAGAGTAAGTGCAACTGTATTCTACATTTGACAACTATTAGTAGTATCAGAGCAAAGACAGACAGCTTTGGAACATATCATCTCTAAGCTTAGGAGAGCCTTTCTATCATAACTCAACAGTGCTGTATCATTACAATGACTTATGAACCGACGAGTTGTAGTCCAGCTTCGTTTGCTTGGACTATAAAGCGATATAATATTAATATTTACGTATTCTGTATGTTTGTTTATATTTATGTACGTCTATATTTGTATGTACGACTCATACATATTTGTTCTTGCTCTTTGAAACCTGCAAAAAAGTTACTTGCCAAATTTTACTTCTCTACACCCAGTAATTTCGGCTATATGTTATCGAGTTCGGCTATATGACAGTGAGTCGCGAAATAATTTTGTATATATTGATTTGTGTTTATTTCAATTATAATGTATGTTGTCATGTAAATATGATATGAAGTTACTGTCACTGTGTAATACAGTCAAAAGTCAGTAAAATCTTTTTAAATATCGCTTAAAATAATTGTAGTTTTTTTTTAAAAATTGAATTGATAATTATAACAAATATTTTATATAAATTAAATTGTTTATATATCTGATGAGACATTGGTGACGTTGGGTGATACTTACATACGTAAAAACTATTGAAATCTTAAAAAAATCTATGAAAAATTTAATTATTTTATAAAGTTTATTTGAGTTAAGGCGAGTTATATAAGGTCAGTACTTATAATTAAATATATTATTAATAAAAATTGTCTTGATGTGATGTGGAATTTGTCTTAATGGATATTTATTAATGATGTTGCTATATACATGTTGAATGCTTTAAGAAATTGAATGTAGAGATATTATAATTGTGTATTATATTAATATGATAAGATTATTTTAAAGCTAATAGTTTTTAGTTATGTGAAGTCTAATAGTTTTTAATTAAGTGGCATTTATTTACATAAAATTTTAGTACTAAATCTCAATGATGATACGAAAGAAATTAAGTAACTTACGTATAGATGGGAGTACTTTTATGAAGAAATGGAGGCCATTGTGGCGCAGTGTGACAGCGGCTGTATACGCGATGGTTGTAGGTTCGATCTACACTAGGGGGAATGGCATACTGAATACCCTGCTATAGGGAAAAACGTGAAGTGAACTTTAAGTAAATATACGTATCTTTTATAATAATTTTAATATTAAAGTATGAAAATCTATCTAAATTATAATAAGAATTTTAAAACGTAAATACTTGAAAGATTTTCAAGTATTTAAGTTCTTCGACTGAATACGATGCGGGTGACATAGAGCAAGGGTGTTCGTATGTATTTGCTAGAGCCGTTTCTGCAAGTACTGAGCACTTTTCTAACCCCTATATACTTTTTCATGAATCTAAATTAGGAATTCCATATAATAATCAATATTTATGTAATAAAGTATTAATTATAAATTTAATCATCTTTTGATTTTATTTGACGTAATTCAACTTACGTATATTATGTGTAGATTTAAAGTTTTTGCAGTATATGTAACTACTTCTACTACTATTTTTGTTTTACAAAAAATGTGTTTTGTAATTTTTTCTTATATTACCAATTAACTCATATTACATCATAATACATCATATTAAATGATTTCTGTCAATTAAAAAATTATTGACAAATTTTGAGCTAAACCTTTACAAATAATAAACTAACTAACATAGCAAGCGAGTAACTTAAACTGTAATATTCATCCAGAAAAATATTGAATATAGTGTTTCTTTGAATATTTTGAGTATGAAATAGAGTTTTTTAGTTTAAATATTATTTGAATATTATTATTGGCAATTGAATTTTAAGCTTGTAAAACAAGTTTAATATTATAATTCAAAGTGTACACTTTAAAGTAATATAAAATGTGCTTTCTTCAATAGAAGTTTCGTAGTCAAAATCAAGGTACTACAACAAGGATAGATTAATTAGTATGTAAATGAACTTTGTAGGCGAGATTAATATTTCGAGAAACTTAGATCTAGGTCTTATTTCGATTACTATGTAAATATATGTATATCCCGTTAAGTAATTTAGTCATCTGTTTGTTTATAGCACAATAATAGTATTTGAATTCGATTTATTTTTAATTTAATATAATAAATATATACGAACAAAAGACTTTGAAGCAAATTACGTGATTTTCTTTAAATTTCCACAGATTTCAACGAAAAAAATTGAAACGATACGCAATTAATTAATAATTAAATATTTTTATTACCCATTAAATAAATGATATATATATATATTATACATACACATTTATAACTTCACCACTTTTTCCAATCCCTTTATTCTCATTTCAATCGCTGGTTATATTACTTCGAACCATGAACAATTTTAAGGAAAATATTGTAGTGAGCTTACAAGAGCGTAATTAATGAGCCTTGCATAATTTGTAGGGCGTTGTACTCGAGTATTTTCCATTTACAAGTATTATAGATATGCGGTAGATCCGCAGTGGTGTATTGAATGTGTTTTTTGGGTTCGATCATAGTGGGTTCGATTTTTATAATGTTTATAATATATATAATTCGTATTACTTGATTAACGTAAACTCTAAAAATAAATGGATATAGTAACTTAATTTAGTAAGTTATTTTAACAGTTTTTTTTTACTATTTATAAATTATTAAGTTATGTATGGAAGTTACTATTAGGAATTAATATTTACATAAAAATAGAACATTTTTGTGGTGAAATTCGAAGATCACGCAAAAATCTTGAAAGTACCGAACGATTTATTTGCTTTGATACGACTTGATACAGCTTTTTTGTTGATTTCATAACACAAACAACGAACTTTCACTCGTCATTCTTTAAGATATCAACTTAAGTTACGTTTAAGACATAAAAGTGTTTGTATATATTTTAAAATAAAGTCTCATATTTTATTACTGAAACTGCAAAAACGGGTTTTTGAAAATTTTGTGAAAATAATATTTTTTATAATTAAAACGTATTTATTTAGAATTTGTGTAAGTATTTGTGGAATCTTTATATAAAGTACTTACAATGTAGCGCAAAGGGGGCACATAGCCGAGAGCGCACGAGTGCTCGCCCGCCGCTCGGCCGCGCCACCGCGCTACCGCATGGCGCCAAGCCGCCAGCCCGCGCGTCCACAGCTCGCGCGCGTACCCCAGGCGAGCTCACCGGCCGCCTCGCGATCCACGAAACGCCACGTCGAACAGTCCGACTGTCGAAAATTCCACAAATCACCAACAAAACAGAGCGGGGACGCCGGAACGCGCGCCGGACTCTACAGACCTCAATTATGTATGGAAACTTCGGCACGCGTTCTGTCGCATTGCAGGAGACGTATCGCTCGCATAGCTCGAGCCACCCGGCTACGTCTCATTTTATATTTTATATTCGGAATCGCTATCGATTCGGATACTCACATTAGCATGCCAGCGTCGGCCTCCCGGTTATCAACTAGCGTTAACGTAAACAGCGGTCGCGTACATTTTGATCGGGCGGTCGTCACATGGGTCGCGCGGGCGAGGTCGGGCCGGCCCGGCTGTGCGTCGGCCGGGCCGCTGCCTCCGCCGAGTGCGGCGTCGCTTGCTAAATGAGGCGTTCGTTGCGAGGCCGCGAGCGTCGCACGACACGCGCGTTCGGCACTGCAAGCCGCCACTGAGGAGGGGCGGCCCGGGCGCGCGCTGCCCCGCCGCGCTCCCCACGCCCGCGCCGCCCTACCGCCATGTGTCCGGAGACCCGCAAAGGGTTGTCGCTACGCTATCTTACTCGCTAGCTTGAAACTTAAATAAATTTCCGCAATTTAATTTGAAACCACAATATATATAATTTTAATGCATCTTTTCACCACAAATAAAGTGTTTGTAACGTCTCAATAAAAAATATTTTTTGCTACTTACATAAAACTGCATCATCAATACTTTAATATTTATTTTATTGAAATTTTTATTTTACTTGTTATATTTGGCTGAAAAAACCGCGCCACCTGAAAAAGCGTTAAGACAGCCCTTAAGTCCCGATCGCCGCCGAAGCCTGCCGAGAGAGAGAGCGAGCGTCGCGACGCCGAACGCGGCCGACCGCGCGCGACCGGCGCCGCCCAGTCGATAAGGCCGTCTCCACTGAACAAAGACACTAACCTATAATAATTACATTTAATTGTGAATAAATGGACGATTTCCTTCATTAATTATGACAATAGTACACCGTACGTTATATATATAGTAAATTTAAATAGAGTTTAATACAAGATATTTCAGTTTCATCCCGCTCAGTCACGTAAGGAGCACGTGCTAAAATTTTGCCGTAATTGTACGCCACATTCAACAGCTTGGGTCGCGTAAACTAAATTGCAATGAAAAGTAAAAACTGTATTATAATTCGTTTCGAACATTTTTTGTTGTTTGAACATTGTTTTTGAATTATATTTATAAAATTTGTTTAATAAACTTATTTGATACTTTTATCTATGTGTTTATATTTAAATGTATAGTACCTCTTATTTTCTAAGGGGTATTTTGACATCGTATTTTGAATGGTGAAACCGATTATATCAGACCAGGACACAGATTAATTTAATACATAAAATTTTCCCCGGTTGGCTGATAGCAGATTCGAACCCATAATCATCACGTACGGAGACCAACCAACCCCCACTCTAACTATCGAGATAACATTTAAAGCATTCGCTTGTTGTGTTGTGGCTTCGATTCCCTTTGGGGGAGTGATTATATTTAAGTTATTTTCATGTCCTCATTTCTAGAAAGACAAAAGCCTGGCATTGTGGCCCCAGTCAACACGCAATGTATCGATTTCGGGCAAAAAGCGAAGAACGGAGAGTCTTGACACTAGGCTCTTTCTATCTACGAGGTATAAAGTGTGAAGCTGACAAAAAATAATATTATACATTTCCCAATACTAATTAAAGTCATTACTTTTTTACAAAACGTAACATTGTTTTAAAAATGATCTATCTGATATCTCTCATAAAATATTGTTAAATATCTATTAACCAGAGAAGGCTTACCTTTGACTACGACATTGTTAAACCGTACAGTATTTTAATTACGGCTACACAACCGGAGTTCGTGAAATATAATTTTATTAAAATTAATCGGATCGCCGCCGTTGTCACCGCACGTCATGTCAGCTTACAAAGGCTCGAAGGGATATTCTTGGAATGGATTTATAAATATCGTTAGAAATCCGAAAAAATTTCACTGCGGCGATTCCTCACCGCCGCTTGGATTAATTCACATATCAAAAGCAAAGATAACAAAGGTATAGTATAAGATGATTACGATTATACTACTATAAGACTCTAAATATATTACATAGTTAAAGTTTAATTTTCGTTCATATATACGCATCGTGGTGCAGTGTCACAGTGTCTGGCTGTACGACAATATACGCAATGGTTGTGGGTTCAAATTCTACTCTGGTTAATGATTAAAATAGAAATATTGACATGTCTCCGCTCTGGTGACACGAAAAACTGTGGCTTTAAGTTTCGCCACTCAACACAGTATGTCTCGAATAGGTACTTAAGGTAGAGAACGGATTTTGACACTAGGCTCTCTATGCTGCCTTTGCTAAGCGTGAAAATTGTAAAAAACTAAAAAAATATATATAGAAGGGTACAAGCACGGCATTAGCTAACGAGCTTTTCAGGTAGAGAATTCAGGCGGTAAGTGGAGAACGTAGTGTCTTGAACTAGGTTCTCTCTGAATACCACCCTACTTTGCAAAAAAAGCTTACATTTTTACGTCACAACATCTTACATATAAGGTTCTTTGGTGTAAAGAAGAATGATAACTCACTGTACTTTTTATTTATAAGGAAACACATTCATTTGACTAAACATGTAGAATGTACATGAATAGTAAAAAGAAAACAAATAAAAAGTACAATTAAAGAACTACACGCAAACAATTCACGACTAATCCTGACAAATCATTCTTAACCGGCTGTTTATTGGCAATTTAATAGTAAATTGGCATATACAATTTTAGCCTCTATTCTAAATGGACAAGGAACATTTCCCTTTGAACACATTAACGAACGAGTGTACACATCATAGGAGGTACTTCAAACGTAATATCCCGCTGACACACTGACAAGGCAATATCCACAGCTTAACTACTGATGTTTTGGCCGATCGGTGTTTGCTGTAAATCATTTCTGATCACTGTAGTTGGGTACCACAAATCAATCAGGTCGATATTTTCCTAGACTATTTCGTGTTATTTCGTAGACTTCGCGGTATTTTTGTGTATATTTTGTTTCTAGACAACTGGGGTATTGTATTGATATGTAAAGGCTTTGAAATTTTGTGAATTGAAGATAAATTTGAAGGAGAAATGTTTTATATAAATATTTTCATGACATTATTTATATTAAAATAAAATTAGACCATTGTAGCACAGTAAAGCAGCGTCTGCCTGTAAAGTTGGTTGTGAGTTCGAGAAGATTATATTTTAATTTATAAACTCAACACGCAACGTCTCGAATTCGTGTGGAACACTAAGAATGGAGTGTAAAGACTAGGTTCTCTCTACCTAAGCTACTATGCGAGATAAACGTATACATAAGTAAACTTAAGTACGCTATACGTATAGGTTAGACGTGTCTAACTGGTGATTCCATTATTTTTTAGTATAGTTAAGGTACTTTCCTTTACTTTCAAATCCTTTACGGATACCAGCCCGATCTGGGACTCGGACATGGTTATGTGGGATTCCAGACTGGCTAATAGGCCGTCCATATACCCACTAAAACATCACAGTGCTCCTCCTCGACCGCCAGTATCCGAGGCCACGGGAACGTGAGTACCTACTGTAAGTTACACACCTCAACACTAAGTGTCTCTTAAATGTATAGAAAGTGGAAAGGACTCACCAATACATTTTTTACCTACATTCAATGATTTGATTCAAATTCAGCTTCATGCTTTTTCCCGCATAGCAGGTCAATGAAAATCTAATCAAAACCGCTTTAGTGTGCGTGTAGCGTGTTAAATGGTGGAAGTCAACACAGCGGGTGGGGACAACCAGGGCGCTGAGTTAACCTACAACCGATCACGTTTGCAGTCAGATGCTGGAACCTCTGCGTCACGAAGGTCTGTTTCGATTTTTAATCACATATAAATAAAAAATAAATGAAAACTAGGAACAATTCCAAGAATAGTTCTCGTTAATATCAAGAATATAAATATGAGATAATAATTGTATCAAATGACAGACAAGTGCCACCTCAGTCTACCTGTGACCACGGACTACTGTAAAGTTTTCGAAACGTCGGGTTCTAAAAATGTATTTTCGAATACCGAAATTATACGCGATTAATCCGTTTAAAATAGTTTCATTTCAAAATGTGTTATAATCGCTAAAATCAAAGAACTTATTAATATAAACCAGTTAGGTACAACTATACTAGGTATACATTTACTTGAAAATACTCAAAGCATCTAAAATATTTTAACTCAATTGCTAGAAATTGATCACGAAACAGGGCTCCGGTCTAAACCAATTCACTGATTCTCGAAAATATAATATCTTAAGTCAAGAGCCTCTCTGCTGACAATTTGATTTACAATTAAGCTCGGATCGGAATGACAATGTTCTTTATTTTAACTCAACATAAATTTACTGAAACAAATATTCTGTATATTTATAAATAAAATATAGCTTACAGAATATTTGTTCAAAATAAATAAATAAATTTATTGAATCAATTTAAATTTTAGCTTCAAGCTTAGTCAAATGTATGTGTTTTCTTACGAATAAAAAGAGCAGTGTGTAATCATTCTTCTTTACACCAATGAAGCTTATATGTAAGATGTAAAGGAAAAATGTTTTTTTTTTTATGTATTAAACATTATTATTTTATATATTATATAACTATAATAAAATAGTAAAATTAAAATTGACCGGAGCATATAACAATTTTAAAAATTTATAATAAAAAAAAATCTTTTTTACGCCGTCCGCCTAAGCGGTCTAGCAAAATAAGCCATACGTTCTTATCGAGCTACTATTTAAATTCCAATACATTTTAGTTGTCGGCATCTTTCTACGTTTCAAAACATTTTTGGGATCCTCAGTGTGTAATTAGTAATTTTAAGCATATTAAAACTTTTATATATATTTAACGATATAACTTAGTGCCATTGTGGCACAATGGTACTGATTGTGGGTTCGATTCCCACTCGGACAAACGATTGATGATATTAAATGAAATTTAATTTCTTTTCTGTAATATAAAACAAAGCGCGGGTCTCGAATTCGGTCTAAAAGTGGAGAACGGAGGGTCTTGACACTAGGTTATCTGTGACTGACCCCGCTACGTACAAAAAATTGTGTAACTAAAATAATCTTAGTCTTTATTTATATTTTTAAGTTCATCTTCTTATTCAATATACGAGTATAATTTTAAGAATCAATAATACTTGCTTATGGACTATAAAAATGAAATAACTATTATAGTAAAATACTTTACAAATATCCGTGCATGATTCTCATTTATACATAAATATCACAGTACTAAACCAAAAAAATATCAGATCAGAGTTTATTGCACGATTACTGTATCATTATACTCTATATCGTCATTTTTATATAAACATATCGTCATTCAGTATAGTAAACTATAACGTCATTCAGTATGAGTGCTAGTCGGGAAAAACTATGAATCTAAAAAAAATATATATAACTGACCAGTAATCTAAATTCAAAATATACTCTAGAGTTTATCGTTATCTACTTAATATGTATCAGAGTCAAATGGTTTTCGGTGGTCCTGCATACATTATGTGACCGCTTAGACTTAGGCACCTCCGTCATACATACGAGTACACCGTACGTAATTTAGATTCATTGACGTTAGATATACATCAAGGGAAGATATAAACAGTATGTTTTTAGATAGTATGAGTATATTTTTTTGGAAACGTATAATAATTTGAATTATAGAGGGATTAAAATGGAGTCTCTGGATATTTTTCTTTATTGTGTAACTATTCATTTTATAGACATTAAAAGCTTCACTCTTTTTCCGTATAATGTGAGAGAGATAGAGAGAATCTAGTGTCAAGACTTTCCGCCACTCAACAAGCTATGTCTAGACTTCAGGCGGGAAGTAGAGAACGGAGTGTCTTAGCACTAGGTGCTTTCTTATTACACTGCTATACAGGAAAAAGCTTCAACCTGAATAAATATATTTTTCATTTAGAACTGTAGTAGTATAATTTTGAACAACTTACATTAGTTCTTGGTAAAATTTACAAGAGTAGCATCCATAAAAATATATCGACATTTTCAGTATCAATATACCTTTTGATACTAAACTTTTATTTCACATCCAATCATGTTGATACCTTAAACAAGATAAGCCTGACTTCTATAATATGAAATACTAATTACAAATTAGGGTAACCACATTAAAAATTTCTTTTTCGATTTTTTATTTTTTTAAACGCTAGGCGTTTTATACGCTTTCTGTCTACCCTGCTATCCGAGAAAAGGCTGTTATGTTTTATTGATCAGGAAAGAATAATAGTGATAAGTTACGTCTTTATAGGTTATGTTTATATTTTAAGATTAAAATTTATTATAATAGTACTCAAGCATATCCTTACTATGCAGCGATAGAGTCATTTTATATTACGTATGTAATTCATATTTTAAATGTTTACGATTTAATAAAAATTGAGATCATCATGACATAGGATTTCGTCTGAAATTTTATTATTGATGGCTCCATCAATAATGGGGGAAATTATCACACTTAAGTTATTTTGAATTCGTCACTCTCGTAGGACAAAGCGCATTATAGCGGCTCTATTGTACAAATACAGTGTGGAACTACTAGTAACAAAATAAAACTAAAAGCCACTGAATAAACTTACAATGAAGTCGATCGTCATTACATTGTGTTAAATTCTATCTCATTATACATGATATGTATAATACAAAACTATGTTACTCTGTGTTTCGATTTTGACAAAAATTTCGTACTCGTTCAATAGTCAAACTCAGTTTAGTTAACCTTTTTGAATCTGTCAAATACCGAGAGTTGAGTAGTATGACCATAACAACCACTACAACCTATATTCTTTCCGCAGTATGACTTTAAATTAATTATAATTTCTTTTTTTTTCTGCTTGAAGATAATGTTTCGCTATAAGTCTTCCTTTACAATTCACTTAGCCATTTGTAATATACTCCTTTAGGAGTGCTCCTTCCCAGATCGATGATAAGAAGCCATTGACATAGCTATTCATAAACTGAGAAAATCCCGAATAAACCCCTTCAGCTACCGCCCAATCAATCCGCTAAGCACTGTGGGAAAAATCCTCCTCACACGACTTCAGGGCATAGTCATGGCCAAAAACATCTTTCCTCTCAAATTTGATGCCGAAAACCAAAACAATGCCCGCTGCGACTATCTTTTTAGACATCGCCTAGGCTTTCGATAATCAGTTGATCACATGGTTTCCTCTCGGGTCTCCAAGCCGAGGTCTGAGTTTTTTACTATACTGGGACTCTCAGCCCCTTTTTAAAATTAATTTATCATTTTCTTATCTATCCCTCAAATGTCTCCTGCGTATTTTAGATTGTAAAAGTAACTCACGTTTAGCCCTAATAGAGGCATTGCGTTTAGTGGAGGAATCTAAGCTAAGGTATAAAAATATAACCTAATACATTGAATATAACCTAATTGCGCAAGATTTAACCCCATAAACAGCGAGGTTAGCCATGATTATAACTTCGCCTCGACGGTACATGAAATTTTTTTTAAATATAAAAAGGAGAAAATATTTAAATATGAGAAAAAACTCCTTAGTATTCCGTAGATTCACCGTGTTGGTGCCCATGGTGATGCAGAGACTTAAGCTCGAAATAGCGCTTAACACTTGCGATCCAAGTGAAGTCTTAAGAGGCCTGTTTAAAATGTGTATCAATGCTCGCCTCCACTGACCGAGCTCCTCTCCCCACCTAACCAAATTTGAAATAATTGACTAATACCGCCTTCTAAATACGTGCTAGAAATGAAGTCACAATAGTTCTACAATCGCCAAGATCTGTTTATGAATTGTAGAGTTGTAATACCCGTACTTATGTCTTTCGCTTACAAATTCACTTTCTCTGCTTGGTAAATTCAAAATTATATTTTTTAAACGTAACTTCTATACAATTTGCATACAACCTATCTTTAATCTAGTTAGGCTCTTCAATAACGTCAAACATTGATTGTGTATTGCGTCCATGATGTTAACGAAAATTTAATTACATACGCACGTTATGTGTTACTATTAGTGAATTGGAATGCATTGGAAGGGATTTATGCTTAATGGTCCGATTGTAACGGCGATTAGTAGAGCTTATACTATTATTATATTACAATGGGATTTAGCTATAATTTAAACATGTGAATAATTTTAAACGGAAATACGAGTGCATTTATCGTTGTTGAATTATATTTGAGGCCTTGATTCCCAATCAGGGCAGGATTGTTTTTAAATTATTTTCATTTCTCCACTCTGGTCCCAAAGTTACAAGGCACGGCGTTGTGTTCCGCCACTCAATATGTCTCAGATATGGGCGGAAGGTGGAAAACTAAGTGTTTTAATACAAGGCCACCCTGCAATGGAGGAAAAAGTGTAAAGCTATAAATACACAATATAATATAACAATTTATATTATAATTATGTTTTAATATGAAAAAGTACTTAAATAACTTTCAGAAGAAGTACTTAAATAACTTTCATCATATTCATCTCCACCTGTAAAATAAAATAAATAAATGGAACAGTTGTAGCAGAAAGCACATCCAGAATTGACACCAAAGCCAAATTGGTCAAAATGGACTGACTGAAAATGCAGTACAGACTACAGACTAAGTACACCGAATTACACATTACATGGATTCCATTTTCGCATTTATATGTTTAAAGTATATGATTTATAAATGTGAAGAGTGCCTCGTATTATACTTTAAAATATTTGCTTTTACTACAAAAAATTGTCTCTTGAGTTTAAAATGTTGCCAGTTTCAGTCTCTTGCCAGTTTATAAAAAAATTACAGTCAACTGTCACCTGCAACGTCGTTTACGTAATGTGCCGATTATTCATAAATCCCGTAAGTATTTACTAGCGTAGCTTTGACTTTGCGTTCAAAAGAATTTTACGTATTTGAACACTACATTGCCAAATTCAAAATACGTTCCATTCCACGTTAACCACATACCATCAATTTTACAAAGTTTTCAGATGCACGCTTTTTTCCGCGTAGCAGGATAGTCAGAGAATACCAAGTGTCCCTACTCTCTACTGTCCACCCGAAATCGAGTGATTCTGTTGCTGAGTGGCAGAACTTTTTTTCTAGAACGGTAAAATAAAAAAATAATTCTATTCTAAATCATGTCATCATGAGCGAATTTACAATACTTCAGATATTTTATGGCTTTAAAATATGTTAGTTTTGTGAACAATACTTATGGTTACAGTATTTTCAGCTGGCGTACTAGCAGATTGGATTCTGTCATCCAGCTTCCAGGCATCTCTGTAAACTAAAACTATGTAACACGCGGTGACACATGATGAGTTGTATAGGAATTATATCATGTACCCGTCGATACATGCCGTCGATACGTCGTAGCTTATTTAGTTATAGGCTTCAGTTTAGATGAATTTAAGGGAAAATGTAAGTAAATTTGATGTTATTCATATATTATATTTGACAAATATAATAGCATTTTTAATTGCACTCGATTTATATTACCGATAAAAAAATTATACTGAAAACAAATATTAAGTAAATTAATATTTATTTCCACAACAGTGAAATCAGAATGTGATTAGGTAGTTATACGTTATTTTTATGTTTTCGCTTTATTTTCTATAGCAGAAAGGGTTGACAGAAAAAACACACAAATTCGAGACATTCCGTGCTCAGTGGTGGAATTTGTGGCCATTTTTTATCCCAATAGAACGGGCAAATGAAAATGTGTACTTATAATTTAATGCCCACGAATGGCGCAAGAAGCTTACGGGTAAATATTTTATAAGTGATTCCAATACAACCCACAATAACCCTCTTCCGGAAATCCTCTCCACCATCATGAGACATCGCAGGAACGCTCACGCATGCTACAACGACACCTTAGTGGGGATGACAGACCCTGGCTAAGCTCCGGGATTAATGTCAAAAGGAAGAAGAGGTGCATTAATAGGTAATAAATAAAAAAAAGTGATTATTATATATTATAATAAAATAAAATGTACTGAACTTATAAATCCGGATAAAATTGTTTAATTTAAAACTTACAATTGTTTCTTTTTCTTCTAATTTAATAAATGTAATAAAACTAAATTTGAAAAAGAACTAATATCCCACTTTTGATATAGAAAAATAATGTAAGAACAAATAAAATGACTACTATTGATGTCGCAACTTAATAATGGAATAATAGGGGGTAGATAGATCGATATGCGTCAGGAATGACTCTCAGGCGTAGATAAGGGCTACGGTGCGTAGAATATGATTACGTCACACACTACACGCTCGCACACGCTCGCCGTTACGCGAGTGACACTAAACATCGGGGTGCTGGGACCATCTCGTTACAGAGAGAGAAACTCTGAGGCAGTGCCTGGGACTTGTGACCCAAGGGTAGGTTTACATCCTTTAAAATGCATCAACACTCACCTTCACTGCCTATGTTCCGCTTTCTACATAACTGACACTCAATAACTTGACATAATATGACAAGGCGTACCGCCGGGTAACGATCCCTACCGTAGCTAACTGTCTAAAGCCTCTTCTACCAACGACTAGGCACCATAGATACCACCATAAGCAATCTACTGAAGTATATAATAGATTGCGCTAACCGAAGTACAATTTCATACATACTATTTTACATTTATGCGTGTATAGTCTATTGCACATCAATATACGTGAAAAGTTACACACTAAAGTTCTAACAAACGTACAAACGCCATAATGGGTGAAAAACTTTGTTGAAAATTTACTTACATATTTTTAGGCTTGGCGCTTTTTCCCGTATAGCAGGGACATACAACATACATATACATTTGTATGAAACTTTAAAAATATAGGCACGCGTACATAATTAAAAAGATTAGCTGTTTTCTAAACTATATCGACTCTAATAGTCCATACACAAATTTGTAGCTCAATTGTAGAGTGCTGAGACGATTTATGACAAATCCGTATCTCTAATTAGGAATCTGCTCTATCTTTATGATGCAACGGGAGATATCATTAAAATTACCATTTATATATATATTTATAGATATTTACATAAAAAATATCATACGTGTAGTTGTTTTTTCAGTTTCCCGCAATTTCTCGCATAGCAGGGTGTTAGTGCAGTGCAGTAGTTAGCCTAGTGTCAAGACACTCCATTTCCAATTTCTGACCAAATTCAAGATGAGCATTAAGTTGCAAATCTCAACGCCAACCTTCATCTTATTCATTAGCGCTGAGAAATGAAAATAATCAGATTGTGATTATTCCACATAGTGGAAATTGAACCTACAACCAATGGCGACACAGTCAGCCGCAGTCCTACTGCGCTATTACTAATAACGCGAATTAGTACGAATAATTTTATTGTAAGTTATTGAGATTATTTATTAACTAAAATATCCAAAAAATATAAAATATTTGGAAACCCTGTTGGAAAGTTAGTATGCAACTTATATTTCTTGCACTTATAATAAAATTTAAATGTTAATTCCTAATTTTTAGTCTTAGTAAAAAATACTGTTATCCATATTTTTTACATTTATCCATCTGGTACATTCTGCAACGTAGTCACGAGACCCTAGACGAGGATATCATTGATAAGTCTTAGTTTAGCTTACAAAGCTGGTTAAACAAATATTTATTTAAGTTACATCTCTTATTTTATATTTATATATTGATTTAATTTTATATTGATATATTTATTGAGATAATATTGGAAACATTCCTCTGAATTCAACCCTATCCATAAATTTCACGTAATACGACAAAATCAACTCAAACTATTAAATAAATTGAATTAAATAAAAAAAACCTCACTTTCTTTTTTAATATTAAACTGATATATCTAAAATCATATAAATACTCGCGTGTCAGGCCACTTACTCTTTGACATGCGATATCAAATACGTGTACTTTTGTCGCGAGAGACCCTCAGCCTCGACATCCACACTTATTACATTGCTGAAATCAATTCCCTCTCTCGAAACCGGTAACTTAATATTTCCATTACCGTTCTATTGGTTTTTTACGCTTTGCTATTTCTATTAGGATGTAAACAGTCGATACTAAGTTTGTGATTTATATACTTAAATCAGTTAGGGCATAACAAGAGTTTTTGTTAGTGCCATATAAACATTTTGCATTTCGTTATACATACTCGTACTACTAAATTCTTGTTTTTATTAGGAAACAACTGTAATACGCAGTATTTTTATTATACATAAGTTAGAAAAAAAAATTATATGATAGTTTTATAGTCATATATCAACATCAAAAACGATTGTTGACCTTAAACTATACAACTTTCTTTATTCTGACAGATTTCTTGTAACAAAGGCCATCGTTGCCCAGTGCGACAGTGTTACTGTAAATACTATGATTGTAGGTTCGATTTCCATCCTGAAAAAATATTATATTTAATTTATTTATATCACCACTCGACACTGAAAATTAGAGCGGAGAGTGAAAAATAGAGGGCTTTGACATATGCTTATCTATATTTATATTGTTAAGCTGAAGGTTTTGTTTGTTTGGTTGATGACTATACTCAGAAACTATTGTTTCGAATCCAAAAAATATTTTTGTGTTGGATAGTCTATTTATCGAGGAAGGCTATATAGCCTATATAAATACGTTGCTGACGTGAATCCATAATATTTTCCCCGACCAAAAATTCTGACACGGCTAGACAAGTATTCTCTTCAAAAATATTGGGTAATAATTTTAGAAGTTTAGACATTGTTAGTTACATATAACAATGTAACTAACAATATTTAAACCAAAAGCACATTTCGAATTTAATAAAAGATTCCAATTGTAAAAATTGTATGCTTCATAAAGCTAAAAGAGTGATGAATATGAAAAATTAAAGCCACATCTCCGCAGTGCATACAGAAAACAAATTTTTCGTTACTACTTAGTTAATGTAGACGGGAGCTACATGATGCACGACATTATACTATATTCTCTTTACGCTTAAAGTAATCTTTTCTTCCTAATGCATATTTATGTATAAATAAATATTTATGTATATGTAGATTTTATGCCGTGTGAAGCTTATTTCAGACCAACATCATGATTTTCTTGTATATCAGGGTAGGCAGTGATAATCTATTGTCAAAACCCTCCATTCTTCGCTTAAAATGTTCTTCTCATCCATCTCTTATTCCATTATTTGAATTTGGTTTCCCTCTTCTGCGCTAAGATATTTGGCCCTGGTTTGCCGGTTCAGGCAATTGTACTTTCTTAAGATCTCCACCCATATTAGACCACCAGGTCGACCACAAAGCACGGTGGACAGAAGATTTGAAGAAAGCTGATGGATGCGAGCTGCTCATGACCGGGGAGCACTCGAACACGCAAAAAAATTTTAGCCCCCGCGGTTTTTTGGACTCTGGTTAATTAAGAGTCAACTTCACGTCATGGTCTTACTACTATAAGCTTTACGTATCTTCATCCATATGATATGTGATCGGAGCGACTACTAAAATAAAACTAATATTAGTATGGAATATTAATAATAAATTTTATAAGTATTTTTAAATTAAAAATTTATCTAAAACATGAACATAAACTCGTTACTTTCAGTTTTTGTTTATGGGGAGGTAATAAATATTTTTTATAAACGTTATTTACTTTTTCATATTCGTTAAACCAAACTCTAACTTTGACTGCGGATCACCAAAATATAATTCAAATTTGTACAAGTTTGTTTCATCGCTTATATGTGCTCACCCGTGGCTCGTGAGTTGTGAGTAAGGATGCTGTGTCGTATTATGTTTCATAACTTAGTTTAAGGGGCGGTGACTTACAACGTTGAGTCGTATAAATAATATACAGAGGATATTCAGTACATTTTACAGTTTCGCTGTTCATAGTCACTTTGTCCGAACAAACTATGTAGGTGAGACAGTTTTAGTGTATGTTCTAAAAGTTCTTCTTCTTTAGTGTATGCTTTTTCACTCCTAGCAGGATACTCAGAGAGAACCTGGTGTCGACACTCGACACTCTGTTCTCTAATTTCGGTCCAAATTAGAAACAATGTGTGCTGAGTGGCGTCACTCAACGCCACGCATTGTCTTGTTTACCATTGCGGCGAAATTAAAATAATGCTCTAAAATTTAATTGATCAATTTCTTTCTGCGGAAAAGTATATGAAGTTATGTAGATACTTAGATAGAGCCCTTTCAATCTGTATTAAAAATTTGTTCACATAACATTTCCACTTCTTTAATTCCATGTATTTAATTATCACCTTTTTGTATATAATATTTTAAAACAGGAAGAGAATATTACAAGCCAAATAAATTTATCTTTCATTATAATAATTTTTAATGTCAGATATGACTGGTTAAACTTTAGAAAAGTCTTATAGAATTGTTTTAATATAAAGTAAAGTAATAATAAGCTTAAAACTTAGAGTCAAGGCACTACGTTCTTCAATTTTCATCGCCCGATGATGCGCTGTATATTTGTAAATGAAAATAATTTAAATACCTTTATTATTTCTATCCCGGTTTACAGCTAGACGCTATCCCATTGCGCTACAATGGCGTCATATGGAAAAATAAGGATATGAATATATTTGTGACCATTCTGTAAGTGTATGCTCGTATTTGCCTAACAGGCTTCAGTTTGAACTCGCTACACCTAAAGTTTGTAAAATACACAAGTTTTGACAATGTTTGTAATATATTTTCCCGTAAGAACAAACGTTAACACTTCATATTACAACCGCATACGTCAGACTAACATGAAGGAAAGGTTGGTAAATTCCTTGAGGGTCGCAATGAGATCGAAACTTTGTGTGAAGAAAGTTCTGGGGCCTTAACCCTAGTTAAATGTACTCGAATTGGAATCTTTCTTTTTTCTTTAATGCATTAATTGCAGTTTGACGAAAATAACTTTTTATAACTTCCCATTTTTTGTACTGAAATTATAAAATATTTTCTTTTTATTATATACTACACGTATGTATATGTATGCATTTTTTAAATATAAATTATGCAAATACAATTGTTATAAATATATAAAAATGGTCCTATAAAAATATTATAATAATAAGTCACTACTTGTAAAATGTAAACAATCCTGACATATTATTCTTGATAAACATTTAAAAATAATCACTCATTGTTACTACAAGTTTACCATCGAACATATACTACCCACGTAAAATTAATATTTTATTAATATATTGTTCTTTCTGTTTACAACTGTTTAGACAAATATTTTTAACTATCCGCTATTTTCTTACTTTACTTATCTTATAGATAAAATCATTGCACGAGTATTAAGACTGACTGTTCAATTATAATAACTAACAAACTTTACGTTATCGTTCTCATGTTTGTGGATGTATTGTCTTTTTTTTTAAATAAAATATCTTTAAGCATTATCCATTGCAATATTATAAATAGATATCCGTTTGTCCGTCTTTCACGCCGGAACGAAGCTATGTTATGCTACAATTTTTTAGTGGACAAAGGAGGCTACTTTATAATGCAGTAAAACATCTCATGCAAATTTTTTTGAATAGACTCCGTTGGAAAGTCGAAAGGAGGGAGAAAAAGATAGGAATAAATACGTATTCCACTAATAAGCAATTAATTAATTTGCGGATTTCCAACAATTCGTGTAAAAAAAGTACCTCTATATTGCATGAACATAATAATGAAGCCTTTGTGCATCATAGTGGCTGTAGGTTCAATTCTCACAAGGAGTGGCTATTACATATCTGTCTTGCGTTTTCATCTCGTGTTCGTTTTTGCTTTTAAAGTTGTTTTATCTCGGTTTGGATTTGTTATTTAGATTATTTAATATTTCTTGATTTCCAAGAAATATGTGGTACATTTTACTTATAGTATATCCATTAAAACTTCACGCTGCTAAACCTCGACCATCACTAGCCGGAAGCACGAGAACTCCAGAATCTTCCGTAAATCCCGGCGGCGGGAACCTGCTAGGAACGCGTGGAGTCAAGTTGGATGAGTCACACTCGTGTAGTGCAATGGTGGGTAACATTACGTGATTTTGGGATAAATCCTTCCTTTAAAAAGTAACGTATATGAATTGAGATTTTACGAGAAGTAAACTATAAATTACCAGCTTTATAGCAGCGAGTAGCAATCGAGTCTTTGACCAAGTATAAAACAACACAATACACACACATATATATGTGTGTGTATTGTGTATATATATATAGACATATTTAGAAAAGGTATATGAACACAGCAGAATTTGAACCCGCGCCTCTATATATATATACATATCAACGTATGCATCAAGCGGAAATTGAACCCATATCAACATTAAAAGTGGGCCGTCGTGGCACAGTGTGACGTCTCACTGTATACGCGATGGTTGTTGAGTTCGATTCCCACTCGGGCAAAGATTCTATTGAAATTATTTTCATTTCTGCGTTATGGTGACAAGACAAAGCGCGACGTTGAGTTCCGCCGTTCACCATGCAATGTCACAGATTCGGGCGGAGTGTCTAAACACTAGCTTGAGCTTGAGCCATAAAACCTCATAAAACTATAAGCATTTGTTCCCAATCTATAAAAATACTCTACAAAACATGAATATAAAGACCAAAACGTATTAAGTTACATAAGTTTCATAAGAAATACGTCGTAATATCATCCCGGAGAATTGGTCAGAGTGGGGCATGAAATTGTTATAACTATTTTGTTGTAACTAAAATTTCACGAAAGTAACTATACGATATTGGGAAGTATAAGCTCAACCGATTGCCTTTTATTCCGCTGTATATCCATTATATTTATTGCTTTTTGGATAAGTGGCCTCAAGGCAATTTTATTGGAAAAATTAGAAGCTACGTAATGCGGTTTCGAAATTGTTTCACATGTTGATTGCTAGGAAAGGGGTTTTACATTCAATTTTTTTTATATATTCTTCAGCATGGGTGTAAAGCAGTGATGTGTGAATGTGACTTTATTAAAAAAAATCATAAAATGTGTAATACCCAAAAAATATATATAATTTGTATTAATCACAATGAATTGTTCGCAAGTTCTTTTTTTTATTTTTTACATTTTTTTCTGTTCTTTAATTAGGGCTGTTAAATAAAATCTCAACGTTTCGAACACTTTTAGTACAGTGTTAGTACCTGTGGTTACAGTAAGTCTCAAATTATCAAACCTTATCTTCATTTAAAATGTGTATAAATCACAAAATCCAAAGATCTTAATAAGAGGCCACAACAACGTTAACAATAATTAGTTATTAATGTTTTTATTAGTTATCTTTATTGTAATGTACGGCATTGAGTTTCGCCTCTCAGCAGGTAATGTGTAATTATTTCTCCATCATAGTGGAGAACGGAGTATCTTAACACTAGGTTATTTCAGATAACCCTGCAATGCGGGCGAATGCATGAAACTAAAAAAAAAAATTATTAATATAATTTTAATTTGTATAATATTTTTTTTTTGATCTTTATATAATTTTTTATTATATATTATTTTTGGCTACTTAAATAGTATAAAATACCGGAGTTATGAAGGAGTATATAGAAAGTACATATGTATAAGTCTAGTTCTAAACATTGTCCAAATAGGTCGATGTGTCTGTAAAACGAAATGAAAATCATAAAAAAAGATAAGAATCTGTGATTTTAATCGTTGTTTACGAGTCGCCAGTCGCGATATTTTTTCACTAGTAATCGATTTCTTATTAATGTATTCCCATACGATATATTCAATTTTAATATTAATTACATGTAAATTTTGCGGTTCTCGTATAAATAATTAAACGATTAATTTGCTTTAAATTTTACGCATGAAGACGTATTCTGCCTTCACACATGTAGTTCATGTATATATGTTCAAAGTATGTAGATTTAGTCTACACCCAGATTTATTCCAATCAATAATTTCTGTGATAAATATATTTTCCTTATTATATATTCTTTTAAGCTTCACGCTTTTTCGTCTTTTTTTTTTGTTGCGTCAAGACACTTTGTTCTTTGATTTCCATCCGATTTCATAACTTTAATGTGATATATTTCATTTTCGATCCCAACTATATATTGTAATTTATTACTATTGACCCGTTCGCGGCTTCATCTGCGTTTCCTACTACTAAGCTATTTTTTTATTTTCGCCCACCCGCATTCTCGCTTAAATCACAAATTTTGCTTAATTCTATAATTTAAATAATTGTAACTTATTTATTTATAAACCAATTGAAATTTAATAAAAATATGAAGTAAATAATTAAGGGAAGTTTACCAAAATACAATAGCCGAAACTGCATTTAAATCGGTTAAGCTGTTTCAGAATTGAGTTTGCAAAAACGCATAGACAAACAGATAGAAAAGAAACTTAAAAATCATTGGTTTTTGTTTTAATTCTATAAAAATATTTTTTACAAATCAAAGTACAGACGGCGAACAGTTACATTTTTATTATATGTATAGATTTATTTAATAATTGTTATCTTAATCAGAACAAGCCTTATATATACATGTGTAAAAAAGTCAATTATATTTTTTTAGCGGTCATCGTGACGTAATGGTGTAACGTCTGACTAAAAAAGGCAATTGGTTGTGGGTTCGATTCCGAATCGGGGAAATGTTTATAAGTAAAACATTTCCATATCTCCGCTCTGACAACTAAAACAAAGCGCGGCGTTGAGTTCCGCCAATAAACACGCAATTGAGCAACAACTTTCAAACAAATTTCGGGTGGAAAACGGAGAACGGACTAGCTTATCACCGACTACCTGAAATAAATAAAACATTCTACTATAAAAACTTTATATAAAAAGAGGTTAATGCCGTATTTTAAGTTCATTTCTTCAATCTTTGTTCAAATGTAACTACAGTTAGAAACAAAGCTAAGTTAATACAATAGACCCAAACTAAAAAGTGTAACAGAGTATCCAATTAATATCCCATTGTAGTGAGTTTCCTAGCTTCAGGCCAATTCCATTTTACGTTAGAAACATGCATGTTTTAAGATTTCCTGAGACGGCAAACTCACCTTGCGGACCGTATAAATTCAAAATTGTGAACGAATTTTTGATATAATCGCCTATTATAATATTGTAAGGCAAAGAACGGCAAATTTTGACAACCAACCTTTCAAAGTATTCCACCAACCAGCTCTCTGTATAAAGGGGGCTGAATCTGCTTCGAAACTATAAAAAATTCACTATATGAATTTTATGTTATGCACCTCTTGCTCTCCTTACGTCGTGCACGGCGAAAACATGAAATGGCAAATTTGGTACTTTAGCAGAATCTAATATGTTTGCCGTGTGTATTGTGTGTTGAGAAATAATTGTACAGTTTAGTAAAAAACCCTTATCGTAAGTTATTTATCTATAATAAAATAAAACTTGCATTTTACCAATTAAGCACAGGGAATACTAAATGACAAAACCTGGCACTGGTATCTTCTAAGATCGCAGATATGAAACACCTTTATTCATAAATACCTGCTTCGAATGAATACAAAATCATCAGTTTTTCATACAGAAATTAATTTAAAATAGTCGAAGGCATTACTCTATATACATTTTATATTACTATTTACAGGCATTAGATTACCTTTTTTGTCGCTGTGAAATGCAGTTTACGCAGACTATCCAAACGCAGACAGGTAATTTGTCCTACGGACGTGATGATTGATACTTATTGGTGGACGCAAACTGTTACCTCAGAGTGCTCCGGGGTTTCTTCCATGAGCAGCCTCCATGACTTGCAGGAGTATCACCATTATCCGCTCCTTGTAGCTCCTCTACAGTAGGATTAATTGGAGATGGCCCCCACCACGCTGATTAGTGAGAGATCCCTACCCACTACAGCTATCAAGGGGTGGCGTTGTGTTCACCAAGCGGAGTATTCGGCCAGAGTGAGATGCACCAGTGGCATCTCCCAACGTGAAATTTAGTGAATTTCCGAAACTACCGTACCTCAACAGCCTTTGCACCTGAATGTCAGGGCCCCGAAACCTCTCTTGACCCAGCGTTTTAAGTGACGGCGTACCGCCTCCACTGTGGCTAGTTCTGCCGCTGGGGACCACTGTAAACACCACCTACCCCTAATTCTAAGTAACCGTTTGTATAAATACTAGTGACCCATCCCGGTGTCACTCATATAATACTGCTTCTACTCTAATTTCTATTCAAAATTACCACATTTATATTTCAACTTCTATTCATATTTTTATTTATATTTATAATAACAACACTGTTTTATATAGTAGTATAGTATAGCAAGGTATCCTTAAAGGCAAACGCAGACTTAATATTTTGAGAAATATATTTCAAGTAAACTATAAAGAAAAAGATACAGGAATCAAGTGTCTGTAATGTACTATAGTAAATTCACATATAAAAAAAAACAATCAATTTTAATTCTTTCTGAATTTACTAAAGATTCTAACTAAATAATATACAATACAAAAACTAAAATACTAAAAATAATTGATTTTTATAATCTAGATTCTAGTTTAAATATTAACATTAAAATATATAAGATACGTATTTAACTAAGAATAATATTGATTAAGTACAGTGAAAAGCTATAACCACGAACTCCGCTACTTCATGCTGTTGTCATTTAGAGAGTATACAAAACTTTTTATTTGAACTCATTTAGCATAGTTGTTTATTTAGGTCTTCCTTTTATAGTCTATAGTCAGTATATTTAAATTTATTATGAAAATTTTTGACACCATTGCGGCCTAATTGTCGGACTGTGCGTCATTCAAATAGAGCAAAAATATATTTATTCTATATATACACATTTAATATACACATATTAAACGAGTTGAAAAACATATTTTTATACGTTTTCTACAAATATGTTTTACAACTCGTTCAATAGATGTATATCTATGCGTAAGTTATGCGTGTAGAACGCATGGCTTAGCGGTCAGAGCGCTTGGACGGTATCCAAGTGGCGCAGGTTCGAATCCCGCTGCGTTCAATTCTTTATACTTTTCTATATGTTTTTCAATTTCCTAAGAGTGTGATTAACACTATAAAAAAAGTTAAAAATATTAAATGCGTTGTTACCCGCCACTCCATTTGTGTGACTTTGTTATTTTTAGCAGCTAGACGCTTTTTCTCGCATAGCACCCTACCATAGATAACCTAGTGTCAAGACACTACGCTCTCCACTTTTCGCTCGAATTCGAGACATTGCGTGTTGAGTAACGGAACTTAATGCCGCTTTGTGTCGTTCACCAGAGCGGAGGAATGAAAATAATTAAATTATGATAATTTCACTAAATTGGATCAAATCCACAACCAATTACGTTTGCAGTAAGTCGCCGCCCCACTGCGCCACGATGGCTTTTGTAGTAGAACCTTTTAAAGAAGATAAAGTACCTATAATCTACTTAAAAATTGCTTCTTATGCATATGTATAAAATCACTCTTTCCACCGTCTAATAAGAGAAAGTGCAGCATAATAATAAGTTCCACCACGTAAAATATCTAAAAAATGAAAGAATAGTGGAAAAGCAAATCGTTTCATATACCTACGATTTAATTTAAGTCAATTCCATAAAATTAAAATGCAATATTTAATTAGTTTGAACTTTTCTTTTTCAAAGTGATTCTGATTGCGGCAATCAAATGGAATTAATTATCTCTTACTTCACCTGGCCATCGCGGAACCTCAACTTTAAACGAGCTGTTTATTGTCTTTATCCATCCACTGATCTAAAAGAATATTAAAAAGAGACGGACATCATTCCATCGCTCGGTGTTTTAAAAAATACGAACAAAACGTTTTCCAGTATAGGAAGTATCGTGAATGCTAACTGGCCTCTTGCCAATAAGCTTGCCACCTTGTATGGAGACTTATCTTAGATTTAGAAAGTTTTAAAATAAATCGTAAAATAAGGTATATAGAGGTGAATTTTCGTTGCCAAAATCTACCACCCGATAAGGTGTATAGGCAGAAGTTCTTTCTTTGCTCATGTTCAACGCTAATGCGGTGTAATAGTTTTTACTATCTATTTAAAATAAAATGCAAGTTTCTTAATATTGCATTCATTGTATTTTTAATACAGACACGAGATATATTTTAAACTAGCAGCTTCTCGCAACTTTGTTTACGTGGTCTGGTCTATTATGGTTCTACATCAAGTCTTCGAATCATGCCGTATCTTAAAAAATATACAAGCATTCTGCTTTTACTATTTTTTTATACTTTGATAATTTTGGTAATTTGCCCACGTGTCCGGATCTGATGACAATGGAATATTTTAATAACATGAGTTGTCCTTGTCACGAAGATTTCCTCTTTATTTTTTTAAATGTTTTTGGTCAAGCTTATAAATTTATATATGTCAAAAATAGAGAAGAAAGTTTTTATTCTTTCTGTAAGAGATGCAAAATACGTGTATTAAAAACTATTATTATGATTACTCTAATAACTTAGCTTCACGATTTTTTTCGCCTCGTCCACTGTAATTACTCGAATTTCAATAAAAATTAAATTTAACACTATTATATTAACAAATATTAATATACAAATGAAAAAAAGCGATTACATCCTAAATAAAAAATCTAGGCTATCACAACCTGCCCAGGTTTTTTGACGGCCAACTAAAGAATATTGGCCGTCAAAAGCTAAATATGTTAACAGACAAAATTATTTTATAGAGCACTCAGAGAGTATGTCGCTTCCAATAATGTCTCAAACAGAAACTTTCGATAAACTGTTTAGCGTCAACGTTTGACAAATTTTCTTAGTTGTGATGCGAAGAGCTTGTCAATATTTACAGCAAAATACCAATAATTTTCTTGCCGCAGTATGCTGGCGCGCTCTTGTACCAGTATATATAAAGAATGAGAGCGACGTTGTTAAAATAAAATTTGTTGTTAAAATTTTCTGTGAAACCTTCGAATACTTGCAGTATTAGGAATTTACATATTTGGGATATGGCATTTACCTAACTGTGCTATAAGTTAAACTTTTATATTTATTGACGTCACTAACTTGAATGAATGTGACGCCAATAAATATAAAAGTACAATTATTACTAATTTGGTATATATGTATACATATACACATGCCATAAATATTGTTACGAAAAAAAAACACATTTTTTTTTAGTACGTCTAATTTATTTCTATTACAGTGTGTTAGTTATATACATTAATATAAATATATTAAGCTTACTCGAATTGGTCTCCATTAGCTGCAATACAATCCTTTAAACTTCAAGGCTAGTTTATCAATAGCAGCACTCACTATTTCTATAGGAAAATTCTTCACTGCCAATCGTATGGATTGTTTTAGGGACTCCAGATTATAATGGCGTTTAGAGCAAAGCTTACTCTCTAAGAATAAATAATAATAAATCAATCAATTTTATAAATCATATATAAACAGATCTTTTTCTATCACTAACATGGAGGTTTCATTGTATCTATCAAAAGCTCGGTACACAAACATTTTACTAATAGCGTATGGAGGATTTAAAAAATTCTCCATTCCACTCCATTTTGATATCATAAAATATTTTAACAGGGTGAGTGGGGATCGAATCCACAATCAAACGCGTTTGCTGTCACATGCTGTCATATTTCGCCATGATGGTCTTCATACAATATAAGATTGTTATTTAAAACATTATTTGTTTATTCAGAGTTCCCTACGTCCATTATACAGCCTAATTGTAGCGAGTGGGATCTGTTGATGCATAATGCATATAAACAAGAAAATGAAAGCGTTGTACGTACCAAATCTCCATACAGATTACGTTCCTAGGTTTTTGTTGTTTAATTTGTTTTTTTTTGCGGCTGAGCTTAATTTGAAAACTGAATATAAACGATTAGTCGCCACTGTGCAAAATATGGGAAAGAATGTTTATATGTGCATGCAACGGTTACAAGTTCGATATCCGTGTGGGTATTTTTAAATATACTTTATTGATTTTCACACATCTCCTGCAGTTAGCGTCGTAGTATTTCACTACAGATTTTCCGCTCATCTTAGAGGAATGACGTATTAGGTAGCCCATTTTCACCCCGCACACTGTCGAAACAGAACAAACAAAAGAATTACAATGAAATAAAAGTACATTTAATATTTTCATTTATTATATTATTATTTTAATATTTTTTCAATGTGAAAAATCATTTTTGGAGTAAGAATTGAATCATATTCATCATTCATCAAACATACTCACTGTAGACAATAAGACAGTTCTCACCACATACACATCAGACTGACAATCATCTTAAATAGATTATTTTTTACATTATTAATACAAATTATACATACATTCATATTTCAAAATGCGATCTAACTTAAATATGCTTCCCTTGCAGTATATTATTTGTTTACTTAGCTCGGCTCACCTTATAAGCCCAGACTATATTAATAAACCTAAGAACATCGCTTGGATTTCGGTGTACAGAAATCGTCATTTTCAATTGAATTTACAAGCAAAAGTCAACTATTACAGTAATATATAAGATTCATTTTTCAATATCACAGGTTTAAGGTTTTAAGATACCTTATTGGAATTACAAAGCCTACTCTAGATGTCAATAAAACATTCAAAACACGACTCCATTACAAAGTAGATGCCATTTTAATTTTGATTTCAACAAGCTATACAACGTTTTTGAGTATTCTCGTAATTTTTAGAAGAATTAAATTCAACTAGAATAGAAGTATGATTTTTTTTACAGCTTCGCATTTTTTCCCTAGTAGCAGAGTAGTCCAAGATAACCTAGTGTCATGACACTCAGTTGTCAAATGGAAACAATGCGTGTAGAGTGGCGTAATTCAACACGAAGCCGTTATCTTTTATATATTTATAGGTACAAGAGTGGAAATTTAAATATAATCATACCTCCGAGTGGGAATCGATCCCCACATCGATCGCGATTTTACATTCACACGCTGGCCGACTGCGCTACAATAGCCTCTAAAGTTTGTGTATAAGCTAGTATATTATTTTATTGTGTTTGAGGACTAAAAGACCGAGGACATGTTTCTTATACTAGTTGAGATGCTGGAAATATATCACCCATATATCAAAATAACTGCCCTGACTTTAGTGAAGGTTAGTGGTTCATATTAAGTGGTTCATATTATCTTTAATCCTACTCATGTTTTGATTGACTAATTAGAAAAGCATCTGTTACTGATAAGCTATAATAATAAGAGGGCATGGCGCAGTGCGACTGTGATTGACTGTAAATGTATTAACGAACGTGTAAACGAATATGGGTTCAATCCCCTCTGGAAGAATGATATTTAGTATTTAGGGTTTATATAGATAGTAATTTGAATTTCATTACACAACAAGCAATGTCTTAAATTTAAAGCGGAAAATGGAGTGTCTTGCTACAACTTTAATTTGGTCTACACTGTTATGCGAGAAAAAGTATTAAGCTATTAAAAGAAATATAATAATAATGAAATCATCATTGAGGCCATTGTAAACGTGATTCGTTATGGGTTCGATTCTCACTCGGGGGAATTATTATATTAAAAATATTTTCATTTATCCGCTCTCTAGTACTCAATACGCAATGTCTCGATTCCAGGCGGAAAGTGGATAATAGAGTTTCTTGACAGTAGGTTCTCTCTGAACGTACTATGCAGGAAAAAACATGAAGAAACCATCATAATTTAGACTCCCTAATTACTTCGTGATTAGAATATGAATAATAATTTCATTATCAGAAACAATTTTTGAAAGGAGGAGGGGTCTATTTTGGCAAGTAGCAAAGTTGCGGGCAACAACTCGTCTTACTATAAAACTAAAGTTAAGTCAGGTTCTGTCTACTTACTGCCGACAACGCCTAACTACAATTTGAGTGCATCCACGATAAAGTTTGGCATGCTTAGTTAAACTTCTGTACATACATATACAACAGCCATCTTGAATTATTTTACTGGTAAATTCACGTCTGTCAAATTTGACACTCGTTAACACCCGTCAGCAATGTATAAATATGCCAATTTATACAAAAGTGGATGTCAAACACAGTGGTCGTGTGTGTATTATTTATTTTGTCAATAATATGCATTGCATATATAATAATGCAATTTAAATTAAATTATTGGCTTTCTGCACTTCTTCTCAATATAGATTTAAATTAAATATGCCAAAATACGTACTCCACGGTATGCGAAGTTATCGTAAATCTAAAATATTCGGTGAAGAACCATAGAAGTTCAGAAATAAGGGAATAATTGTTCAACATGATATGCACTTTCCATTGATATATAACGGCTACAGTTATATTGATATATATTGATATATATCTGAAAACACTGATTAGGAAGCTAGTTTAGCTAGCTATAATAGAAAGGAAAGAAGTAAATGCGGCATTTGTAAAAGTAGTGCAGTATGATGAGCAGTTTTCGTTGACAAATAAAAATTATTGTAAATTGAGGCCGTCGGGGCAAAGTAGGACAACGGCTGACTATAAATGCGATGGTTGTGGGTTCGATTCTCACTCGACAAAATAGTTATATTTAAATTATTTTCATTTTTTCTCTCAGGTAAGACAAATTAGAGTGTTGAATTCCACCTTTCATAACTCTATTTCGAATTAAGGTGGTAAACGTACTTGGTTCTTTTTGCCTGCAAAAAATAATGAAGCTTAAAAACATTTACAAACGTGAAAAACTATTGTTAATTCTTTACGTATTAGAAACGTTATTATAGTTTTTATAGTTTTGGGTTCATTTTGATATATTCTTTAATAATTTCGAGAAAAAATTAAACTCAAAACTCAAAATACAATTTTTTTGTCTAAAATCTTGCCTTATACGTAAACACGTTTAAAATGTGTAAAACGAGAGGTTCTTCATTTCCTGAAAATCTGTCGGATTATGGATTATATTGATTTTCTGTGGATTGATTTTTCTTCTCTTTCAATTAAGCAACCAGATGTAGCTAAATGTAAAATAGAGAAAATTATATAAAAGAAAAAAATGTTTTTTAAAATAATTTTAATAAATCCGGAATCTTGGTACAGTGGGGTTCGATTTCCAGTCAGGGAATGATTATTTTTGAATTGTTTTATTTCTCCGCTTTGGACAAAGCGACAAAGCATGGCGTTGAGTTTCGCCACTGAACACGCACTGTCTCCATTTCGAGCTGCAAGTGGAGAACGGAGTCTCTTGACTCTAGCTTCTCTCTCACCCGCAAAGCAGGGAAAAGTGTGTTTTGTGAAGTATATTAAAAAGAAATGTTTTTCTTAAGATTGCGTCCAGTTCAGATAGTTATTTTAATTATTTAAAAAAAATTTTAATGAAACTAGTTTTTAAAATTACAGCTTTCATTATTTCACGTATCTATCGACACTCTAGTCTCAGCGTTTTACTTACTGCTTCAGCTTCACGCTTTTTCCCGCATAGCAGTGCAGTCATGTGGAACGTAGTATCAGGACGGTTAGTTCTCTATTATCCGCCCTAATTCAACACATCTCACATCAATATATGATATGGTGTATCCTTACATTTTTAACACTTCGAAAATTGAAAATCATATTTATAGAAAACGTATAAAAAATTTGAGGGATCGTAATTCAAACACGCGCCTCTTGGAAAAAATAGTTTGGTGTTGCCAAGAGGCACGGGTTCAAATCCTGATGTCTTCAAATTTTTAAACGTTTTCTAAAAATATGTTTATGTTTCATTTGTTAACATACCCAAGTAAAAGTTATCTACACTATAGCATGAACTATTTCAAAATTCAAGTATTTTATAGAGAAGTAGAGAAGTATTACTTAATAAGATGTTTTTCAGTCTATTTCCTAAGTTTCCCAGAGTAGACGGAGAGAACCCAGTTTAATCATCCTTTCTCCAGTTTCTACCCAAAATCAAGATATTGTGAGTTGAGAATTAGTCATTAAATACTGCTTGTGCTGTTCATATAAATTTCTGTATGTAGAATATATCCTATAAAATCATACTTAATTAAATCTAAATTTACACTTATATGGCTAAAGCCAACAAGTATTAAAAGAACTCAAAGTTGTTACCTCCTAAGTCCTACCTAAGTATTTTTATTTGAATCACTGCTATAGATGATCGATCAAATAACGCAGTATGCGTTTTAGAAAATATAATAAAACATCTAAGAGTACCAATATTATTGAAAATAATGAAAAAATTTGATATGTGAGATTAAATATTTTTAATTATTTTTAAGATCGTAGAGTACTTACTATACAGCACGTGTTTTCGAAGGTCATTAATCTAAAATTATCCATTTTGTCCAATAAAGGCAAATTCAACAAATTGATTATATCATCTACATACAAAATAACAGTAAAAATTTTTAAACCAGCAATTTATAACCAATGATAAACGATATAGACAATGCTTACTAAATTTCAATCTCTCGAGCAATAAAATTAGAGAAGCACTAGTGATACGTTTAACCTGAACTATAAATTGAGTTGATCCGCAAAACCAATGTCGCAGATAAAGTTACGACTTCAAACGCTAATGGTTACTATTGGACTAAGATTTACGGGTTTGTTTGAAAAATACCACATTCGAATTGAATTCGAATTTGTAACCTGAAAGTAACGTTACTACTAAGAGTCGAATTTATACCCACCGCTACACAATCAAAGTTACAAATGGAAACGTGTAAAACAGCTATGATTATATAAATTATTTGATATAAAAGCTATTGATTGCATAATCTTTGTAGGTGCGATACTTGAGTGCACTCAAACCACTCTACCACGTAAAAGTCGGTTAGCTCAGAATGTCTCTTGTATCAAAAAGGCAACAAAGTTTGTTTATATTACGGTGTTAATTTGGGGTAAAGGTTTAAATTTTAAATAAAAAGTTTCATTTTAACATTACAGATTATTGTTTTTTGGAGACTATTAAGGCATGAAAAAGAAATTGTTTTTTGGAGATTTTTGCAGATTCTTGTTTTTTGGAGACTATTAGGTATAAAAAAAGTGGTTAAGCTTATTTTCACTGTATAATGGCATCGTAACTCTGTATGACAACGTCTGTATACGCTGAGGTTTCTATTCCCACTCGGAGTAATGATAATATTTTAATCATTTTTATTTTACAGCTCTAGTGATAAGACAAGCGCGGCTGTGAGTTCCGCCACTCTACATTCAATTTCTAGGACAATCGGAAAGTGCAGAACGGAGTGTTTTGGCATTAGGTTTCCTCTGACTACTCTATGCTATGCTATCTATCTATGCAAGAGAACGTGTAAAGCTGAAAAAATATATATTATAATCTTATATTATTCTCTATATAATATATTGTAATCTTCTATATATATTATAATTTGATATTGTCTTCGTATATTGTAATCTTATTACCTTTTTTTATCGTTTCGTAGTATACGTATTAACGTATATTTATAATATTATTAAAAATAATTTAAGTGAACTCCTAATTTTTTGAAGATACAAAATCAGTCTTTTCACGTTATATAACCATTTATATCATAAAGTAAATTAAATAAAAATGAAATTAGTTTGCTTAGGACTTGACGAAGTCCTAGGTTCTCTAGGTTTAGGATCTATCTACTATATTTTTTTTTTGTGGAATGTGATTGTATGGAAATAATATATTGTTTTAATTAAAAAGTTACCTTGACATGTCTCGAAATGAACAATTACTTGGTCTAAATTGTATTAGCTAAAATTGTTATATAAGACGCGACATTAATTTAAACAGCATTAAATAAAGCAATTTTTCACGGTACATTTTGTTCCACGGCTGGCATTTTTCAGGGTATCTTTAAAGCATTTTCACCATCACTGACGTAATTTGTAACTTTTTCCTCTAAAATCTATTGAGTCTCGATTGCTACGGAATTTTTCAGATGGTTCAACTGCGAAAAGTTTGGAAATTAGGCCGTGATGTATGGAAGAACTTCAACGCGAAGTTCTTTTATGGCGAATTCAATGTACTGTGCTAATTTAAGAAGATTTCGTATCGTATATAATTTTAAATATATAAAATATGTAGTATATTTGAAATATTGAGTATATCTTGAGTCATTGTGGCGCAGTGGGACAGCGCCTGCCCACGAACTCTATTGCTTGTGGGTTTACTCCCACTTGGAGGAGGAATTATATTTTTTATTCGCCAATCAACAGGCAATATCTCAAGTTCAGCCGTGAAGGGAAGATCGGAGAGTTTTGACAATAATAGATTCTTTCTGACTCCCCTGCTATGCGGGGAAAAGCGTAAAGCTGCCATGCCATATACAAATATATTCAAATTTATCTTAAATGAGATTTATAGAAAAATTATGCTGTAATCCAAAGAGTTTCATGGGTAACGAATTTATATATTTAATTATAATATTAATCTCAATCTTAAATTTGATGATCGCAAATTAATATTAAATTTTTAATCTTCACTCACCTTCTCACTCACCAACATTGTAATATAAGGAATACCTAAAATTATGAGTGTTCCTTGCACCCATCTTTCATGGTTAAGGACTATAATATAAATATTATTATATAATAAGACTGAAACTGAACAAAAATATCTTTCATTTTTGCGATTTTTACACATTTCAGTGTTTGAAACGTCGGGTTCTAAAATGTATTTTAGAATACCAAAATTATACGTGATTAATCCGGCTAAACTAGTTTCATTTCAGAATGTGTAATAATCGTGAAAATTAAAGAATATGTATAATAAAGCAGTAAGAATCAGAATATTTGTACGCGCACATCCTCGGAACTACGGGATGGATTTAAATAAAACAATTTTTTAATGTATAATTTTCTAAGCCTAAGTAGGACTTAGGCTAGGAGTTTGAAGACTGATACACCGGATGTAGAACCTTAATAGTCCAGCTATACAAGAAGTAATGTACTGGCGCCTAAACAAAAGTTATTTAGTGTGATAAGCATTTCCGTTGACATATAGAAGTTAAAGATTGTTCGATGGAAACAGGAAGAATATTAGTGCGGGAAGAGTCATTAGTCCACGCAAACGAAGTGGCGGGCAGTTACAAGTAACAAATATATAGAAAGTTTTGTCATTTGCTAACTTATTTTTATTTTTATTTTAATATAACTTCATTTGATACTAAATACTGAAAAAATGAACTAAAATATACGTTACAATTTTCTAAATCAAAAGTAAACATTCTAAAATGAAAATATAAAGCCCTAAAATAAAGCAAAATTTTAAGTAAAATAAGCAATTTGTAGGAAACGACTCGTGTGATTCTATTTGCACGTATCTCGGGAATTTTTTGACTGCAACTGCAAGGGAAATAGCAATTATTCGTTGAACCATTATATCCTGGACTGGTCGAGCTTCAAGTGATTTTAAATTGAATCTCTGAGAATTACGCTCACGATTTTCGGTGTTTCGGTGAAATATACAGATTTGTATACTGCATGAAAACGTCTTTGACATTTTATTAATAATATTGTGTTAAAGGATTTAAGTCAAAGTCTTACTGATGTGCAACAAAAATAATTAGATGATGCGCCTTTTGTGAGCTCAAAATCTGATCGTATCACTCTTTATATTTCAGATTGTTTCTATCCAATCTGATCAAACTAGGATTGGTTTAGTTCAGCCACCTATATATATAAGATCGACGTTTAGTTGGTTCAAGATATTAGGGTGAAATATCTAAATACCCAAAAAATAAAGAAAACACTTAATAATGATTGAAAAAAGACTAATAATTGAAAACAGGTAAAGCATATTGAAGAAATGTAACAGTTATTACTCGTTCATAACGAAGACGTTGACAACCAAGTCGCTATAAAGTATAACAATCAAACGTTCCGTTGTAAATGATAACTTGGGTCGAGTAAAGAATGTCCGCAGTGATTCCAATCCAATTGTAAGGCGACTATATACAGATTGTGCTTTAGCTAGAGAAAATGAGCTTAGAATGAGTATTCGTATACAAATATTCTCATTAAAGATAGATCTGTTAATAATATTTTTGTTAATTTATTATTTATTTAGCTCTACTCCTTTTTCCGCATCCGGTTCTCCACATTTCGCCAAAAATCAAGACATAGCGTATTGAGTGCAGTTAACTTAACGCCGCACTTTTTTTTAGGTATCAGAGCAGAGAAATGAAAATAATTCCCCCGAGTGAAACTTAACACAAGCGTATCTCTATCAAAGTCAAAGTTAAATAATTTTATTGAAAATAAGAAGATACAAGCTTCATTTTTTGTACGTCAAATAATTTACCACCGGCTCACTAAAGTTAATGCCTCAGACCTGAGAAGAACCGGCGTAAGAAACCAGCGGGAGTACTTATTTATTCATATCAATTATTAACATATTTATGATATTACTGTCAATGATACCTTTGAAATAGGCTAGAGCGAGTATTTCATACTTAATGCGCGTTATCATTTATAAAATCGTTAATTAGGTAATAATCCTCAACACACAAACGTCATTTCACAACTTTTTAAAATTTTGATATTGAATAATCTTAATATTGAATGGACTTTGCTTTGATCCTATTGTAAAAGCGTACAGATTGTCCCTTGAAATAATTACGGATTCGATGCAATCGAGTTACAGGCGCGGTAAGTTTAAGCTTATGTATATGTATTTTGATAATGGAAAAAGCGTGAAACTGAACAAAAATATTATATAATACATATTTACAGGCAGGAAACACATACGTATTACGTATATCTCGTACCCCCAAATTCTAGAACAATAAAAATTTCTCAACACGTGATTGGGCAGTTTGTTTATAATAGCTCAATGTGGCATAACTTAGATTTTTGATGCAGAACTCAATTACGAGTAGTTCGCTTTTTTCGCTCGATCACTCAGCATTCGGCAGCTGGTGTAGGGACGACAATATTTTATATTGTTCGCAGGATATTTCACTTGACCTCGAAGGTTTTGTTATTAAAAGTTTGACATGGGAATATCCTCTGTTGGTCATACGGCAATGTAGCAGGAACCACAAAGTATGTGAAAATGATATAACAATTTATCTTTGGTACTTAGCTTTCGTGCTATGAAAATAATAGTGTTTGAATCATACATTATTGATAGCTTGAGAAATATTTTTTATTTTATTGGTTATGACTAATTATACGCTAAGGTCAGTCACGATTCAAGATTTCAGCTTCAGCTTGCCTTTGCAGGGTAGTAGAGAATACCTAGTGACACTCCGTTCTACATTTTCCGCCCAAAATCGAGAAATTGCGTGACGGTACTTAACGCTGCGTTTTATGTTAGGTACTAGGAGAGAAGAAAATATTTTTAACAAAATCTTCCCCGTACTGGAATTGAATCCATAAACAATCGACCCACAGCGCTATGATGACGATAAAAAAATTGATGGTTCTACGCTTTCGCGAATAATATCATTTATTCCATTTTATTTTATTTCACATTGCTTTCCGCCCAAATTCAAAACTTTACGTCTTAGGTGACGAACTCAATATAAATGTAATTTACAGTTAGATGCACTCTCAGTGCGCCAAGACTGCCATAAATATGCGCATCTTAAATTAAATATAAAAATATATAATTGACCTAATTCAACGCAGTCTATGCACTGATAAATATGACATCATCTAGTAAACTATGACGTCATCATCATTCATATTTTAAACTTTTTCTCCGTCTATTGAACAAAGAACCCTGTCATTAGTAAATGTACATATCTTACGAGTACGAACGGTAAAAGAAAACAATATAGCCTACGGCGTACTCGAACTGCGCAACGGAAGATGTCGATATACGCAATAACTTTTGATTTATGTGCGTCTTATACAAAGCTTGTGCTTGTGTTTTCGTATATACATTATATTGTGTGTATATATGTATGTATGTGTATAATAAAATACCTTCCTTATCCAAATTTGGGATATCTTTTAAGAAAAAAAATCCTGAAATAATTGTTAAATAAATAACCTTTTTATATATTTTATTAACGCAATGTACATATGGTCTGTACCTTTTTTAAAAATATCATTCCTTTTTTATGAATTACAATATCGTTTCTTAAAATCAAGGTACATAGAGAGCTATGCATATCCTAAGAGAGTCCAGTTTTTGTAAATAAGTTACTTAGCTTCAAACTTCTTAAGTCATAAATTAAATGTAATTGACCTAAATTATTATATACATTACAGTATAACTATAATTATCATAATTTGTTAGTTTGGTTTACTTAAATTTTTCGCCCTTTTTACACATATACAGTTCTATTTTGCCGTACTCATATGGTCATAGTCATTGTATCATGGCCAGCAAAATTCAACGTTTGAAGTCCAATTTGTGCATATACTACAACGTCGTTTTGGCTTTAAGTTTATACTATATATACAAAAATTTTGTGCTGTCATCGAATTCGGATAATATAATAACGATAATTTCAAAAAAATTATTGCATTAAGTTCATAGACTGAAAAAGATTGATACAGGTGCTAAAAAAAGCTTGTTAATTACACATACGCATACGATATAAGTAAGTAAATATGCATGACTAATATTTAAAAATAAATAATAAAGTCATACTATAGAAAAAAAATATATGTTATTGCTATTTTCTGAGACGTTGAGCCAATACTACTTAATTCAAAGAAAATTATAAATTTGTTCACTGTTAAAATGATAAAATCCTTTGACAAATGTAAAGATAATTAAAATTAACGGTTCGACTTAGTCCAAGGTGAAATTTCATTAACATTTCAATTAATCAAAGTGAAACTTCACGAGAATTTGTTGTATCTTGTTTATTGTTTTAGAATAATTATGATAATATAAAATTCGTAAGCTTTACTATATAATACCAATTGTATTTTATAGCGAGAGATTAAGAACTGTATTAAGATATTGTATTTAATTAAATTGTAGTACATTGGTTGTCTTATATTCAATTTTATAAGTGACAGGTTCAAATCTTGTACTAATGAATTTAGTTTTATACAGCTTTATACTTTATGTCGCACATCAGGGTGGGCAGAGAGTCTAGTATCAAGCCTTTCTTCACTTTCCGCTCGAAACATCCGAGACATTGCGTGTTGAGTGGCGGACCTCACCAGAGCGGATAAATGACAATAATTAAAATATAATCATTCCCTAGAGTCGAAATTCAAACCACAGCCACCGCATGAGTCGGTCTGGCTTATAAAATCTAAATTCCCGTTCTTACCCATTCCTAAAGGGATCCCCCGAGAAGTACTCTTTTGATGACCTATATATGAACCAGCATGCCTATTTCAATGCCCAATAATTTCGGCTGTGCGTTGTCTGTCAGTCACTCAGTAATGTAGTAAAGTTTATATATATATATTAAAAAAAAACTGGACGCACCGTAGAAATATAAAATGAAATAAAGTGTGTGTGTAATATTTATTTCATTAATTCAACTAGCTGTGCCCACGACTTCATTCACGTGTAATTTTAAAATGAGAGTACTCCTTACTGCATCTAAGTTACTCCTTGTTACATCATCTATCTGCCAGTGAAGTTCCAGTCAAAATCGGTCCAAGATGTCCCAGAGATTAGCCGGAACAAACAGACGGGCAGATAAACATTGTAAAAAATATTATTTTGGTACATATGCATTGAGTAAAAAAGGTTATTTTAATATTAAAAATAGACATTCCGATTTTATTTATTTATATAGATATATTTCTATTGTTTTATTAGAAAAGATATTGTCCATATAAAATTCAACTATGCCAAAGTTCATACTGATCCGTCCGGACCCATACTAATATAATAAATGCGAAAGTAACTGTCTGTCTGTGCCGTAATCATAGCCAAACCGCTAAACCGATTGTGATGAAATTTTGTGTAGATCTCTTCCCAAGATCCTCAAGTATCTACTTGAGGATCTTGGGAAGAACATACGCCTCATTTTTCTCCCCTACTTTATAAACGTTTTTCCGGCAAACGGGTAGTTGACACTAGAGCTATAGTAGAGCTAGTCGCTAGTAATCTGTATAGTCAGAAAGGTGTTAGTGTCAAGACACTCCGTTCACTACGCACCCCGGAACTCAATACCCCCGAGTGTGTATCGCACCCACAACCATCGCGATAAGAATCAGACGCTGTCACACTGCCCTACGACGGTGTCAATATAAAGAAGAAACCTAATATTTTTTAAATTGTTACACTAGAAGTACATTAAATTAATTAAACACAATATCACACGCACACTACCATATTTTTGACTATATTTGACTATTTTTTATATATATATATATATATATTATACGTGGCGCGGTGGGGCAGCGTCAGAGATTGGTTGCGTGTTAAAATATTATCATCATTGAGTTCCACTCAAAACGTAATATTTAGATTTCAGCTGGAACAATGAAACATGCTTTACTGTATGTTAATTAATATATAAATAAGTTTAATTCAATTTTAAATCTTATGTTATCGTAACCTAAATAAAACCTAAATCTTATCGTAATCTTAATCGTAAAAAAGACATATTTATAAAATATTCATTTAATTTATCTATATGTCATTTCACTTTGTTTAGGGCCTGATTTCTGTTTAAAATATGAGATTTTTTTATCACACCCATGCGCAGATATAGGCCAATGTGAACAAGAACACAGCGGATTCAAATGGCACACGATAAGAATGCTCCTATTCAATATATACATATGTACGTTATACTTATATAGGACTTAACCCTATCATATATTTTAAAAATTAAATCTTTTTACCCAATCCTAAAAACTTTGAAGTTTTAAACCCACCACACCAGGTGGCAAGATACAGTCAGCTCATTCCGCAACTAAGTATCCGCTGGAAGTACTTTGATATAATAAATGTATCAACTGACACACGATTACCACATCAGTCTACCTGTGACCACGGACTACTGTACTTAACAGTAGTAGCTCGCACACTTTTTATATTGTGATTTCGAATAACGACCTATACCTGTTAAAATAGGTCCATTTATAAACTTAAAGTGATTAGCCACAAAATAACTATTATTTTAATTGATAGTAAATGTGGTAATACGTTAACTCACTCTGTGTGTGTGTGCGTGTGTACCACTGAATTATGATTTATGATCAGTTTTAAAAAGTAAGGTTTGCTCTAAACGCCATAATAATCTAGAGCCCCTAAAACAATCCATACGACTGGCAGTGAAGAATTTTCCTATAGCAAGAGTGCGTGCTGCTATTGATGACTGGTTTCAGGGTTTATAGGACTGTATTGCAGCCAATGGAGACCAATTCGAATAAGCTTTGTATATAATTTAAAGGTTTTATATTATTGTATTAAACTAACACACTGTCAAAGTAAATATATATTAGTTACATTAAAAAAAAATTCTTTTTTTTGTAACAATATTTATGGCAAGACTAAATATATCAATTTGACAAATGAAAATATTTAACACATTCCATCGAACTTTGACAAAACCAATAAAACTTCTCTAGAACTTAAAACATTCGTGTTCTGCAAACGTAAAGCACATTCAGCAAATTGTTCCCAAAAATATATTATATGAATCATCAATCAAAATTTGAAATACTCGTTAAATACGTTCCAAAATATAATGCAATAATAAACTTTGTTATGTGTTTTCTATTAAAGGAGATGTTCGGAATAAGTTTTACATACGTTACTGTAAAAGTCTAAATTATGACAAATTCTTAATATGTCCAAACAAATTATAAGGTTTACCAATTTTAATGGTAAACGTCCGAATTATGTCTAACCTTTTTTTTACCACGAGGTCCCTTTAGGGGTACTTGGCCGATTGGGGACTTGGACGGATTAGGTAGGATTCCAGGCTGGTAAACCGTCTGAATACACTTAAACCTGCGGTGTTCCTCCACTTTTTTTTACATGGCGGCGGGAGCCGGCAAGGCATCTCGCGTCAAGTCAAGGGCTCGAGTCAAGGGCCACGACCTCTCACAAGCCACCATAGTCTTCACGACAGCCGGCAGGGAGAGGTTGCCCCTTATGACGCGGCACAATATGCGGCGTTGAGACGTCTAGGCTGGGCACACTTCCAGCGTTTGCTGAGCCATCTCCCGAGGCACCGTCTCCTTGGAGGCAATGGTGCTCCTTTACTAGTCCAAAACTCCAAATATTTCTAACCTAACCTAACCTTAATAACATTTACGAGTACAATGTCTCTGAGAAGAAAAAACTATGTTACCGAGTATAATTTCGAAATGAATAATGATCAAAAAACAGTTCTGACTTATATCGTAAAAACTGGTAAATCTTAAGAATTTTTTTAACATTTTTCAAGTGTTAATTGCACACTTATGAAATTGAAAAATAAATATTTATAAAACGTGAAAACAAGAGGCCCGGGTTTAAATCCCGCTGCGTTCAAATTTTTACACGTTTTCTAAATATAGACATATATACATCTGCCGTAAATCAAACTTTTACAGTAACACATACACACAATATATACTCGTAGAAATATAGTACATATCACCTTTGTCTCATTTTAATAATACGCAAAGTTTAATACGTTGAAGCTCGAGGCTGTAATAAAGTTTAACGCGTACAGTATTTTGACTTGGAAATAATATATTGTAGGAACTTTTTCACGGTATCCATTTGTTAATCTCGGCATCGCTGCTTTCGAAATACGGCCGACGATATGTCACGAAGCTTTTTTGTACGCATGTTGGAGCTTTTCCGTGTCACCTATTGTACATGGCTTATAAACGATGAATGTAGCATCAATATTTTGGTTGTTATTTTAACGGGGCCTAGTTGGAAGGTGTAATGGGCTTAAATAAATAAACATATATGTATGTATGAATAGTATTTCTTTCAAAGTTTAATTTATGAAAATAAACATATTGTTATCATAAAAAATAATTTAGATTTCAGACTAATAAGACTAATTTTTAAATCATATGTAAAATGCGACTGTCACAGTTTTTTATAAAAACAATACCGCTTGTAAGTAACACAATAACTGGTTTACAAGTTACTTTAATCAAAATTATTCTTACATTTTGTGCGCTAATTGACTATTCTAATGATCAACTTCACCGACAATTTGAATATGAATTCAGAATTCCAAAGTATTCCGGAAATTGACTTAAAGTAATAATAAAACGTACACAAAGGCTATTTATACTGGTACCTTAAACATATATTAATTAAATCAAATTTACCCTTCTATTATTATGAATATGTATATAGTCAATTTATATTTAGGTATTTACCTATTTTGCATGAAATTTAAATATTTGGGAGCACAAAGCGAAACAAGTAAACTTTGATTATAATTGTACAGGTTCAATATGTCGATGACTCCGAACAATGTAATATGCAAATGCGAGTAAAACTTTTGAATACTATAAGCAGATTTACGCTGAAATTAATACGATATACGAGTGGAATTTGATATATTGCTTGATCATTCGTGTATTTTATGACACAACAATGATAAATATCTTAGAAAATATCACTGTATTAAAAAGCACTAACGTAATGTATCTAAGCTATTATAAACCTTTTCAGCTTCACGAAGTGGCGCAGTGACTTGGGCGTTTACTGCAAATGTGTTTGACTGCAGGTTCGATTCCCAGTCAGGGGAATCATTATATTTAAGTTATTTTCATTTGTCCGTTCTGAGCTCCGCCTCTCAACACGCAATATCTTAAATTGGGGCGAAAAGTGAGTATCTTGATACTCTCTACATACCCTGATATGCGGAAAAAACGTAAAGCTATTTAAGTTTGAAGTTATAGAACGAGTGTAGCGGATTCAAATCCCGAGATTTGAAAATTTCCAATGAAGGACAAACTCAGAAACAAAATAAGCCATTTTCCTTTAGCACCTAACAAGTAGTGTCTCTGGTCGTTCCACTAGGGAGTAGATAAACTGGGATAGTAAACATATAACTCTTGAAACCTTTACGCGATAGTGAGTGCTTAATATAACGCAAAACACTGTACCGGCTACATTGTCGTATAAGGTTGCAATGGCCTTAATTCATTAAGGACTGTTTAGGACAGAGATTATAGTATAAAAACACTCCGCACTGCACTTTGTATAAACATATAATAAAGTATTGAAACTCTATATAAATGTTACTAGATTTTTGGCGCAAAGTTGTGTTACTAATAGCAACTACTGATTTTGTCATTTGGAATGGAGTTTGTTATGTAATCAACTAGTTATATATTTCTTTTTTTAGACCTTTGAATGTATAAACACTTTTGATTTGTACCCTTTGTTTCTTAATGCTATTTGTTTTTTAACCGCTAACTTACATTAATATAAAAAATATTACTATACACTATTTTATAATAATTTCAATATTATTCGAACGTAAATAATAATCATTGAAATTTCGCCTTCCATTGTGAACGCAAAATTATACGTAGCGTATCATTTGATATCCTGTTATCTTAACAATAATCATCAAAAATTTAAAAAAATACTTTACAAAATATTTTCTCGTTGGGGTTATGGCATTCAATTATTGTATTAGGTCAAAATAGCGTTATAAGATTTTGACAATTGAAGCCAATGAAAGTGTGTTAAAGGAGAGTGAGTGGGTGAGGAGTGATTTTCCTATATTTTTCTAAATACGAGTATAGCTTTTTATACGAATAAGTAGCTATACTTATATATGTATAGTTTGCACGTGCCTTAAATTTGACGATTCGCTAAGCAAATACAAAAGTTATTTAGAATTATTTATGCTAGAACGACGGTCAAAACCCCTCATACGCTTATAAAATGAAATACTTAATCCATATTCCATCTTAAACCAGTATGTATTAAGAATTAATTTAGATTTCAATTACTCCTTTCAATTTAATATTTAACAGGACGATAATTTTTTAAACGCACTCAGAGACTTAAATTACCGATTAACCGATGCAAAAGTTTGTTTTTGTGTCGACTTAGTGACAAGTAAACGTTTTCGTTAGACTGATATTCTTCAAAATATACTAGTAGATGAGTTAAAGGCGTTACCTTAGCAACGTGTATTTATAGCACATGGTATTGCTTTATTATACTGGTCTGCTGCACATCCTCACCATATAAAGCAATTATGGCTAATTTCATACTCCTGTCTCCATAATTTATAGAAAAAATATGGAGATTTTTAAAACGAGCGACAATGGAACATAGACAGTTCGAGTTATGATGAAATTATTTTTTTCCTGGATTAAGTGATAGAGTGATAAATTATATAGTGTATGCGATAATTGAAATTTGTAATTTGAGTTAAATATATTTTTTTAAGTTAACGAGTTTAAAATGGCCACGCTTTTAAGGCGGGTTGGCGACTGCAGTAAGCCGAGATCTTCAAGAAGGAGACGCTGCCCATCTCCTGCTGGCTGTATTCCCTTAGTCGCCTTTTATGATACCCACGGGAGAAGATGGGGTGGCGCTATGCTTAGGCCGGCAACCACACGGCGCTAATGAAAAAGTTACATTAATATTTTTGTTTATTTACAAAATTTGTGTTTTTTTATATACTCTTTCGAATGATCAAACGTAGTAAATTGCTTATTTAGGGCGTGTGTTTCGACATCACCAATATAACCTTTGCAAATAATAATTATGGTAAAAAAAATAAGTAGTTTCGTATTACACTTGATCGATATAATACAACAAAATTCGAAACAAAAAACATTTTAGTTTGAAAGTTTTATTACACATGACGCATAAGTTAAGACGTTCTTAGAACTTTATATTATGCACTTTTAGTTTTAATGATGTTAGTTTTTCATTCAAAAAGTTTTCTTAAATATGACAGTCCCTTAGTAGAATTAATGTGTAAAAACAGTATTACAGTTTTGTTTGAAGGTGTTATTTTAAAATAAGATATTTTCGTATCGTCCCAAAGTAACGCTGAAACTCCGAAGTAAAAAGAGTCACTAAAATGCTTTATGCTGACACAAGTAATAGAAGCTTGCAATGTAAATTACGATAAGTACATTACACCACTATGTCGGAGTGTGACAAAGCCTGGCTATACACACTTTTGGATGATTGTGACTTCGATCTCCTTTCGGTGGAAAGGTATTATTTTTATTTCGTTTTTGTGTTAAAATAAACTGCGGCAATAAGTTCAAATAATGTCTCTAAATGCAAAGAGTGGTGAGTGAATAACAAAGTGTTTTACCATTTAGTTCTCTGGGTTCCTTTATAAGTAAGTAGTTGGAAACGAATACTTATAAGTACATATATTTTACAACTAAAAAATAATAAATTTGCAAGAAATTGGCAAGGTAGAAGGCATTTTTAACATATTTTTAATTGTTAATCACACATCTAGAAAATTGAAAAACATATTTGTAGAAAACGTATAAAAATTTAAACGCAGCTACGGCGCAGCTGGATGTAGAACGCATGGCTTAGCGGTCAGAGCGCTTGCACGGTTTCCAAGAGGCGCGGGTTCGAATCCTGCTGCGTTCAAATTTTTATGCGTTTTCTAAAAATATGTTTTTCAAGGTGAAAGGAACTCAAATACGTGAAAGATCCCCTAGTGGGTGGACATATACATGTATAAGAATGATTTCAAGCTGGGATAGCGTACGGCAAGCTTGCCCCTCCAAATTGAAACAACGTGTTGACCAAGAGTCTGCTAAGAGTTATACGAATAAAAAGCACGTGTACATATAGTTATATTATATTTCTGATATACGAATGTATATAGTTAGTAAAATGCAATTACAAATACAAAATTACCAAATCTTTTTTTAAGTCAAAGTCAAATAATTTTATTTAAAATAAGAAGTTACCTAGATGTTTCATTTTTGAACATACAAACAATTTACCACCGGTTCAATAAACTTAATGCCTCAAACCTGAGAAGAACTGGCGCAAGCAACTCAGGAAAAAGAAACAATTTTGAAATATCATTTACACACTTAGGAAATTAATAAGATTTTTGTAAAACGTATAAAAATGTTGAACCAAAATGTTTATATTATACGTTTTCTAAAGATGTTTTTAAATTTCCAGTGGTTATAAACAGATGCCTTTTCGATTACACGAATATATTACGGCATTCAAATTAAAACTCCTAATTAGTTCTAAGCTCCTAACATTTGATACAAAATCATTAACATTCATTGTAAATAAATTTAATAATTGAAATCCCTTATACCTTAAGCCGTGTTGTTAACAAAGTTGCGCGGTGTACTCATACCAATTTACTGGCAACTTTTAACTGGCCAGATGCGACTTCGCCCGTCGGAGAATGAATGTGATTTGTTTTTAAATTAATATGGAAAGAAAACTTTTGCATGTTATTTTACATTGTTTTTTAAACTCAGGTTATTACTAATAATGTACTTTATAAAAATCTAGTTATTCAAAAACTTTCTTACGCCACTTTGATCAACTAATTACCTTTTAATATGCTCTAATATTTTTAAAACGGTTAAATATTCGATGACAGTATATTATTTTTATAGATTGTTCCTGATAAGATTGAAATGACTGCTAACTATATATCAAGAAAATACTTTAAAGTGTATTTTTTAAGTTTTTAAACTATTTTGTAATTTTATTATAAACGTATAAGCAATGCCTTATGTAAGTGTAGCAACCATCGGAAGCTTTCTATACAACGACAAGGCTTTCTTTGATATATTATTATTATTGATTATTTAGCTCTGTTTAAAAGAAACATCTAAAAGATGAAGTTAAATTCTTTCTTAGTGGCCATCCTGGCGCACTGGGACAACGTCTGACTGTAAACGCACGACTTTGGGGTTCAATTCCCAGGCAAGGAAAGATTATATTTAAGCTATTTTAATTTACTCGCTTTGTTAAGAAAAAACCCCTCATAACAACGGCATTTAGTTCCACCACTGAAAACGCAATTTCCCGTATTCCGCTGGTAAGTGGAGAATAGAATATAGCCGAAAAAAAATGGACCCGAAATAAATCTTATTTATATATAATAACCGTTCTATATAACCAAAAATTTTCTCTGTAATAAAATATATGTAACTTAATAATATAATGTTGTTTTATTTTAAATTTAGAACACTTCCACAGCGAAACTACTTTAGCGTTGTACATAACTTGTCCTTATTAAAAGTTATGACTCTTTCGTCTTGCGGTACAATTTTTCAATTTTTCAAAAACGTAAATACGTAGTTTTTATCACTAGGAATAAGATAATGGGACGTTGCTTTGGATAAAAGTCGTTATTTAAAGCAACGTTTGTACCTAATTAATTAGATTTTTAGAATTTTTTTTCAGCTTATAGTTTTTTTACACATAGCTTGGTAGGCAGAGAGAACCTAGTGTCGAAACACTGATGTAACTAAACGCCACAATGTATGTTACTAGAACGGGAAAATAATTTAAATATATAATCATTTCTCATAGTGGGGTCCGAACCCACAACCAATCGTGTTAACAGTCAGATGCTGTGACTGCATTATGATGGCATTTTAATATGCTAGCTCAAGGTCAATATTTTGAAAAAATACCTTTGAAAAGGTTATCTCTATATAACTTATATGATATCTACAAAACAAACCTTGTTATCACAACAAATGTAGAGATCTAAATAGTTTTTTATTCTAATTAAAAATATAAAGATTGTATATGTTTTGATAATGTATAGGGTCTAATGGTTTTGGTCGGTGAGAGGTTTCGCACACGTTGCGTGATAATTTTCGGCCTCATACACTCGATGGCCACTTAAAAAAGGTTGTTTAAAATTGCCTTTAGGTTAGAGTGTTATTATGAAGGAGTGCGATACTAAATGCGCTAATTTTGTGTTTGTAAATTGTCAATGCGAACGTTTTATAATATACAGTTTAATAAATATATAAACTGTAATAAGTTGTCTTTATATATATACATTAATAAATAATAGATTTTATTTTTCTCATAACTTCTGTGAATATAGGAGTAAAAAAAACTTGGCTTAGTTGAAATTTGAATTAAATGAAAAAAAATATTTTTTAATAAAGCATTAGAAATACATTAAATTAATAGCATGAATATTACATATTCTATCATGTGTTTGACATATATTTTTATATAAAGTGACATATACCTTGCTGAGGTCTACTAGCATAAATCAATTTACAACAGGATCTATATACCTACAAATATAAAAATACGCACATTACGGGTGTTATGATACCTAAGTTAGTACGTATGCGCCCAAAGGTCTGACGTATGCAATGAAGACAGAATCACAGAACGGCTGATATAAGGGACAGTGTCATGGTAAGAATGATACAGAACGTGCTGAAGTAATTTGGGCACATCGAGAGGATGAGTGTTGAAAAACTGGTAAGAAAGATATATGAAGGAAAGGTAAGTGATAAAATGGTAGAAGATGACCGTGGTTGGCCTTCGAGAACAGAGTATCGATGATTCTGGAGGAAGGTCATGCAGAAAGTACGAAGTGCGGTTCCCCTTGGTGGAGGAGGGCATGAAGAGGTTGATGACAGTGGACGAGGTGGAGGAACCATTCAGGGATCGTAGCGTCTGGTACTCCGTTCTCTCTAACGACCCCGCTAAGGATAAAGCGTGAAGCTTAATATAGGTATGTTCTTAAACAAAGTGCAGCTTCAAACACTAGAAACCAGCACGCAATATCCCAAAATAAGTGAAGAGCGGGTAAAGTATCATTATCACTAAATTCTAATGATATTACAGGAGTGTGACAGAATTAAACGCCGCGTTTTTTTTGCCTTACAAAAGCAAGCTTCGTATCCGCAACCAAACCAAAAAGACGCCATCGAACTGCGCCACTACGACCTCGAAACGATATTAGTTAAAAAATCGTTCATACATTTCCCATGACTAATACTAATTGATGTAGAGCAATAATCTGCAAATATGTTGGTATTAAAGCATTACGAGCATGGCTTCGAGTCCCTTTCATCAAAACGGCTTTTTATCCTGCCGAGAGGCTTAATAGTGGTTTATTGTATTTCCGCTCTTACCCACTGCCACTTGATCCTATTTTTGTTACGGTTTAAACTTGATTTGATTTCTATTTACTAGAGCACTTGAGCTCTTATGAACAATTATTAATGAACTCTATTTACTGATATAGGTCTTACGTTCTTACTTGAGGCATATGCTTTAATTTTGTAACTAAAAAGAATATCAAGATAAAATGAGCGTTATGGATATGTGATATCTTAATCACGCTATTGTGGCGTAATGGGACAGCGTGTATGAACTTGATTATGGGTTCGATGCTCACTCGGGGGAATGATTTTATTTTAAAATATGCAGTCTCGCCACTTAACACGCAATGTCTCGATTTTAGATGTTGCCCCACTGCGTCACGATGGCCGCTATGTATTGTTTCGAAAATTGAATATATGGGGAACAGTAAAACCATTTACCATTAAATGTGTCTTAAAATCGCTTTTTCTCAGCAACACTCACATTCCTTCCCTCATTACTATTCGACAATATTTCCTTACAAGACGAAAAATAGAAAGTGACATTTATTGCCGAATAAACAATCTCGTAAGAACTATTCAAGCTAACGTTTACGTAATACTTTGTTTGTTTGTTTTTGTTATTTTTAGTATTTGAGTATTATATAGTAATATTTAGATGGTTTGTATTGCAATAAAATGAATAGAATTTATTTTTTTAATATATTTATCGAAAAAAATAAATATTTTTTTGTTTAATTTAACGCTGAGTAGAAAACGGCGTGTTGACACACTCTAACTACAATGATATGCGGAAAAAAGCGTCAAGTTGTAAAAAAATCTATATATTAATATAGGAAGGAAAATTTGTACAATCTTTATTCATGATACAGGTCTCACGTTCGATTAATACTTGAGTTATATGCTTCAATATTTAGAAAATAGGAAGTAACATCTTTGGAGCCCTCATTAGGAAATTATCATAATAATGCATTAGATATAAATTTATTGTATTAAATTACATTTTTTACATGAAAAATTTTAAACGAATTCTAAAAATAATACCGTAAAAACAATCCAAGTGAATTTTACAAGTACCGTCGCAGATAATTAATCTTTTGTAGGAACTTCCATTCTGTCTGCGACATAATCTAGTATCTTGAGAAACGCTATCTTTCCCTTGTAATGTACGCGTTAAGGGTAGCTTCTGAAACAATAATGAGTAAACAAAGCCCACGTTTTATAATTATTTTTATACTAGAAGGAAATTCTTTTAATTATTTTTTTAAGTGAAGACCTTCGTGGTGCTGAAGGACAGTGATTGATGGTCAATGTGATGGTTCGGGGTTCGTACCGCTCAGATGATACAATTATTTCGCTAGCAAAAATTTTAATCTCCGCGCTCTAATAAAATAAAACATGGCTATGAGTTCCGTCGCTCGATACGAAAGGTATGAGTGAAATCGTACGGGAAGCAGAGAATCACAGGTTCTTATACTAAGCTATTTCTAACTATACTGATATGCAAGAAGAAGAAGGTGGGTAAACCTAAAATAGAAGGTTTTCGTGTATTTTTTTAATAAAATTACACGCATTGTGCGGGCTGGGAGCTAGATTGAAAAAAGCTTAGCAAGACTTTCTCTCGACTTTTTATAGTAAATAGTAGTTAATATAATGTATACTTAAATTTTTTATAAAATATATATTTAATAAAATAAAATTAATCAAATTTGTAAATTTGTATTTGTTATTTACTTAGTTACGCTCAGTCGTTCACTGTCTAATGTATTATTTTTTTTATATATATATTTGTATTCCATGTACAGCTTTGTACTTTTTACATCAATTTACTTTACTTTTAACTTTTTAAATAATTATATACAAATATATACAAACAAATAAATTATATACAAATAAATATTTTATAAAATAATTTACAATTTAACTGTATCAACTTAATATTTCACATTTCACATAAATTATGCATGTACGACAAACGTCTGATAAAAAGCAAAAGAAATTTCTTTCTGGGAGTCCATAGTCCATCATTATATTCGTATATAGGGTATTCGTATAGAGGGGTATTGAGAAAATCACGTCAATTTACACTCAAACCAACTGCTCATTTTATCTAATGAAAGTCAACTATGTACGTGCGTATGTGTTCAAGATATTGATATAAAAATACAATCCTTATTGTACTCTATATTATATAATCTATGTATATTTTCATTAAATTATTTAATGATTTAAATTATCTAATATACCTTGACGAACAAATTTCTATATAATTTTTTTTTTACAAGTATTTAAAACATTTATTTTTTATATTATTTTAATAATTATCCTTACAGTTAACACAATCGCATCTAATAATAAATAAACTTTAGGGTTTATATATACATACATAGGTGTCCGGTATATGTATATACCCCCGTATATGTCTTTAACGTTCTAATAACCGCCCAAGATGCTAGTTTAATTGCAAACCTATTGTCTCAATGTACTGATTGTCATATTGTACCATCAACCATTGTTTTGGTATTTGCTGTCTCGTTATCAATTCACGATAGAAGTGTCACTTGAATTTAGAATAACATGCGAAAATGTAATGTTTTGCAGATTTACTTTTGCACGCTTTTTCCCGCATAGCTGGGTAGTTAGAGAGAACCTAGTGTACCGACACTCCGTTCTTCACTCAACGTCAAATTAAATAAACAATATTTATTTACTAGAATAAATATTTTATACATAGTTTTCCTTTTCATTTTATTGCAATAAAAACCATATAAATATTACTATAGAATATACGCAATTATAAAAAATAGTAAAAACAAACAAACAATCTATTACGGAAACGTTAGCTTGAATAGTTCTTACGAGATTTTTTCGTCCGCAATAAATGTCACTTTTAAAGTTTTATTTTTCGTCTTATAAGGAAATGGTGTCCAATAGTAATAAGGGAAGGAATGTGAGCGTGGCTGAGAAAAAGCGATTTTACGACACACTTAATAGGTAATGGTTTTAATCTTTGCCGTATTAACTATCTTATTTTCTAAAATATAAAATATGACCATCACGGCACAGTGGGACAACATCTCCTAAAACGTGATGATTGTGGGTTAGATCCGTACTTGGGGAAATTTATTTCATGCTAAATTTAGTTTTGTAATACTTTCTACGCAGAGTAGTTGTTACCTTACGTTATCTGTCAAATACTTAGTGAGTAATGGAAAAGCGTAATACACAAAAAAAGAAAACCATATACTCGTTATACTACTTTATAAAAATTTTTCACGTCTAGTAAAGTGAAGTATAGCACTGGATATCATGTCTAAATGACCAGAAAGTAAAGGACCGAATCACTAACCTTAACAACCTTCGTAAGATGCATTATACATAGTTCCAAAATATATATTTTTATATTAATTTTATTTATACTGTAATGTATATAATAATTTAGGTTAATAACAAGAAGGTTTAAGCAAGGCAGTTGCCTTCTAACTAACTAGACTCTCTTAAGATATGCTACACACTAGACTAGACTATGCATCGTATAAGCCATAATTTGAGTACATAAATTGTTAAGAAAAAAATTGTAATTAATAAAAAGGAATAATATTTAAAAAAAAGGTTCGGACTATATTAGGTTTTTAGTGCGTTAGTAAAATTTATTTTTTATGCCGAGTATTTGTTTTAAAGACGTTTTAACTAAACAACGCTGGTCTATTTACCAGTTTAAAGAGTATGATTGCTGAATCTTATAAATCTGTTAAAAAATTAAAAACAAAAAAACTCTATGAAACATGCAATATGGAGTTAGCTTTTTTACAAACGAGCGCAACGAGATATGGAATTGAGGCAATTACTTAACAGTGAAGACTTAGGATGACCACACAAACTTAAAAACTTACTAAAAGGATCACAGATATACTTTACTAATTCATATGTAAGTACATCTAAATTATATATTTATACTATACAGAACTTCGAATACGAGTAAGACGTAACGCAATATTTAACGTATGCCATAATATTATTTACAACATAAAATACTATATTTGAAATATAGTACAAGTTTATTTTTATATTGTAATATATTGTGTTGTAATATATTCTTTGAATTTTTATTTTTTACGTATTTATAAAATACTCTTAGTAACTTATTTACTATTTCCAAAATACAAATCGAACAGGTCAATGTTATCTAGTTTGACAGCGTCTTACTGTAAACACTATTATTTGTGGGTTTGATAACAGTCAATATTTCATATTTCTACTTTGATAAGACAAAGTGAGCAGTGGGCCTATTGTCGTCTTTAATTCGGGCGGAAAATGGAGAATTTAGTGCCTTGACACTAAGTTCTCGATGATAATAATTCCATGCGGCAAAAATGTGCAGCTTTAAACACAACAAAGACATTTCAATCTTATTAATCTATATTTATGTTATAACAAACTTTATATCTGCAACTTTTTAAAAGTTTTAATATTACTCGTTTTCGTAAAATCCAATAAGATATTTAAATATATAAAATTCACAATCATTCTTATTTAATGGATACTCTAGCATCACGTTACAAGTTAATCCAGATTGCAGAAACTTTCCTGAAATTTATTAAGACCATTTTATTTCTTGTACACCATATAGTTGGGATATTGCAGTCGATAACTTATTTGAATATGATTTATATTAATTGATTAAATTGTAAGGCGAAGTACTTTTAGGTTTACGGGTTTACTCAAATACACATTTTTCATATAGAATTTTTGTTATTTTAACACTCTATGTGTTATTCTCACACTTAGGATATGAAAAACGTTTTTAAGAAATATATAGAGATTTGAACGTAGCAGGATTTAAACCCGAAAAACTTGGACGATTTCTAATAACCGCGGGTTCGAATGTCGCTACGTTTAAAATTTTATACGTTTTCTAAAAATCTTTGTAGTTCATATATTCATAAATCACATCTAAAATACTCAACACTCAATATTTCGAAATTGAGCTCAAAGTGGAAATTCGCGTGTCTTAAATTAGTTTATTTCCGGCTACAACGTTGAAACTCTTCCAAGATATATTTCCATATGTAAAGAAAAAAATATATTATTGTGAGTATTTTTTCATCTTCGAACTTGTAGCGTCATACATACTAGTATCAAGATGATATTGATTTTAAGACAAGACTGGTAAACAGCTGTAAACAGCAAACCAAAACAAGAATAAAACTGTGTTACATATTTTTGAAATATTAATATAAATAATTTTGCTGCAATTAATAGCAAATTTAATGTATATCATTACACGTGTAATGAAAATATCTTATATTTGCATAATATTTAGAAGACATGCTTAATCAATCCATAGAATTGAAAATTTCTCCATCTTATATCCATCTTGTATATACTACATAAAAGCGCCTCAATTATCTCAATTATATATATAATATTTTTATAAATGTTTTTCCCTTTTTTTAATAAATTTTAGCTTTACGTTTTTTCCTATATAACATGGTAAATAAATAAAAAAAAATATTGGAACTTAAGAAAACAACACTAAATACAGTTCGATAATAACTACTCTAATTTAAAACTGTGTTAACGCCTTCCTCCAAACATTATAGAACAAATTCCAAAATATATACATACTAAATACTAATCTGACATAGAAAAAAAAGGTACGCAGAGAGAACCTAGTGTCCGGACCATCCGTTCTACACTTGCCACCGAGACATTGCGGGTAGCAGAACTCAATGTCGCTCTTTGTCTTGTACTAGAGCAAAAAAATTAAAAATATATATATTTAATCATTGCTTCGAGTGGGAATCAAACCCACAAGCATTCGCGTTTGTAGCCAGACGCTGTCACACTGCGCCCCGATGTCCTCATAACAATTCTCTCCATAAAAAGCTCTAATCATTGTATTAGAGGGTGTTATGCTCATAGTAAGCGATAATTGGTATAAAGCGGGAAGCCGATAAATTTTGAGAACCTTAGCATAAATCAGTTTCAGGCATACGAGTTTTAAATACGTCGCCCGCATTGCGGCCTTGTTGAGAGCCGGTTGTCTACTAAACGTTGCGTTTATATCTTCTATAATGCTAATAATATACATGTATTATTGTACAACGTAATAAAGGTTTTATATCATGTTTTAAAAAATATATAATTTAGATGTTTTTAATTCTTTTAAGGTTTTAATATATATTTTTCTGCTATTTTTCTTTTTTTTTCTAATTCTACACATTCCCTTTTTGTGAAGGCCCGTATAATATAAGACACAATGAAACGGCTGACCATATCAAAGCAGAGCAAGATTTTTTTATTAATTTTATCATTTTATTATTTAATTGAAAGGAAATAAATACTTATAAATATTCCTAAACACCTAAAATAATGATAATATTTACTCTTTCAGTGGAAGGTAACCCTTACCTTACAGTAAATGTGAACCCAACGTACATGATTTATTCAGGACTTTATCCAAATAGCAATAAGAGCTAGAATAAATCTAAATATAATCCGTGATTCTTCCCTACATTATCATCGTATGTACTGCACATTGCCACTGGACAAGAGCCTTACAAACTGCATTACAATGGTCCTATTGTTTTTGTAAGTTGGCTTTAGTGAATTTAAAAAGCGTATTTATTAAATGCTATTGAAATTGTTAGAATGTTTTGTTTTGTTTTTAACGTTTAATTGGCATTGAACGTGAACCTACTTAAATTAGCTTTTGTCTTTTTTTTTAACTTCTATCTATTTTAGGTTTCTATCGAAAGACCTATTGCTTCTACATCTATTTGAAGAGAATCTTATGATAAGTTACTTGTATTGAAGATTTGTGAGCCGCTTGCGGCCGCCCGCGTGCTATAGCTATTTTGTATTATCAGCCTTTTCGTAAAACAATGAAATTCCCAGAAAAACATAAAAAATTAGAGAAGAAAGTAGAATTTATTAATCCTAAGATCCTCAAATGTGTCTATATATAATAATATGAATTACCATAGGTTCTGCGATTTGGCCGTGATGACGCACAAACAGACAAGAGCACAGAGTTACTATCGCATTTATGATATTAGTATGGATGTACGACAGAATCTAACAGTGTACTTTGGTCATACAGATGTGGCATTATGAATAGACTTTGACTACTATATATATATAAAACCCCTTAAACAAAAGAGCTTACTTATCGTAAAATATAAACATACAATCTCTATAATAACTTTTACAACCTCTACCCCTACACATGTATAATTATAATCTAAATTATATTTTTACCATTTTGTTTTAACTAAGAGATTTGTATATGTTTCCTTTTACTTGTTTTAAAGTATACAAATAAATATCCGACTAAAAGATTTTTTAAGTACCAGTTACCAATGTAACTTTCTTTATACAGAATGTAACATATACAAAAAAAAATTTAATTGCAGCTTCACGCTGTTTTACATATAGCGGTGTAGTCATAGAGGACCTAGAGTCAAGATATAACGTTCACCTCTTTCGCCCGTAATCGAGACATTGCCGTGAGTGGCGGAACTCTGCGCCGCGTTTTCTTTTAAGTACCAGAGCAGAGAAGAGAAAATATTTATAATTGTAATCAGTGGATTAGTATTTATTGTTAGTATTTCTCTAAATAATTCTCGAGTTCAGAAGAACCCGGTCCTTTGGAAGGCTTGCGTGGGGACACAGGTTCAACACGTAGAGTCCCCTTAGAATTAGTAATCTATTTTATTGTTTTGCATCAGCCGGGATCCATTTCTGAGTAACCACAAGTAATTGCCCAGAGATGGTCACCCGCTAATGCGTAGGAACTCTGGAAAGTATGGAACACTAAGGCTTCTCTTCCATAGGCCACAGCTATGAAATGGAATTTGGATGGACTGAGTTCTACCGGACGTCCGCCTTTTCAACAGTCTCAGATTGAATGGTTTCACGAACGGTGACTCGCCACCCACTAGAGGTACCCCCACAAAGCGGCAAAATGCCTTGGGCGCAACACCAGTAGTTAGTTTCAGTATATATAGTCAGTATTAGTAGAACATTCTCCAGTGAGAATCGATTACGATAGTGATCAGAGTCAGGCCCTGTCCCACGGCCGCTTTCATACATATTTCATAACAAAACAATACATTTTTCTTCCATCCCATTTTATATGTGTTATAAATATAACCCAAAACATAATTTGACTGGCAATTCAAGAACCCAATCCTGACCAACCTTCATTTAGATTATCGAAACAAATCGATACAAAGTTTAATACTGCTTGCTCATGCATAAAACAGTGGGTCAGAAAACTAATAAGAGTTAGCCGGTACCTTGACAGCGAGTGTGATATTATGATAAATGGAACACCCTTGTCAGTTGGGATAAAAATGTTGAACGCTAAAATATAGAATTATATGATATGAAATATCCTTAATAAATCCAAGATATGAAGACAAGATACGATACGATACGATAAGATCGTTTAAAAAATATTGTTGTTGCTTATAACTAGTGTATTACTCAAATAAAAAAGTTTAGTATATAAATAGTGTCTAAGTAAGTAGTAAAAGTCTATATATAGTGTATATAAATACATTGTTTATGAACTCAATTTTGAAATCGTTGTAAGTACTCCATGGTCACCAGTAGATAAATATAGCAAAAGCTAAAAGTAGCCTTTTTACTATCTTTTCAGACGTACAAATCTAAAAAAGTTCCATTTAGTTTTGCGCTTTTTCCCGCATATCGGGGTAGTTAGCACGTAGGCAGTCATGTCTCCACTTTTCAAACATAATAGAGAAATTGTGTGTTGAGTGGTGGAACCTATCTCCTACGACAGCGGGGATATGAAAATAATCATTACCCGAGTGGCGACGGAACCCACAATCACTCATTTTCAGTCAAATAGCCATGATAGCCTGTAAACATTTTCTATAAGTATTATTTCTTATCTTTTCACATTCACATATTAATAAAAGATAGCTTCGTACTTAACTTTTCAAAACAAACACTAATAGTGGCATTTCGATCCTTAAAAAATGTCCACAACTGTCAAATTTCACATTATTAGTCTTACATAATCAAAATAAGTTTACCTGTTCAAAATAAGCATAGCGCTGGACCAAAATGACCTTCTGAAAATGTCACATTATATTCTGCCTAAGTTACTTATGATACTAGATTTGATTCGCGACTTCGCTCTTGTTGCTGTTTTTAAATGAATACCAATAATCATCAAAAGTTATATAAAATAATAAAATTTGAATTATATTTGAAATCTCGCGGCAACTGTGGCACCGGTCTGTATAGGCGATGGTTTTGGGTTCGATTCCCACACGGAGGAATGATTATATATTTTTTTTCCTTTGTTCGCTCTGGTTACGGACTAAAGCACAGCATTGAGTTTCACCACCCACCACGCAATGTTTTGGATTCAGTAGGAAAATGGAGAACGGAGTGCCTTGACATTAGTGTCTCTGTATCTCTGTGTTTTCTCTGCCTATTCTGATATGAGGCAAAAAGCGACATATATTTTTAAGTAAGATATCCTATGACCTTGACTTATAGTCATATACCTCAATAAGATCTATTTCATTCACGCTATTAATTCGGTTAAAAATAGTTTCATTTCAAAACTTGTGTAAACTTAAAAAAAATATATCAGAAATGTTATGATGATCGGATAACAATTTTACACGTCAGAAACAAAAACATTCTTACATTTATAATATTAAGGTGTGATATATTCCGTGAAACATGCTTGTTTAATAGATTTTAAGCGTAACAAAAATATATTTTTTTTCGAAATTATATATTTAAAGAAATATATTAAATATAATTATTATAAAAATTATATTTTTTAAAAGCATTATTAGTAATATTAATAATATTAAGGATATCTCTAATATTGAGGTTATTTACTATTTATTCCATAGATTTGTTTAATAGGTTGTAAGCGCCACAAAAGTATCCAACTTCGAGTAATATTTCAAAAATGTGTGAAATATTTTATTTTATAACTACTACTTTCTGCATATATATTAAAGATTATCGTACAACATCAGCTGTTGAAAGAATGTAATCCTAAATCCAGTTTAAATATTCACCACGTTAGAACTTCTCGATAATATATACGAAACTCAACAATTCTATTTCACATCCAAAGTTAGCACATATTAAATTTTGAATTATTCAACGCTTTTCTACAAAAGTACCTGAATAGAGCATAAATCATAGTATCGAAACGTCCCCTAGTGTGCCAACGAGCTTTGTTCACCAATCGTCGTCAAATAGAACGATTTTATATATCTATCTATTATCTACATTAATAGTTTTATATGAACATTTTATTCCGGAGATTTTGATTCTATAGATTTAAGGTCCCATATGTACTAATTAGAACATCAAAGTTTTAAGAATAGAATAGTTGATTGTTTTTTTTTTAAAGAATAAAAATAAAAGTTGATTTCTTAAAGATCATATGCCAATAGAGAAATGTAAAATATGTATTAAGCAGATAAAGTTTAAATTGAATGAAATAAAAATCGTCATAAACAGTGATTTAACTTTAAAAAAAACAGCAATTCATTTTTTTTATATCAATGAATATAAGAGAGTGGGGAAAACGTGGCGCAGTGTGCCGCGTCCAACTATGTAAGCAATAGTTGTGGGTTCGATTTCCACTCGGGGGGAATGTTTATATTTAAATTATTTTCATCTTTCCAGTCTGGTGTCCCGCAATCAACATGTAATGTCTTGGATTCAGACGGAAAGTGGAGAATGGAGTGTCTGGACACCAGTTTCTGTATGACAACTGCTATGCGGCAAAGCGTGAAGCTGAAGGAGAGGAATGTGATTATTGGATACAGTTTTATATATGATTTACATACATAAGTCGGAAAACAATGAAATGCACGAGTATATTTTCAGGATCAGAAACATTACAAAATATGAGCTGAAAAGACTCGCTGGTGGCGAAAATCCCATTTAAATTTCAGCCTTTGCCAATTTTAATCTGATAAACTGACATTCGGATGGAGGACCGTTTCGAAAATATTATTCAATTTTTTCAACATATAAACAACTATGTAGTAATAAAGGAAAACGTATATTTGTAAAGCATAAGACCATTGGTTCGCGATTATTTTACACATTACACATTTTAAATTAAATTATTTTTACCGGATTATTCGCGTATATTTTGATATTCGAAGAAATTAGGTTTTTTAAATGTATTTGCGAATATCAGTTTATACTAATAATCCGGTTATAACCGTTTCGTTTAAATAATTGTAATTTATTAAAAAGTGTAAAATTGCGAGCGTTCCTCGGAAAATATATTACAATTCACGCATATCCATGTAGGCAGGATGCACCTAGTGCCAAGACACTCCGTTCTCCGCTTTTACGGTCAAACGCTGTCTCACTTCTCTACGATGGCCTCAAAAAAATATAACATACATAGAGCAGTTATCATAATAGGTAGATTACACAGTTACAAAAACAATACGCTTAACTTGAGTAAGCATATTGTAGTTTAATGTGCAAACAAATAAATAAGTGTGCCTGTTTGTAATATTAAAATAATCGCTTTTTACTAAATGCATATGTATATATATACGGTACATAACATAGCAAAACGATTTTTTTTACAATCTTTGTCTGTCTGTCTGTCTTTGTCTGGAATGGCTGGATCAATTTTGACGGAATTTTCACAGGCAGATAGCTGCTGTAATAAGGAATAACTAAGACTTAAGCCTTATTTGAGAATTCCACGCGGACGAAGTTGCGGGTACAGCTAATTTTATGATTACTCAAACTCTTAATTATTTGAAATATATCCCATCCATTGATCTGTCAATAAGAAATCTCTATAAAATGGGCACCAAATGGATTACGGAGTCTCCTAGCACTAGGTTATCTACGCTCATTAAGTAGATGTGGTAGCAATGAAACAAAACCGGTAAAAAGAACGGTACTTACTGTAAATATTATCTAGTTACAAACCTTCAGAAACAGACCTTGAATACGAATTTCCATTGTGGTATCAGGGCCAACGTTTGACTTTAAACGCAATTGCCTATAGGTAAGATTGCCACTAGGGGAAATAAGTACATTTAAAATATTTTAATTTCTCAGCTTTGGTACATAAGACAAAGAATGGCGCTGAGTTCCGCTATTCAACACGCTATGTCTCAATTTCGAGCGGAAAGTGAAAATCGGACTGCCTTGCCAATGCCACAAACCATAAGGTTACCCAGTTATCAGGGAAAAAGCATATAGACGAAAAATAAACATATTTAACAATAGAATTATCTTATACCTATTATTTTAAGAAAAAATTCGAACGTCACATAAAGAATATGTCCCTTTGTCCTTCGCTATTTTCTTTATTTTTCTAATTAAAAATAATTTTACCGCATTCACAATGGCCGTAGTCCGTACGTCTGTGTGCATCCAGCGTGAAACCAAGGGTTGTCTTAAGATAAGAAGCTTTACTCATTAACTGATATTTAATTGTAGGAAGCCGGGACTTGGATTTTGTGTGCGCTGGAAATTATCTTTGCGACGCCTTTGTAAGGGTGAAATAACTAGACTTTTACAAATATACGCAAGAAGTACAATAGATTGGATTGACTAGTTATATATTTTTAACATTTTTAAGTGTTGACATTTTTTATGTACACTTAGGAAACTGAAAAATATTTTTAGAAAACGTATAAAAAACTGAACATATGGGATTGAATAACGTTGCGTTTAAACTTAAATATATATTTTTTTAAATACAAGTAAAATATAACTAGTTAATTTGACTAAAAACAAACTATCTGAAACCGTCATTACAAAGTGGGACAGTATTTGACTATAACCTATAAATAATATAAAGATTATTTAATTTTCCCAGCCAGTGACAGCCAGAAACATGCAGTGTTGAAATTTGCAAAATAAAGAATAGAGTTGCCTCAACCTTGCTGTATCCTGTTATGTGTGTACATCTTTTACATATGTATATTTGTATATTTTCTACTTGCATAACTAACATAGAGGTCACCGTGCCACGACGGCTGTGGGTTCGATTATGTGGGAATGAATATCTTTTTATAATTTTTATTTCTCCGTTCTAGTGACAATGCAGAGAGCGGTGTTTAGTTCGACCTCTCAACACACAATGATTGATATAACAAATTATTTTAATTTTTTAAAGAATCTTAGTACAATTGTAGTCTTAATAAAATATGTTATTATTACATACACATAGGTACATTTCTTTCCTTTACGTATCTCTAGGATACATATCGTTTTACACATACACATATGCTGGCAATTAACACACATCATGGGACTCAAAGTTGTATATTGTTTAACCAGTCATAGAAAGTACTATTTAATTCAGCTTTGCGATTTTCCTGCACAGGTTAGTCAGAGAAACCCTAGTATCAAGACAATACGATATCGAGACAATGCGTGTTGAGTAGCGGAACTCAACGCCACGCTTTGTTTTAGATACCAGATCAGATAAATTAAAATATTTTACGTACAATGATTTCCACGAGAGGGAATTAAACCCACAACAGTTAGTTCACAGTGAGACAGCATCTCACTGCGCCATGATGGCCTTTACTGCATTGAAAACACTATTATAAACATAAATAATGTTTTTCAACGGTTTTCAAGAGGCGCGGGTTCAAATCTCGCGTTGTTCAAACTTTTAGTCGTTATCTAAGCATTTGTTTCTTAATTTCCTAAGTGTGTGAATAACACCTAAAAAAATGTTAAAAAAATATAAATAATCCCCCGAGTAAAATACAAGAGAACCTAAAACCATCGAGTTCAGTCAAACACGCCCCAACTGTCACAGGATTGTATCATTACATAAATTAATAAATTTATTTAAAACAGGGGGACCCTTTTCTTCTCTAAGAAGTGATATTTTATGAAGTGTATTTTAGATGTTAAATTATATGGTAGTTATCAATAAAATTGATTTGCACATGATTACTGAGAACTTTGTGGGTTCAAAAACTAGTAAATTAGAACATCTAAAGTTTCCGATGCGACATTAGCTTCACGTACTTCAGTTAACACGTAATATATATAGAATATGGCAAAAATTGACAAAGGAAGAACATATATTTGGAAAACGTAAAAAATTTAAACGCAGCGGGATTTGAACGGACTTGAACGGATCTCAAAAGGAGCGGGTTCAAATTCTGCTGCGTTCAAATTTTTATACGTTTTCCAAATATATGGTTTTCAATTTCCTTAGTGTGTAAATAACACTTAAAAATATTTTTTAAAATATTGACAAAGGATATAATAAAAAAATTAAATATTTAATAAACAGCATTCTCTTCTATCCAAAGATTGTTCGTAGAAATAATCTTCGCATAAGAAGTTTGTAAAAATCTCTCTACAGAGATACTAACCACAAAAATACGTTGTAATAGTAAAATAAGTAGTAAAAAATGTCAACATAGCAGGATGTATAACGTAATTGCTACGAAGTGGATTCGAATCCGACTGCTTTTATTTTTAATGTTTTCTAAAAATGTTTTTAAAAGATATCGTCACTTCATACATACTGCAACAGTTCTGCATTATAAGCAAAGATAACGGTAAGTACATTATATAAAATACCTTGCAACACACAATTGTCATACAATTTTTAATAGTTTTTTTTTTTATATTTAGACTGTTTTCACTTATAACCTAAGTTTCTAATATATACCTACATAGAACCAACATCAAGCATTTCTCCAGCTATTTCTTTAAATTTTAGTCAATATTATTATTATTTAATCTACCGGAAATAGAATTAATATATACACAGAAACTACCTTACTACTACAAAACTATACACGTAATAAAACAAACATAATTACCTTATAATAGCTAACTTAGTACCTATAATAGATAATCACCAGGTCAGGGATGGAATTCACTTTTGGTTATTAAGAATTGTATAAGTTTTTCATGGTATTGTTTGTAAACAAAATGTAAAATAGATCAATGAGGGAGTGTCTTGTCACAGATTCCCTATTCTGCTATGCGGGATAATCGTAAAGCTATAAGATAAGAATAATTTTTAATATGTTCGGTACACTAATCCAGTTTTGGTGCGTTATGAAAAATGGACATAGGAGGTCATTTCGTACATACTATAACAATGAGCGGAAGATTCGTAAGATACATAAAAACATTAAGTACTATATATGAAATACCTTCCTTGCAAACACAAATTATATACTGAAAATTTTATACTTAGACTGCCTTAATTTATAGACATAAAAAAAAAATCAAACATTTCTCCAGCTACTTCTTCAAACATAAACCGATTTAATCTACCGTAATCCACATCTAAGTGCTCTATTTATAAAAAAAAGTAAATGTGAACCGAAAATACCCAAAAAGGGTATATTTTGCTGTAGCCGTTCATTAACAGTACAAAGCGCTCCTGGGACAGTCGGCTCTGACGCAACAAAACTCATTTCTCTAGATTACTAAATAAATGTGTGTAGAAGTATATGCATGTCCCAGCGCTCGGAGTAAGAGACTTAGTTGTGCTTTTCAAGCCTTTAGTTGTAATTATTACTTGTTAGTATGAATAATATAATGTTTTTAAATTTAATTCAGATCTTTTTAGTATTTTTTTTTAATTATTAAAGGCAAAGGCCTTAAAAAAGGCCTTGAAAGTAGGGGCAATTTAATATTTATATAATAACTGTTAAATGAAACTTCGTTTAGACCTTAACGCATTTGCAGGATCATACAGAGTATATTGAGACACACAGAAATTAAAAACACGTCACTTTTCACCTATTGCAGAATATGACAAATTAATCCAAACAAGTCCAAAGCAACAGTTTATCTAATAAGACCGAAGAAAATTATTTAAATATATATATTTCCACGAACGGGAATTAAACTACACCCAATAAAATCTGTAGCTATTAAGGTGTACTCACAAATTCACTGACCAACTACATAAAAAAATTGCCGCCTATCTCTTTGCCTACAAATAATCAAGCCTAGTTCACCGTGCATAATTCAAAACGCATTTGCACTGCAATGCAGTCAGAAAATATACCTTTGGAGCATTTCTTTAATTCGCTTACAGTCTACTTTGGTAAGAAGGTATCTATTTTTTTTAATTGTAAAGAACGTTGTGACACTCTGTTCTCCATTTTTCACTCGTATCGGAGACATTGCGTATTGAGTAGTTAAGCTCAACGCCGCGCTCTCTCTTGTCACCAGAAAGGAGAAATAAAAATAATTAAAAATATCAATAATAATCATATCAGTCATATAAATAAAACAGAGAAAAATATGTGTTTTATAATACTATATATTACAGATGCGCAGATTAGATCAACTGACAATACATCAATAGCTCTTGACTAAAAAAAATTAACAATTCAAGATTTGAAAAAGAGGTCAAAACTTTTTCGTTTAAGTTTGAAAAGCTTCGCATTTTATGTTCACATTACCGTCAAACCTTTTGGCTACTACGTTCGGGAGACTCCTACGTACTTTTATAGGGAACTATAAAATTGGCAATTTTGAGGGCGGCTGCTTTCTTTAATACTCGCTTGTTAAGTTCAACCTGATAATGCCCTGTCAGTTAGGAACATAAAAAATGAACGAGTGTCACGTATGGAGAGGAAAAAATGGTAATTGGTGATTATTTTGCGAATGATTTAAATAGTCCGCTTTTAAATATTAAAAATATATAAAAAATGCAAATGTATATATATATATATATAATTAGTTAATAGTTAATAATCTAATAATCCTAATTTATTTTAAATTGTAATACTACAAAATCTAAATATTATAGATATAAAATATTATAGATATAAAATATTATAGATATAAAATATTATAGATATAAAATATTATAGATATAAAATATTATAGATATAAAATATTATAGATATAAAAGTGGGGGAAGATCTTGTAGGGTATATGGTTAGGGTTAAACTTCTCTACCATACTATTCTTTTTTACTACATAACTAGTATCCGTTGTGGGTTCAAAATTCAATCCACAATAAGGCACGCACGCCAGGCAGTGGGACAGTATCGAATGCAAACGTGATTGGTTGTGGGTTGGATTCCCAATGGGGGAATGATTATATTTAAAATATTTTCATATCTCATTTGTAAAACCCGACGTTCCGAACACTTTATAATAGTAAAATGTATTTTCGAATACCAATAATATACGCTTTTAATACGCTTAAAAATAGTTTCATTTCAAAATGTGTTGTAATCGCGAGAATCAAAGATCTTATTATATTCATATCTCCCCTGTTGTACCTACGACGTGCGATGTTGAATTCTGCCACTCAACATGCAATTCAATTTCTCGATTTCGGGCGAATAGTGGAAAACGGAGTGTCTTGACACTAGCTTGTCTTCGCTTTATTATTTGTTTAAGCAAATGTATCACTACATTTCATTTTAAGCTGACCATCAATATCAGCTGCATTGATGCATAGCGGTGGACGCAGTGTAGGCTACACGTCCCACAGGCATAAACTACCGTAAAATCTATGGTAATTTCCACTCCATTAAGCACTTAGCGACATCTACAGGAGCGCGTAACGCACTATTCTCATAGATGTAATGAATGAAGCAACGCGCATGCGAACTAAGATCGATCCAAAACACCCGTCTAAATAATATATACGATATGAAAATATTAAAATAATTTCTGACATATTTTATTTATTATATATTTTTGTTTATTCACTTCATTATTAGAATAGCAATTGAATTTAATTTTTTTTTTGTGTTAAAATTGCAATTACTGAAATAAATTGATTATTTACTTATTCCAATGATTATTTGTAGTACATTAATTGGTATTGGTGTGAAAGCGAAACATTTATACGTCGAAGTTTGAACTCTATTGTCAATTAATAGAGATAACAAAGTTACTGGCTATTAGCGTTTTTTTAGGTACAATAAAACAGAGACAGGAGCATGCGCAGTAAAGTTTAAGACGTTACGATTTCCCGCCAGTAGCGGCGCCACTGTCGCTTAACATCGACGGGCGTTTTGACAATTTTTGCTAAAAAACACAAAAAATCAATTCGTTTATAACTAATAACTAATTTACTGGTTCAAGAAATGTGCCAAAAGTCATTTTTACATAAAAAATACGTAAAATAAAATAGAATTGTGTGTTTGTTGTCATGAAGGCAATTTGTGTAAACCTTTTATTTATTTTCGGCATATGTTTCGCTAATCCAGACGCTAAAAGACTGTACGATGACCTTCTCAGCAACTACAATAGGCTAATAAGACCTGTTGATAAGAATAACAATACTGTCCTCGTGAAGTTGGGTCTAAGACTGTCTCAGCTCATTGATCTGGTAAGTCCAATCTAGCACTGTTATAGGATAACAATCAAAAAGTAGTAATTTCTTATATTTATTATTTTGTGCAATAAATTCTTTTTTATTTTAATAATAATTTATAATAGTACAATAAAGAAATACTTCTTTAGGTCATCAATAGATATTTAAATAATTGCGTTAATATATTGTAAATATTAGTGCTTTTAATCGTTTTATACAGTATTTTAATTGAGGCTAACAAAAAAATGACAATTTGTAGTTCCTTCAATTAATAGTATAATTTATATAATCAATATTATACTTTAAATGATTTTTAGAATAAAATCACAAATATATTTTCATTCACCACTTCTACACTCTATTCGGTTTGCATGAGCTTATAAAGTGTAATGAAGTGTTTTATTTGTCTCTATTTTATTTGGCAGTGTCGAACTTTAAGCGCGATTGGTTTTATGTTCGATTCCTACTCGAGTAATTAAATTTATATTCATTTATTTACTCTGGTTAGATAAAGCGCTGTGTTGAGTTCCGCCTCTCAACACGCAATGTCGAAAGGGCGGAAAATGGAGAATGGAGTACGATACAAGATTATCAAGAAAAAGCGTGAACCTGTAAAAAAATATCTGATAAAATCTCTCTGTTACTGATAGTAACTGTAACTGAGTGCCTGACGGACAAAGCAAGCCAAAACTACTGTGCAGCACACAGAGGCGAAGTGTCCATATAACACAATTCCCATGGGTTTACCTTTTGTAAATAAGTTTACTCTTTATTGTTTTATAAGAGTTTGGTATTTTGTCACCAGATATCATATCAATTCAATTATATTAACATATCAATTATATTTTTTTTACTATGCAAAGATATTTGGTAAATTAAACGGATTTTTTTATTATCTCTACAAAAATTTCACACTTCACCACTGCTGTAAAAACTAGCTGCAGTTTGAAATGTGACAGAGAATTTCTCGAAATTCCTACGGACACAGGAAAAATAAGATTCCACGTTTTACACTGGTGGCTACGGTTGGTAGAAATGGAAATTGTATTAGTATTGACAAAAGTCGAAAAGTCCTCGCTAAACAAGGGACGGATGTACTTTTCATTTTTGTAATTAGTATTTATAAATGATTACCAAATCTAAGTATATGAATCGCTTGAGTTACTGATCAAAATCTAAGTTAATCAAAATATAGCTAATCAAAATAGACCTTAAGAAACTAAAAAACGATTTACAGTGTTTCCGTGATATCTCGGTTTTCCTGGCAAGGAATTATATTATCTAAATTATTATAATGTGATCGGACCCGCACCGTGTGCAAATATTCAGGCATTTCGAACTGCCAGATGTAGATCCAACAACCATTGCGAGATTTCTTACATTGATTGATAGATAAATTGGTAAAGCTAAATAAAACAATTTGAAATATTTTGTATTCAAAAGAGATATAATATACTACGCGCTTTCGAATTAAATAAATTAACATAAAGCTGTCATTATTGTCACTCCTAGAGAAAGCTATCACTGGCTCGGAAGGCATTTCTGACGGAAAGAGACAATGAAAATTGACAAACGTCCCGGATAGAAATACTCACAATTTAATGGATAAATTATATTTAAAAATAGAGCTCTTTGATAACACATTAAATTAAGATAAAATATTTTAAAAAAATTACTTAAAATATTGATAAAACTGGAAAAAACGTGCTGCATTTTAGCACTACGAAATTCCCACATATAACAAAATCTACACATGGAACTTTTAATCTGCAATCGTAATTTTTTAAGCGTCTATATTCCTAATATGCACATCACTTTGACTTCGAATTTAAACATATAACTATGGCAAAGTACATCCACTAATTCATAGGTATATAAACCATGGAGAATCTGGCCCTCCGACGTTAGGCCCCCGGCGCAGAAGGGCCTCGGCGGCATTCACAAGCTTCGGCGCAAGCTGTGCGAAGTGCGACGCGAACGACCATTGTCCATCCAGCAACTCCTAAGTCTACTTTTAAAATACGCAACATGCTTCTCCCTAAAAAAATTTTTTGTTTTTGGACAGGATTTCTCGAATTATTTTCTTTACTCCTTTGATCGCTTTTATCGTAAAAACACTAGGTGGACGACAGAATAGCCCGGTACACAAGCAAAGGTACATTTGCCTATAGAGGATTTTAAAAATTGTATTTGGCACTATATTTACTTTATGTAATGCAATCACTACTCCATTTTAATATCACAAAATATTTTATAATATATTGGCGCGAAAATAAGAAAACACAATCTAAATTTTGAAGTAATATTTTGTTTATTATATAATTATAACAGTATTTATGGTTAGACTAAGTAATGATTTATAATAAAAATCATAATATAAAAAATATTTTAAATGGTATATAAATATTTTTGTAGAAACTTTTAACTTTTAGGTTTTTGTCAGTAAGAGCACATATTATAGGTATATCGTTGATATGTTCATACTCTTCTCGTTGTATAAATACTATTATAAACTTTCCCAAAATGTTTCACCCTTTGAATTTAATATGGAAAATGATCCTGACGTTTGGTTAATTAAATACGTGTGACTGACATTTGTGCGGTATAAACAGAACTAAAGTAATTTCCTTGTTTTAACTTATCTGTCAACTTCTAGAAATTTATATTCAAATAACTTGACTGACAGTTATGTGTTTTTTTTTATCTACATTACATAGCGCTCTGTTAAAACACTCCACTCCCCAATGTTGGTCTATTTTTAGGGGTTTTATGTGATAAGGGACGAAACTGAACACCGTGTTTTGTCTTAGACTAAGAAATAAATATGCGATGCGATGCGATGGCAGTAATACTTAAGCCACATCGCCTTCACCTTCACCTTCTTATTATTGTTTTCAATAGATTATTTTTTAAAAGCGGTATATTTTTATATACCGTTAAAAATTGGCTTACGAACGAACTTGTTTAGTATGCTAACTCCTTATTAATAATTGTACTAAGCCAGGCAGTGAAAATCTAAAAATTGTTAACATTTAAGCCTGTAACAAAGAAAATAGAGTGCTGTTTGTAAATTTGTACCCTAATAATATATCTGCTCTTGTAAGACAATTTAAAAAGATGGCAGGTTTTTTTTTATTTATATAAACGATGCATAATCTGTATAAAAGCAAAGATTTCCTTACATTGATAGTTAGATAGGTCAAGGTCAAGTTTTACTAAAAATACGAATTGTGCCAAAACTCAACACAATTTTTTTTTTACATAGACTAGAAAAGTAGTCAGTCATATGGATTATACAAAACCAGTTAATACCCATTAAAAATATGAAAATTTCAAAAATGTGTAGCTATGAAAATAAGATAAAAGGGTCTAATTATTAATATTTAAATACGTTATAACTTGCCAGTGGTGTAGATGCCTCGCCTTCTTAACAGTTAGATTACTTGTCGAATGTTAACTATGGGTACAAAGACAAAATGTTTGTATACTTTCGGTAGCTTTATGCCATACATATTAAGCAGTTTCATTCGCTTATATAATACTAGGGCTCTGATATGTAATATATTGCTATTATTTTCGTATAATGGAAGTCTTCAAGTATGCTTTTATAAAAGCTCTTCATTAATTATGTATAATTTGTTTATTTTAGTTAGAATTAGCTTTGTTTATATCTTTCAAGTTACGTAGTGGAAAAAAGACGTAGTGATATAACTTTCATACAAAATTTCTCCTTACATTGTATATGTATTTAAAGAATTGTATATATATTTTAAGTAGTGACGTAACTCCTCTCTTTACTAAATTCACTACAGATATATTTAAATTCTTTATTTTTTCTTTACGTTTATTTCCGCATAGCAGCTTAATTAATCAGAGGGAACCAAGTGAACGCTCGTTTGCCTTGTCTATACTATAAAAGAAAGTGTCAAAACACTTCATTCTCCACTTCGAGATTCGAGACATAATATGTTGTAATAAGATCTTTGGTTTTCGCTATTTTTAGACATTTTGAAATGAAACTATCCTTAACCATATTAATCGCGTGTATTATTGGTCTACCTGTGACCACGGACTTCTGTAAAGTGTTCGAAACGTCGGGATTCTTAAATGTATTTTCGAAACCAAAAATATACGCGATTAATCCAGTGGCAAGGACAATGATTTTTTTGGAAAATGTTCTCCAATTGGAGAGAAATCCAGCACGTATTTGGCGCTGTACCACTTTCCACATTTAGAAAGAAGAAGTTCAGATTTTTTATGTCAAGAAAAAACTTATATCAAATAGTAATGATTAAATCCAGAATTGAAGCTGCTTCAACACCTAAATATCGGAAACTTGTTTGTCTTACAGTGCCTATATACGTAACATACTAAGTAAGTACGACTTAATTTTCGCTGTTACTGTCCAAACTTCACTTAACTGCAAAGGGTTGTAATTGAAACGGGATGGACGCTCACGATCCCTAGACTCTGAATTATTGCATTTCTAAGCCTTTTCACGTCATTAGAAATTCTACTTCGTTCTATAACTAGCGTGCTTTGATTGCAAAGTATTTTATATATATATATAAAGTATTTAATTATTTATCTATTATACCATGTGGCATATTGTATTTATTTGTAATTTAAATGTATGTTTTCTAAGAGGGACCAAAAAACATCTAAAACCCTTAACTGTCACACCTCACCTACACGCGAAACATTCTGCTTAACAACGGACGAGGCTCTGGTGACCGGTTCCGTGGCGGAATAACTACAAATGCTAAACTATCAAATATCAAACCTTATAACTATGACTATATAGTCAAATTATTTAATAGAGTATTATATTAATAGAATTTCTATTAATTTAATAGAGTATTATATATATAGAAATTCTGCAGTATTTGGAAGAAATGCTGTATATATGCTGGGCGATTCTTCAAGATTAATGGGCAGATTCTTGATAAAACGAAAATTATGTTTAGTGATCATGTATCCCCGAGACCTGTATCCGTAAGTGGTGTTATACTGGAGGTCGTGCAGGATTAATTGTACCTCGGTTAAACTATTCCAACTTGGCCGGCACACTTTGAGAAAGGACCACAAAAAAGAATACTTCGTTGCTGGGCGACATTTGGGCAAAGCGTATTTTTGAGTCATCTGTCCCACAGTGCCTCAAAGCTAAATTTTTTAATCAGAGCGTCTTACCTGTACGGGCCCTAAACGTGGACACTCACCTTAAGGATGGTGTATAAATTAAAAAGCGATTAAACGCAGATCAAACGCATTAATTTTCACGTTGAATTACTAGCAGAATGCAAATATGCATCTCACATGAACTATCACATTCATAAGCGCCTTAAGATGCCGAAATATGTGATATATACCTTACGTCTTAAAAGCCTACTTTGTACATATTTATAAAAAGTTTTATTTAAACAAAGGTTACAGACCATTTGCCCGTAGAGTGTTGGTAATAATAATAAACGAAAACATACAGTTATTGAAACCATTTTAATTACATACACATAATCGTATGTAACCATTTAAATGACAATAACATATATAAAAATATTTCATTTCCAGCAAAAGAACTTTTACTTCCGCCTTTATCACTGTGATACATGTTGATGTAGCCAGTGGGTTTCTTGGCAAACTATCAAATTCGGACAATCGATTGCCTTAACCGGCGATGTACGAAAACTAAGTTTTGATAGTTCATTTTTACTTGCTATCCGCAACTTCGTCTTTGTTAGATAACGAGTTAGCGTAAAGAATACATGATTCTGTCTTTTTTTTAGTGTCACTCTTTTTATCACTTGGCGGAGAGCAGAGAGAACCTTGTGTCGAGACACTCCGTTGTCCACTTTCCCTACCCAAATCCGAGACATTGCGTGCTGAGTGTCGGAACGCTGCTCTTTGTCTTGTCACCAGTGCGGAGAATCATCATTCCCCTGAGTGAAATTCGAACCCACAACCATCGCTTTTACAGCCCGACCACTGCGCCACGATGGCGTTTTTTTACTAAATTATCTCATTATCTTTATTGACTAGTAAAATGTAATAAAAACCTAAAATAATCCCATAAACTGTACATGATTGAAAAGATCTTTGGTTTTAATTAAACTATTGTGACCGGATTAATCGCGTATATTTTATTTTATTTATTTATATGTACCACATAACAAAAAAATACAATCATTTAAACGAAAGAAAATTGTGTACAAAGGACAACTTAACTCTTTCCAGTTAAGCCAGAAAGATGTATTTTGGGTAAATAAAAAAATTAAACGCTCATAAAACTAAGTTATTGACAAAAACGATTGGAAATCGAATCTATGACCATTTGTTTAGCCAAAATCGCATAAGGTTCGCAAAATTGAATATTCACAAGTTCCTTATAAATTAATTAGAATATATTGAGATCCTCATTGATATTGGGGCTAGTTAACACCTTGCCAGTGAAATAATTTATCTGTTATTAACACCTTAAACTTTGCTGAGTATGTCTTAACAACGCAATGGTAATACGTTCAAATTACGCATAAAAATCTATATTAATTACATTAAATTATTATTATTACTGACCGATTGAAGGTTCAATTATGGTTTTAAAAATATACGATTTGACAAGTTTCAGCTGAAATTCTTGTTTCGGTCGAAAAAAATTCTCGGTCTTTTTTAACTATTGCGTGTTGAGTGACGGAACTCAATGCTACGTTTTGTTTTAAGTACCAGAGCGCAAAAATTAAAATATTTTAAATGTAAATCATTTCCCCGAGTAGGAATCTAACCCAAAACTAATCGAATTACAGTCTGACGCTTTACCACTGCGCCATGATGGCCTCTATCTCTCGATTTCGGACGGAAATAAAGAACGGGGTATTAAGAAGTCTCCTAATGTTCTTTCTGTCTATCCTGCTATTCGGGAAAAAGCGTGGAGGTTTTTTTTAACTATAACAGTTATAAATTTTCATTTGAACTTCTTTATTTAACAAATCCAAAGAGAACTCTGTTCTACGCTTTCCTTCAGAATTCGAGACCTTGCAAAATAAGTAGCGGCACTTAACGCCCTTTAACGCTTTATCATGCCGGAGAGAGGAAATGAAAAAAAATTTAATATAATCATTCTGCCGAGTGGGGATCGAATCCTTAATAATCGCAAGTGATTGTCGTAACGTAACGGTTCTCTCCGCCTACCTAGCTTTATATGCAAGTTTAAAAAAATAACATTTCTATACAACTAATATTTCTATTATAATAGATAATCTCATATAAGAAAAGTTAAAAGCAAGAAGAGATCGTCGTGTACTATGAGACAGCTTCTTACTATAAACGCGATTGGTAATGGGTTTGATTCCCAATCTGCGCAATAATTATATTTAAAATATTTTCATTTCTCCGCTCGGGTGCCTAAGACAAAGCGCGGCTTTGAGGTGTGCCACTCAACGCGCAATGATTCGATTTTCGGGCAGAAAGTGTCTTGACACTAGGTTCTCTCTGATTATCCTGATGAGCGGAAAAAAATGCAACTGAAAGAAACTGGCCGAAAGTAAAGGCCAAAATTATTTCTTTGTGTATTGCAAATTCCAGAAAATGCAATAAATACGAAAAAAATCATATTAATTCGAGAAGGAAAATCTTTGGGCCCATCTTACGAATACTATGCCAACCAAAGAATGTGAAAGTAGGAAGTTGGACAAGGAATATAAAAGTTATATTTATTTATAACTAGCCACCCGCTCGCAGCTTCGCCTGCGTGAACTACATGACTAAACTGTTTCATTTTTTCGCCAGTCCCGGTCTTACTTAAATCACAAGCTTTGCTTAAATTTAAATTAAAATAGTTGTATTTTTTTTGTTTACGAAACGATTGAAATGAAATAAAGACTAAATGTTAAAGGAAGTTTACCACAATACATAAGTGAAAAATACATTTAAATAAGCTAAGCCGTTTTTGAGATCAACGTGCACAAACAAACAAACAAACAAACAGAAAAGAAAATTTAAAATCATTCTTTTGGATTCTATTACGAGTATATTGATAAATGCCTCTATTTATATATTTTTTCATATATCTTCCGTGTACAGACAGCGATCAGAATTTTTTTTTTTATAATGCCTTGGACATGCATTAGCGGGACTTCTTGTACAATATCAATATATGCGTATGCTTTGCTGCTATTATAAGTTGTAACCGTATATTTTTTATAGCTATCTGATCACTACAAATGAGGCCTGTACTTATTTGAAGTAAATTCTTATTATATAATAATTATATATTTATTTTGTTACTAGTAGTAATAAATATTTACTATTTACTTTATATCACTCGTACAAATACAAGTCAGTGTAATTTAAAGACTAAGTATTTTTTACAAAATTATTTTAATATCTTACATAATGTTTTATGTAATCGTATTTGTTTTACGCAATATATATTGTATAATTATTTTCTTACAGAATCTGAAAGATCAAATCCTGACTACAAACGTTTGGCTTGAACATGTGAGTGAAAATAATTTATATTTTAAAATGTTATTCGTTTTAATATAAACAGATCGTATCTCTGTGTACCTGTAAAATAGAGGATAGTAATACAATTTGTCCAAACGAAAAACATTTTTATAAAATGTACAAAAAATTGAACATCTCGAACCCGCGCCTCTTGCCGTGTAAGCGCCACTGAGCGCTAAGCCTACGTCTCGCAACGTTTGCAATAAGAAAAGAAAAATATTCTTTGAACATTGTGTTCGTTCATTGAGCACGTTCAAAATTTAAGACGTTTTCTAAAAATGCTTTTCATATCCCAAGTGGATAACATTTTGAAAATATATATGTATAATGCAATTGCATAGAAAAAAACAAAATATGTAACCATAAATCTTAATTTATCAAAAACAGCCAGGATTTTTATAAACCTTAGTACATTAATAATTAAAATTAAAAGAAAAAGCTACGAAAATTTGATAATAAACTTTTTAGTCTTTTTTAACAAAACCAAGTACTAATTGCTGAAGAATGTGAAACTGAATAAAACTAAATAGGTATTCATACACATAAAACTTAATCTATGTATAATTCCCTCGAATGGAGTTTGAATTCACAACCATCGTGTCCAGTCCAGGCACGTACTAGTCAAGTCAATGTCACATTTATTAGTTATCATCACAAACATATATAACTTAATAGACAGCTATAACAATACTGGAAACATTACAGGAATGGGAGGATCACAAATTTAAATGGGACCCTCTAGAATACGGCGGTGTGAAGGAACTTTATGTGCCTTCCGAGCACATTTGGCTCCCGGATATCGTTCTATATAACAAGTAAGTGGATACAAAAAGCCTTTAGCATTTTACTATATTTATGGTTTCGAGGCGTTCCCCGTTATTCTCGCGGTATAGCTTATATACGTGGATTTTACACCTTTTTCGCTGTCTGATTTATCTTATTTCCACCTTATATTTGTATTGTTTACTGTTTATGTATTGTACTACATACTGTATAGTGTATATATAGTACACTTTTATCTTAATATGCAAAGGTGTAATAAAAAATAATAATAATTGTATATAAAGTAAAACAATTTAATACAACATATAATAAGTTGTTGAATTGTGTGAATATTATATATACTAAAATTTAAATGGTATATGTATATTACAAGTATTATATATCACTAATTAAAGTATTTACAGCGTGTTGAGAGCCATCTTAGCAAACCGTCCAAGACGGGCAGATTCCGAGAGACGCGGGTTTGAATCCCATTGCGTTCAATTTTTTATACGTTTTCTAAAAATATTTTCCAATTTTGAATTTATTTTATAAATTAGTCAAATACCTTTCATTTAGTAAGTCCAAACGCCATGAATAAATTAATAATAAAACTATAGTCGGAGTGAGTCAAAAATAACACAAAGTTCTGACCAACTGAGTCAAAAATACACATCAGTAAGGAATATGTATTATTATGTAAAAAACACGCTTAAACTGCAATTTGAACTATATAGTATAAAACATTTTAAGATTTAATTATGTTGATAAATAGATCAAAGTATTTGAAAGAATTTTACCAAATATCGTACCACCATACAATAAAGTATCCGCTGAATTTTCTATCAAATATGGTTCATATAAAGATATATCACCCGACAACACTATATATATTAATGAGCATATTTCAATTACATTTCATCACATACAAAATTTTGTTACAACACCGGTTTGACAAATTCCATGTACTTTAATGCAGACGTCGATGTTCCTGTATATAATTATAACAGGTCGGAACAAGTTAGTCAGTACAATGCAATTTGGTGAGATGTAATGCCCTAATGAATGTTCACGAACTTAGTTCAGGGTGGGCTGTTATACGCCAATTACGGCCTAGGATGTTAGGTATTGAGCAATTGTAGAGTGTGTAGCTTGCCGTTTCATGGCAAATAAGTCTTGGACACTTTGTATTGATGAATATTTTTTTTCACATGTGGGGTAAAAAAACTCATAGCTTAATTCACTTTATATATAGGTATTAGTATAATTATAAATTCATAAAATATAAGATCCAAAATCCTTCACATGGGTTTTATGACTCATTACTAAATATTAATAGATATTCAACACTGCTTGTATATTTCAAGCCTCAATCTTCCTTAATAAAACAAAAAATTGTAAAATGTAAGACTTTACATAATAACAAGCTATATTTAGTTCGTCCCAGTCCAATGTAGGAGCTTCGGAAAATTCTTCCTCAGTGTTTACTTACATACTTTACAGAACCCTCATGTCAAATTTCAGTTATCTACTTAGGTACCGGTTATGTGTTGTATGTCAGTCCCAGTATCATAGGCACAGGTCTTTAATCTCTAGACATTATTTTTTTCTAGAATAAAAAAGTACCAAACTCATTAAATTAATATATTCATAATATTGTATTATTTTAATATCAATACACTCAAAGATAAGGTTAACATAGAACACATGGCTTAGTGGTCTGACCACTTGATCGGTTACCAAAAGGCGCGGCTTCAACTCCCGCTTCGTACAAATTGTTATTAGTTTTCTAAAAATGTTTTACAATTTCCTAAGTGTAACACTTAAAAAATATTAAATTATAAAAAAGGTTAACATATCCTATTTATGATAGAGGTAAATGTAGCGTAGTAAATTGAATAGCAATATCGATAGATCAAAAAAAATATAATGGAACACAAACGCTATAAAAATGAAACATCGATGAAATATTTATATGCATTAAAAACAGTAGTTTTATTTATACTTTTTTTTACAGTTTCATTTTTTTCCGTGTAGCAGGGTAGTCAGAGAGAATCTAGTATCAGTACACTTTGTTCCCAATTTTCAAATTTTTTATACGTTTTCTAAAACTGCTTTTCTTAAGTGTGTGAATAACATTTTCCTAAGTGTGTGAAATACACTTCCCTAATTGTGTGAATAGTTCTTTGAAAATGTCAAATACTGTATGCGATAAGAATACTTTTTTAACTAATAAATGAAATGCCTGACATGATGTAATTAGTAATCAATTGTTATTCTGTTTTTACATATGAGCTCGATAGTAAAATAAACTGGACGTCCGCTTGTCAAACATCATAACCGTTTTAAATGAACAGTGTTCATTAGTCTATGAAATCTAATTTAGTTTTATTTATTTTTTCATAACTTTCTCTTGCATTTTGCAAAAATAATCTAGCTAAAACAACTTTTTTTACTTATTTAATGAAGCTTTACGCTTTATCTCTGCGTGTTGAGTGGCGGAGCTCAACGCCGTGGTTAGTCTTGTATCATAGTAAAAAAATTAAAATATATATATATATATATATAACCCTTTTTCCGAGTGGGGATGGAACTCGCAATTGCAGTCAAACGCTGTCCCGACGATGGGATTTTTAACAATAGTTTTTTTTATGTTTGTGAATATGTGACACTTAGGATTTACACATTTAGCAACGTATTGTAACACGAATGTGCGTATAAGAATTTCGACAATATATGGCTTAATTGGTTAAAATGCTTGGATGAATTCCAAGATGTACAGGCTCGAAATCGGCTACGATCAAATTATATATTATATATGCTTCTAAAAACTAATTGTTTAAAATATTGTTAAAGTTGTTTTTGACTTTTCGCCTATTTATTGACTGCTAAGTGCTGAATAACGGAATGTTATATCTAATTTTGTCTAGCGAGACCTTGTAGCTAGAAAGTACAATAAAGGGGAGTCGAACCCCCAATCATTGTTAGTACTGTTTGACAGATAATACAAAACAATACGACAGTCGATTATCTTTCTACTCTCGATAACTTTATAAAAATAAAACACTACAATAACATTGAAATTGCAAAATTGAAATTTTCGCTGAATCCGAATCGTTAATTTTTTTATTCTTATTCCGGATGGAAGCTACTAAATATTGCGAGTATTTTTTCTCGTGTAGGCACATATTTTGTACGGCGTATTGGATGTTTTGTTTAAAATTTCGAGCATTGTGATTTTCCTACAAAAAATATGTTTTTATTAACAGCTTTCATTAGCTTATAATTTACCTGTCAATTTATGAATCTTGCAGCACTATTGTGACTTTTTGTCATCCAATTTGATTTAAAATTGGTAACTGTATAGCATAAACCTGATGTCATAGCCAGTACGATCAGTATAGAGAGAAAATAATAAAAAAACAAGAAACTGTAACTTAAAAAACATATTATTTTTTTTTTGTAACATTTTTAAAATAGTATTCACACACTTAGGAAATTTAAAACATTTTTAGAAAGCTTACTCGCTTCTTTCAAATTTTCATACGTTTTCTAAAAGCGATTTATTTTATTTATTATTTATTATTACATCGTATTACTTCCTAATAATGACTAATTTAGGCACATCTTTATTGATGAAACTGTATGTCTGTCTTTCTATGCCTTTAATCTTTTCTCTAATAATACTAAGAATTTTTTTTTATATATTTAAAAATAAAGTTATCTTGAAATTTCTGGTTAGGAAAACAAATTCTTCTGTTTTAAGAAAAATTGTTATTAAAAACCTTCTGTTTACATTTTTCTATAAGACGCAGTACAATATGATTATAAAACTTATTTATATATATATATATATATATATGGATATATACGCCTACGTATTGTACATAAATACAAAAATACCCACCAAAAGAAACTAGCAAGTTGTAACACTTAAAGTTAATTGATAGCAAATATCGACAAGAAACAGAAATGATACATCATGTAGTGTCAAAACAGAACGGCGGACTATTAATCATGAAGAATGAGACGCACGTGCGACCAGTCTAATACTGTGATCACACGCTTGATTCAATTTATAATAGGAATGATATATTATAGTGGAAGTGAAGCAATATCTAATATCCTGAATGAAACTATTTTAAGCGAATTAATCTTGTATATTTTTTTGTATTTGAACATAGACTTAAAACAGAAAACCTAATGTTTCGAGCACTTTACAGTAGTAGTTCGTGGTCCCAGGTAGACTGATGTAGCATTCGTCTGTCAGTTGATACAATTGTTGATTATATCAAACTAACACTATCGATTTATTATTTGCCGCACGTACTAACCTGAATTCTGGTGTAAACCTTCAAGTACTTCTGGTGTCAAATTTTAAGAGTGGGTCCGTGGTGGTAGGAAGTTTTTGTTTTTAATGTGTTTGTATTTGTTAAAAATATTTAATTAATAGCATTCTCTCTTGCGAAACGATTATTCATAGGATAATCTTTGGGTAGCAGAAATTTGTAAAAATGGCTCTACAGAGACGCTAACAAGAAAAATAAGTTATAATAAACGTATAAGAATATCGACGCAGCTGGCTGTAGAACACATGGCTTAGCGGTCAGAGCGCTGGCAAGGTTTCCAAGCGGCACAGGTTCCAATCTTTTCTGTCGAATTTTTTTTACTATAAGTAGTTGCAACTGACAGTGATAAAAAAAATCACATCACAAAAATCCCTCTGATAGGAATTCAAGAAAATGGTTTTATTATTAACGTCAAAACCTTGAGCAGGACTTTCATTATTCAGTTAGATTATTATATTATTCATTATATTTAATAGATTAATGATAATTTTTCAGTATAGACTCCTTTATAACTTTAAAATAATATTACCACACAAAAAATAACTAAACTAAAACTTACGAATTGTATTATCTTAGCAATTCTAACGTAATATAAGCACGTATATTTTCAAATGATGGGATTTATGCGATGAATGGGGGACCGCCGCCGCTTAAGCGATGTATTCCGTCCTCGTGCCTTCTTCAGTCTTACGACTATGTACAAAGGATAAACTGTGAAACAAATTTGGAGATACTCGTGAATAATGGTACTGTTTACAATATACCCCCTTATATGGTTTCCTTGATTTGGATATTAATCAAATCTAGAGTTGAGATGTAACTGAGTATTATTAAGTCAAGTTTAATATATTAGGTGGTATAATTTCGTTTTTAAATGAAAATAATAAGAAAAAATAATTATGTTATGTTTTCCAATATAGCACTTCAAAAATATGAGAAATGTAGAGCAGAAGCTGTAGTTTGATATATTATTATGGGATAGATTAATTAGAAATCCTCACTGGGGTGAATGCTTATATTTAAAACTAGCTGTGCCCGGGACTTCATCCGCGTGGAATTCTGAAATAAAAATAGCCCAAGCTACTTCTTATTAAATTACCTATTCACCAGTGATAGCCCTGTCAAAATCTGTCCAGCCATTTTAGAGACAGAGACACAGACAAAAATTGTTAAAACAAAATAGACATGCATTTAGAAAAAAGCTGCTATTTTAATGTTACAAACAGACACTCCATTTTTTTTCACTGTTCGGACAAAGAACGGCTTTGAGGCTTAAATCTAGTGATAAAAATCTCTTTGGTACTGAAATATAATGAAAATAGACTTCATTTAATTAAACTTTAGCAAATATTTTAAGTAGGTTTCAGGTTATATCTTTAATCATTAAATGATATAAAAATCTCCACTTTCTGTCCGAAATCGAGACATTGTGTGTTGAGTGGTGGAACTCAACGTCAGGCTTTGTCGTTCCAGAGCGTAGAAATTATGATTTAAGAAAAATCATTAAAATTGTAGAAATTTATGCTCCCAAATGGGAACTAAACCCACAACCAATCGCATTTACAGTCAGACGCTGTCCCACTGCGCGACGATGGCCGATTAACATTAAAACATTAATATAAAATAACTTTATTTGCTCCACAACTGAATTTTACAATATTTTCACATGCACTTTTAACATTTTCTTTTTCGATTAAAGCATTACTTACTTATAAATAAAACTTAGATGTTTATATTATCTCACAATAGAATATTGTCTACAGTGCGGACGGAGAATACGTGGTGACGACGATGACTAAGGCGGTCCTCCACCACACTGGCAAAGTGCTTTGGACACCACCCGCTATATTCAAGTCATCCTGTGAAATAGACGTTAGATACTTTCCTTTTGATCAACAGACATGCTTTTTGAAATTTGGATCTTGGAGCTATGATGGCGATCAGGTACGAATGTATTTTATTTTTCTTTTTATTAACAAATTTACACAATTTTATCACATATTAAAGAACTATTGTTTTTATTATTCCACCCACTCTTATTTCAGTTCAAATATGTATCGACATACTTGGATCTGATATAAAGAAATCTAAATCTATTATTTATATAGAGACACAATACAAAGTACAAAAATAACTGGTTCACGCACGTGGTTTGAACATAGACTTGGAACTTGAACCTTGAAAGTACAAGAAAAAATCCTTAAATAACTTTCTTGTTTTCTTGTAAATTGTCTAATACGTCAAGCAAGTTGCATGAAGTGGGTGAAAATAACGTTGCAAGATATTCTTTAGATTAGAATTAATAGATTAAAAAATAATAAATAATTTCCTCATTGTATACATTTAATAGAAAATGTTAAGTGTTGTACTTTAGGCATGTTTTGTATGAATAATATCAAATTAAACTTTGACCAAAATAAATTGTAATAATCTTGTTTTTCTTAGATATTGTAACAGTCTGTAAACTGTCGTCACATATTTTTTTATATCACATTCTGTCCGCTTAATATATATTACCAAGATATAACCTACAAAATAAAGAATCCGAGAATTTTTTTTTATGCTTTTAATTGTATTTGGAAACCAATTTGAAATCACAACTACGATGACACCGGTACCACGCCAACACAAAATAAGTGTCTTTACATTTTATAACAACACAAAATATTCCTTCTTAGATTGATTTGAAGCATATAAACCAGAAAAAGGGAGATATGGTGGAAGTTGGTATTGATCTTCGCGAATATTATCCTTCTGTGGAATGGGATATCTTGGGAGTGCCCGCGGAGAGGCACGAGAGATACTATCCGTGTTGCCAAGAACCGTATCCTGGTAAGTCATCCTTAGTTCTGATAGAGCCCTACTTCCGGTAACGGCTACTCATCTCAGTTTTATTAGCATTTGCAGGATGCAGGATGGAAGACATTTGGCGTGTTTTCTCTTTTAATCTGACACCGGTACATGAAGACTTTCTTACTTTCCAGTATAGGCCTCCCCTAGAGTTTGCCACTGATCTGAACCAAGTAATGCACACTATTTTTCTAATGTCATCTTCCCACCTATATCTCTCCTTTTGTTTCTCTTGTTTGGTCTGGGGCACCACTCTGTTACTGCCCTAGACTATCTGTTCTTTTTACTCGTAACCATGTGTCCTGCCCACCTTCATTTATTTTTTTAATACAGTAAGTGACATAAATGAATTTGCTATTTTTCCTTATAACATTTAGTTTTACTTTGCCTTTTAATTTTATGTGTAGTATACTACGTTCCATACTATGTTGGCAGGTTAAATTAGAAAATTTACATAGAATTGAAAGGTGTATATAACTGCCCATTTTTATTACAATACATACCTTCATACTTTTTTCCGCATAGCATGGTAGGCAGAAAACCTAGTACCAACACACTGCGGTCTCCACCCGAAATCAGGACATTGCGTGTAGAGTGATGAAACTCAACGCCGAGCTTTGTCACAGGTATTAGGCGGAAAATGAAAATAATTTAAATATAATCCTGACCTGCTGCGCCACCATAATAATACATTATAGACTAAAAATCACTTAATCTCACACTAAACGCACAAAATGATAATAAACTCCTTAGCATTCCATGGCTTCTAATACGTTATTCTATACAACCTACACAAACGATTGTATTTAAGTAAACGTCTCAGTCTTCCTTATAGACTATTAAATAACATACCCTAATAATATTAATTTACTGGTTCACGCTAAAATATCAATTTCATAAAGATATGCACAACTTGAGAAAACCAGCAAGTCGCTTTTATTATTTTACTAAAGAGAGTTTATAGTTAAGATAAAAGCAGCTTTTACTTTTTGTGTCGTAGCGCAGTGGGACAACTTGGGTTGCTAGGTGGGATGATTGTGGGTTCAATCCACTTTAGAGAATGTTTAAGTTATTTTCATGTCCCCGTTTAGTAAGACAAATTGCGATGTATTCCGCAGTTTTCCACCTTAAATGCCGGCAACATCCCTGTAGCTCTTCTGGTGTTCCAAAGCTCGTTTGCCTTGTCTATAGAATAAAAAAATATATATATTACAACCGCCTCTTAGAATACGGTGTCTTTAACTCCTAACAATATTTTGTATAGCATTTCTGCATACAAAATATATATAGATATAAAATAAGATAATAGTGATTGTTAAAGTCTAATAAAGGAATTTTAAGGTAGAGTGTGTTTCGTATTCGTTTTAATATGACTGCCAAGATATATCATAAGATAAAGTGCAGTTTTTGCGTCTGATATCCAATAACGGAAAAAAAATTAGGCCTATTTTTGATCTTCGCTTTATATATTTGACTTAAATGTAGTTGTTGTATAATTATTGTAAGGATAGATTTCACTATTATTATTTCTTCTATAAAATTCTCTAACACAAATGTTTATCGTAACATACATTTGAATACTTACTGTATTTTGCTATAATAAATAAACGAACAAACAATGCATTAACAACCAACGTAATATCAACTCAACCTTAGGCGGAGAGTCGGGAACGGAGTGCCTTAACACTAGGTTTTCTCTGCACACGCTGTATGTATCTGCAATGTGAAATTTACAACCTAAAACATAGAAAATACAGCGTTTAAAAGAAAAATTCAATAGCATTAATCAGTCTGGTATCAGTATTCAGTACGCGTCTGTACTTGCGGGCATTAAGAAAACAACCGTTTAACCTGTTAAGAGCGGTACTACGCAAGTAATTTAGCATAGATAAGCGTTGTCGACGTGCAGCGATATTTACGAGCCTCGAGGTGAGATTAGGGGTTTTTTGGAAGGGTTTATGGTAGTCTTGTGGAAACGACAGGTATTTCCAGGTGGAAATTTATGTTTCTTATTGAAATCCTTGCTGTGACTAAGCAGATAATGGCTAGTTACATATGTAATAGTTGTGAACTCGAAACCTTCTTTTATTTTCAGTAATTTTCAGAAATAATTTTTGTTTATCGTACTATGCGCCTTTAAATGTCATTCAACACGATATTTTTACAACATGTATAGTAAATAGAAAATAAATTTCTAACACTTCTATAAATCTAAAAAAGGGCCGCTTACGATTTAGTTACGTCTGAAAATTATTCTCGCATACTCACATAAAGGTACCATAATGGCGCAGTGTGGCAGCGTCTGATTTTATACGCGATAGTTGTGAGTTCAATTTCCACTCGAGAGAATGTTCATATTTAAATTATTTTCATATCTCTGTAATAACCTTGATAAGTTGAAAGAAAAAACACAAATGTCATACAGTAAATCTGAAAGTATATGATTTACATCCGATATTCTGGTCTGGTCTGCGCTCATTGAAATTCAAAATAATTATTAATTCAAATTATCGAATAGCAAAGCTATCAGTTCAAAACTTCATTATCTAACCAAAGCTAACAATATCAACACCAAGTGTTTACTTTAGTAACTTTGATTACATTTAGTCACTTGTAATTGCTTGTTGCTAGGGATCGATTAAGTACCATTTACAAGACGGTTGGAAAGGGCTCGAACTAATCGCTACTTAGCGTAATAACTATATGTTATAAAGTCTTACAATATTTGGATTGTATTGGATAGAGAATTAGAATTTATTAAAAAGTAATGATATGATTGTTTTATTGGTTGTTGGTTTGATACCCACTTGGGGCAAATTAAGTTTTGCTTTATTTACCTGGTGTTGGTTACTCGACACGCAATGTCTAGATTTTAGGGGGTTAACATTTATTATAACAATGTAATGCATTTCTAATACATTATTATAAAAAACATTAACTTTTTGATCTTCTTCTATGTGTAAACTGATAGTATACCAAATTTCATGCTCCTCCGTTCTCATATTTTTTTAAAAAGGATCCAAAGTTCTTCCTTCTCATAATGACAAATACTTCATGGAAATTTTTAAGATTAATACTTTTAACTAATACTATATTTCTTTGCACATGTCATACATTTAAAAAATATATGTTATTCAAACAGAATTTTTGTTACACATAAAGCTAAGTGAGATATCACAGTGTTAATACTCAATTCTCATCTTTCTACCCGTAAAATGTCGGAGCTTAAACTTTTTCTATGAATACTTTACCTGACTAGACCAAGGGTGCACTTTCCTCTCATAAAGCAATTCAAAATCAAAATATTATTTATCCAAATAGGCTATTATTTTGTGCTTGTCTTTCCAATCGTCAATTAACATAAAATGTCAATATTGTCAAATATAGTCTTACAATAACTAGCCTCCCGAGTGAGCATCAACAGCATTTAATTCCACACATTAACATAAAAATAGTACTCCTGGACTGAATAATATACTTTCCTTAATAATATATTTTTAATCGTAATTATAAACTAAACTCTATTACTGATATCACTAATCCGGCTCCAATATTTGGTAGTAAGACTCAATTTGTAAGTCCAATATAGTTTCGGCCCGTATTCAAATTGCCTTTGCGACTGACAGGCGACTCCAATTGACAAAACCAAGATAATTACAATGTTTCAACATATGTTACACTTGCTGATACGTATACTTATGCGTTTTCTTAAGCTAAAACTAGATTTGACTGTACCTTTGTTAAAATTAAAACATCTTATTTATAATAAGAACTTATACTTTTTATAAAAAGCGTCAGTTAAATATAAAAACGTCTAACACAATCTAACTTGTCTTGACTTGAATAAACCGAAAACGGTTTATGAATATTTTAGGTAATGTATGGTTAGACTTTTTTTAATTTGACTGATTGATTCTCTAGCAGTTAAAAGTATTTGAAACTAAAAAAGTCGTCCTTTTATTTACATAATAACCAAAAATTCAATTATTATAACAAACCAACCGTAACCATTTCGTTAAAGGTTTTCGGGGCGCAGCGTCAACTTGTGTATACGATGGCAGCGATGGTTGTGTATTCGACTCGGGAGAATGATTATGTTTAAATTATTATTTTATCTCAGCTCTGGTGACAAGATAAAGCGCGGCGTTGAGTTCCGCCACTCAATACAGACTCAGGTGAAAAGTGGAGAACGGAGTGTCTTGACACTAGGTTCTCTCTGCCTACCCTGATATGCTAAAAAGTTTGAAGCTGAAAAAAATAGTATAAAAGCAGTTTCACACTTCTTCACACGATAATAATACCGAGATGGTCTCAGAGATATGTCAACATACTATCTGTACTTTCCGATCCATCTCAAGATATTGCCTATTAATTAGCGGAACTAAACGCCGCCTTTATTCTACTAAAGAGGTGAAATGGAAATAATGTAAATCTAATTATCAATCATTCCTCCGAAGGATTGACACCCATGACTTTACGCCTCGACGGCCACAATTTATTAATATATTTCAATATAAAATAATATAATTAAGCCGAAATGAGCATTTGAGTTCATAATACCATATTCGTCGCGTACTGGGAACTCTACAGAATATCATAATTTTTTACCTCCGTTTGCGGTTTTACAACGCGTCCAATAAGCTTTAATATTCCCGTTTATTGCTACGAATTTTTATAAAATGACGTTGAAACTCGTTGAAAACGATATCTGACTTTTTACTTATCTGTAAATTATTTACTTATTTATTCAGTTGCTATATATTGTGTTGTATCAAGTTTAATTGTATGTATTCGTATATGCACATACAATGTACATACGTGTAAAGCTCTCAGCGAACACATTATCTGAACATTTTTTTTGTATAAACTGAGTGTACAATAATACGTCTTTGAGTCTCGTCTCATCTTATATAAAAATACAGATGTTTGGTTTGTTGTTAATATTAAATCGCTTAAATTATTTAATAATAAATAAAAAATACATAATTACACTATAAATTATTGGTTGCCTGGATGAGTTTGCTTCTAGTAATGAGGCCGCCATCGCACATATAATTTAAGTTTAACTATGTTATTAAGTCTAAATTGTAATTTGTTGTGCATTAAAGTGTTTTTATTATTATTATTATTATTTTTATTTTCCTTACGGATCTCAGCAAGAAGCTGGTGGTGTGTACCTGTCACGGGCTAAGCCAAGTGGGTCAGTTCATTGTGTATGGCTGTGGGTGTTTGAGTTGTAGATGTCAGGAATCGCCGAACTATAGACCATGTGTATTTACTAACTAATTTAACGTATTAATTTAATTATAATTACTGACTTTTGTAAAGGGATGAAAGTGCTTTTGTGTAGGCTTAATTCTTTTAGGGATGTATGTAAAGATTTCGGAATGAGCCCTGTGGACGATAGAATGATGGGTATGATTTTAACTGTGTGCTGGTGCCACATTTGTCGAATTTCGTCTGCCAGTGGGATGTATTTTTGTATTTTCCCCGTGTATTTCTTCTTTATATTTTCGGCATTGGGTATGGATATGTCTATCAAGTAGGTTATTTGTTCCTTTTTTAGAATTAATGATATGTCAGGTCTATTGTTTGTTGTATTTTTATCAGTTATAATATCCCGGTCCCAATAAAGTTTAGTGTGCTGATTATATAGTACATTCTTAGGTTTATATTTATAATATGGATCTGCTTCATCTATTAGCTTATACTTTAATGCAAGGAGTCTATGTATTTGCTTCGCTACATTGTTATGTCTTTCAGTATATTGCTTTTTTGCTAAAAATGGACATCCACCGGTTATATGCTCTATTGTCTCTTGGTTTGTGTTACATAATCTACATTTGTCTGCACCTAAAGTTTGGGTCCTTAATTATGTATTTTTGGTAATTTATTGTGTTTATAATGTGGTATTGGATGCCGACCATAAATCCTTCTGTTTCTTTATATAAATTTCCTCTGGTGAGCCATGCATTTGATGCCTCTATGTCTATATGTTCTTGTTGTAATTTATTAGAATGTTTACCGTGCAGTGACTTTTGTTTCCAATAACTTAGCTTTTGCTGGTCTGTTACTATTTCTTCGGTGGGTCTGTTATTATTATTTAATTTTAGAGGTGTGCCTGACGTAGATATTAACGTAAGAGCTTTATGTATGGGACTGTCATTAATTTTGCTGTGCATGTATGTGTGAATGTTAAATATCTGTTTATTGTGTAGATTTTTTATATCAATTACTCCCCTACCTCCTAAGTTTCTCTTGAGGTTAAATCTTTCTATAGCTGAGTGAATGTGGTGTATATTGTGTTTATTAAACGTTGCCCGGGTCAGTCTGTTAAGACTTTCTAAGTTTGTAATTGTCCATTTAATGATTCCAAAGGAGTATGTTAAAATTGGCACAGACCAAGTATTAATTGCCTTGATTGTATTTCTTGCCGTTAATTCTGTTCTTAGTATTCTATTTAGTCTGTCTATGTACTTTTTCTCTAGTTCTTCTTTTATCTTAGTGTGATCTATCCCCATACTCTGTGAATAACCTAAATATTTGTATGTATCTGTAATTTCCATTGTTATACGTAATACGTAATACGTTATACGTAAATTATGTTGCGTTTGTAATATATACGGATCACTTTTATGATATTTTCCTTGTATAATACTATTTATTTTACATTTATCCAAACCAAAATTCATTTTAATGTCTGTACTAAATTTTTCTGTGGCTTCTAGGAGATTATAAATTTGCTGTTTAGTTGCTGCGTATAATTTTATGTCGACCATATATAATAAATGAGTTATTTATTGTTACTTTCTCTATGTAGCATATATCAATGTTTAGTCCTATTATACTAAGTACGGTTGTCCAGTGTTGCATGATATGGTATTTCTGTGTGTCTGACATGACACACAGAAATCTCTAACCGTAGCCAACAACGCCGAGTATGTAGGTAGGGCTACACACCGACGTAAACATACACGATACACACACCGTCCCCGCCGGTGGAGACGAGGTCCCAGTTTTACTGCAGCCCAAGCGCGCCTAGGCGCGGGAGGGCGCAAAACCTAATATTCCAAAAGGGCATCAAACGCTCTACCCAGTAGGCTGAGCTCGGCTCGAGCGAAGCAAGCCCTCCACTACGAACGAAGTACGCAAGCCGAGGACCGTGTCTCAGAGGAGACGCCCTTGCCACTTCGTGATCTCATTAGCTGGCACCTCCCAAGGTGGTCCAAGACAAGGTCAGAGCTCGTCTAGCTCGGCCTCCCACAAAGCTCGCGTGACGCTGTAGAGGCCACTATGGCCAACAGCATACTACACATTAAAAAAAAAAAAATCTCCATTTTGCATACATAGACTACCAAAAAGCATTCGATAGCGTCCCCCACACATGGTTAATATAGGTTCTTAAAATTTACAAAATTAATAAAATAATCATAGAATTTTTACACCATATTGGTTTAATTTCCCTATATCCTTTCTAAGTATTATAATCTTCGTTTCTAATCGCCGTTCCCATGCTGGTTTACAATCACGTTTTCTTCTGATCTCTTCTTCTGTGTTATTTGGGTTACTGCGTATCTGTATATTTGTGGGTTTATTGCTATGTATTGATGTTACTGTCATTGCCGCACAGTATATTAAATCGTGTATCTGTTCTATTGTTGTATACGTGTTGTTTACGAATTCTTTGTGTATTATTTGATTGAGTATATTAACTGCGATTTTAGACTTACGTGTAATAATTAATTTTGGAATATTTGGTCGTGAATTTGTTTTATTATTATTATTATATCACTACAAAACAACTGAAAATATTATAACAAGAGATTGTCAGTCAAATATAACAGAATAAACATAATGTTAGAATTAAAGTTTTATTTACGTTTCGTAATTAAATGTATTATTGGATCATAATCAGTGGCGCGATAACGCGTAATATGCGCTTCGTCTTAGCAACGTGTATGCCATTTTATATAAAAATATATATCAAATATATGGTACGTTTAGTGTATATTTTATGTATTTATTCATTTTCATTCATAATTATGGCTTTCTGAACTCTTTTCTCATACTGATTTTAAGTATAGTAAATTTTTTACTAATACTAGCTGAGCCCGCGACTTCGCCCGCGAGGAATTCTAAAATTAACGTAGCCTACGTAACTCCTTATTATATCAGCTATCTGCTAGTGAAAGGGCCGTCAAAATCCGTCCAGCTATTCCATAAAATATCCGGAACAAAAAGGACAAAATTGAAAAAAATATTTTTAATATGTACAAAGTCAAAGTCAAGTCAAAGTCAAATGTTTTAATTCATAATAAGAAGTAACATGCTTCATTTTTTGAACGTCAAATAATTTACCACCGGTTCACCAAAGTTAATAATACCTCAGAGCTGAGGAGAACCGGCGCAAGAAACTCAGCGGGACTTCATTTTTTATTTTTTTTGCAATAGTTTACAGATTTATTAGTGACAATGATACCTTTCAAATTGACTGGAGCGAGCATTTCATTCCCAAGGCGTGTTATATGTACCGTGTATACATACATATGCATTAAGCAAAAAGCTGTTATTTTAAAAATTTCAAACAGACAGTTTAATTTTATTTGTATACATAGAAAAAAATCCTCTATGTAGCTAATAGCTAGCCGAACATTGTGTAAGAAAGCCATAAGTAATTAAATCAGCGTTTAAAAAGTCAACATTTGTATTATTTAATTAAATATCAAAATAATACAAATAAAACTAACAAATATGATTTGTTTCAGATATCTTCTTCAACATAACTCTACGGCGGAAGACACTCTTTTACACCGTTAACCTAATTGTGCCTTGTGTTGGCATATCATACTTATCAGTACTCGTTTTCTATTTACCAGCTGATTCTGGGGAGAAGATCGCTTTGAGTATCTCTATTTTACTCTCCCAGACCATGTTTTTCCTTCTTATTTCGGAAATTATTCCATCAACGTCCCTAGCTCTGCCGTTGCTTGGAAAATATCTTTTATTCACGATGCTGCTAGTTGGATTGTCCGTTGTAATAACCATTGTAATATTAAATGTGCACTATCGTAAACCTAGCACGCATAAAATGGCGCCTTGGGTTAGAAAATTCTTTATAACTAAGCTACCTAAATTGCTCTTGATGAGGGTTCCCAAGGACTTGCTAAGGGATTTGGCTGCGCAGAAGATAGCAGGCAGAAGCATGAAAAAGAATAAGTTTAAGGATGCTCTGGCGGCAGCTGAGCAGACCAATTCAAACGCCTCAAGCCCTGATTCCTTACGTCATCATTTACCTGGAGGCTGTAATGGTCTACATTCAACTACGGCGACTAATCGGTAAAAATATCTTATTATTATATCTTGTGAAAATATTTAAAGGATTATATTTTGTTAAACGAAGAGAAAAATATTATATATGTGAGAGAATATATTTTTGATTATTAGGTAATACATCTAACTGCCATCCTAATTAATTGATATAATATGTGTATATACCAAAATATCCCTTAGGTTCAGTGGACTTGTTGGTGCATTAGGCAGCTTGGGTGCCGGTTACAATGGACTACCATCTGTAATGTCTGGATTAGATGATTCATTAAGCGATATTACACCTCGAAAAAAGTATCCGTTCGAGCTGGAGAAAGCGATCCATAATGTCATGTTTATCCAGCATCATATGCAAAGACAAGATGAGTTTAACGCTGTAAGTACTAAGTATAAGAAAAAATTATAATAAAAATTTTAACGTAACAAACGTACCGGATTTGAACCCGTGCCTTTTAGATTCCACCCAAGCGTTTTTATATATATTTACAAATATATTTATTATACTAAGTAAAAAATATTAAGACCGCTTTCACCGCTTACCATAGTAGAATTATTTTTCAATTTTACGCTGTTTTCCGGCATAACAGGTTAGGCCGGAGAAACCCAGTGTCAAAACACTCCGTTCTCCACTTTCGGCACGAAAATCAATGTCGAGCTTTTTCTTAGGTACCAGAGCGGAGAAATTAAAATATTATTTTAAGTATAATAATTTCTCCCGAATGAGAATCGAACCTACGACCAATCGCATTTACAGTCATACGCTGTCCCACTGCATCACGGTGTTCATCACAATAAAAGTTATAATATTTTTTTTTAATTAGACACGTATATTTTAAACATAAAAGTATCTTAAATATTATTTACTTGGATATACAAATTAAAAAGGTACTTTTAAATTTTAAAGGATGGAAGATGGAAGGAATTTTTTCCATTTATTATTATTTACAATTCAAAATGAAACTCTTTCTGTCTGCCTTCAGAGCCCCAGGAATTTTAAGAAAGGATGATGCTGAAATTGTCTAAATAAATAAACTATTATAAATCGACGTTTACATTGATGCTGTCAAAAGTAATATATTTAAAGTTATACTTTAGGGAAATAATCAATATTTTCCTTTAATAATAAGTAGATAATTCCCATACATATGGTCTCGTGTACGTACGCCTAAGCGCATACTTTCCTTAATTTATTTTCTGCCTTATCTTTTCCAATACTACAAGGTCGGCAGAAAGCATTTGTATTTTTAAGAAGTCACTCGGCCCTGCACCTTTGCGCTGATATTGCTTGCTAAGTGATAAAATTTAATACTAATATTGTTTTTATAGCTTCACGCTTTTTCCTGCATAACAGGGTAGTCTGATAAAACTTAGTGTCGAGACACACCATTCTACATTTTCTGCACGAAATCGAGACTGCGTGTTGATTCTTAGGTACCAGGCAAGAAATGAAAAAACTTGTTCAATATAATTCAAAGGAATCGAACCTCGAATCTTGCTGCGTTCAAATTTTTATACGCTTTCTCAAAATATGTTTTTTTTTAGATTGAGTATATTAATTATGTAATATAAAGGTGACAACCTTTCTTGGCAAATAACTAACGATCTTTACAAAAATATAAAAAGCTGAGCTTTGGACCAACTTTTAATAAGATGACCTTAGAGCAAACATCCACCTTGGACATTTCCTTTGCAGTATTTAGACTAAAAGTAATTAAAGTTCTCATTTACGTAATAGGTCAAGTGAGGAAAGTAGGTGAGCTATCAAAGGCGATGAATAGGGCCGATTAATATAATCGATTAAATGAATGGAAATGTTTCAATCGGTTTGATAGTATTATAATATGCAGTTTTTTACTATCGTTTGAGTAGTTTTTTATTATTTAGATATTATATATTTTTATATCTCCAGAGAAGAACCTATTGACCATTTACTAAATTTAAAAATTTGCACCCATATAGAGGTAGTGCATGCTGTATTGCGGTACATAACTCCGCGCCTCTTGAAAACGCGGCGGAATTTTTATACGCTTTCTCAAGATATGTTTGTCAATATCCTAAGTGTGCTATTAACACTTTAAAAATTTTTAAAAATACGTCATATATTTCTTATTAATAATATATACATAAGAGATTCATCTAGAAAATATTTTTAAAATAAAGAACAGAGTTTCTTAACCCTAAATTATATCTGCATACCCGACAAAATGTGGGAGGTGCATGATGTTACTTATAATTTTATTATATAATATGTCTATTAGTACCACTAAAATTATTCAATAAAATAATCATACAAGTCAGATTTTAATCTAGATTTGTACAAACGCTGCTGTTTTAGTGTTCTTATAATTCACTTATAAATACTAAAATGCCTATTAAGCCTATTAATTACATGATTTGTTTCGCTAACTTTCTATCTCAAACACGCGAATAAGTGTTTAATTGTCATAAAGTATTTAATTTTTAATTATAGTTAAACAGTCATAGGCATGGCTCTTTGAGAGTGACTAACGTAAATTTTACTATTGAACTCACAGGAAGATCAAGACTGGGGTTTCGTCGCTATGGTTTTGGACAGACTCTTCCTATGGATTTTCACCATCGCGTCCATCGTGGGAACTTTCGCGATACTTTGCGAAGCACCGTCTCTGTACGACGACACGAAGCCTATCGACATGGTCCTATCGTCTGTCGCCCAACAACAGTTCCTACCAGTCGATAGCGGAGATTCGTAAACTAGTTTTTTAACATAATTTTATTGTATTTTCCTTATATTATGTCTTTTATATCTATAATAGTCTGAACGTATTACTATTACAAATTATGTATTATGTTAATATTATGTACAACAAATAGCAGCTTTGTGAGGTACTTAGATGTTTGAAGTTTAAGTATAAAATTAGCATCTATGTTATCTTAGCCAAAAAAACGGCTGTGATTTTTATATATTAGCTATAGAAACAATAATTTTTAACTTTCATTTTGATGCAGGTCAGATTCTCAAGTCCATAGTTGTAGGTTCGATCCTCAATCAAGGTATATGTTACATTTCAATTATTTACATTTCCTCACTCTGGTAAGATACAAGATTACTCTTGATTAACTTGGCGGAATGTGGAAACAAATAGTGGCTTTATTATCTATATAATAAAGCCACTTTGTGTTTCCACATTCCGCTAAATTAATAATAATAGAGTAAGCAACGACTATTCGTTGCCTACTGTACAAGTGGACGATAAGTAAAACTAAAAAAGGAATGAAGGACTCCTCGGAAAACGTGTATTGTATTATAACTTGCCCTGCCTTTGTTACACAATGTAATATGAAGACAATGTGTTTATAAGTGTATGTATTTAATTTTAATGTACCAATTTGTTGTCATAAGCCAAAATCTTGTTTTTTTTTATGTTAAACCTTTTTTCATTATATATAGTTCGTAGAGTATTGCATAATTCAATAATTCATTAAGCACTTTAATAATAGTCTTAAAATATTTATAAACAAAGTGAATTGGAATTATTAAAAAAAAATTATAGTCTAATATTATGATAATAAGGGCTGTGGTAGTGTCAAAATAAGCTATTATATTAGTATTAAATGTGTTTATATATGGTTAACTTAGTATCGACGTGGTTAGTAGTACACATTACGTATATACGTAATGTAATAATAATTAATATTTGTCAGTTAAGCCTATCAGAATAAAAAGGTTGTAATGCTCGAATATTGCTAGAAATTAAATATATTATGAATTTGGTTTTTTTTCAATTATCTGTAACGTGAAATATTATGAAATTTTAGACTGTGCTGCAGTTTTACGTGGTATTGGATTGTGCCACTGTCACACAAGCAAGGGTTCTCTTTTTTAATGAACTGTCATAAATAGTGCAAAACAACGGCAGGTCTTCATTAGTCTCTTGCTTGACCTAAGACAATTGATCTTAATTAAAGTTCTTAACGAAGTATTGTTGAAGTATAGGTAAGTAAGCGTATATAAAATCTGTTACCGTACAGTATATTATTTGATTAAATCATAATATATGTAACAAATCATAATCAATAAGTACTCTACAAAATTTATTTAAATACATATTTCTCATATTAGGCCACTTTCACACTAATAGTTTTATTCGCATCTTACATATTTTCGTCGCTGCGCCGTGTGATATTTCTATATTATAGCGTAAGCCGTCACGCAAAGCTTGACAAGATTATCAGTCGAAAAAAATATACTTTGGAAGATCGCTGTGAAAGGCGATTTCGAGCGAAGCGAACGTGCAACACCTCCTTAGTAATATATAAACATCTATATGTCTAACTTAAATGAATGAAATGCTAGGTATTTCTATGAAAAAACATAATTCTATATAATTTTTTCCAATGATTTTATATATCCGCTAAATTACTTCCAGCAATGTGCCGTCTTTTAATATATCGTTAAAAATATTTAATAGATATGTATTACTTATCCCTATTTGACGGTAAATACAATCAATGAAACACATCACAAATCAGAAAAAATAGCGAATGAAATTTTATGAAGTTTTATAAAATATATCTACCGTTGTTAAGACTTCTCATGAGTATGAGCCATATATACTAATGTATTTTATTAAGCATTCTAGATATTAGTGGTCACAGTTATTTTAATTTGTTGTGTACAATTTTCGTTGTCTCTAATCGATATGTTTTTTTTTAAATAAATAAGATCATTAATATTGTCTTATTATTTATATATATTTGTTTTCATTGGTAACTTTTTTATTTAATCGTTATTATTATAATTATATAAGTATTTAAAATTCGATTTATACTTAAAGAAGAAGCAAATATTTTTCGTAGTATCTTGTGCAGTTGAAATTAAAAAATATATACACGTATACAGCTTCACGCTTTTTCCCGCATAGCAGGATAGTCAGAGAGAACCTAGTGTCGTGACACTCTGTTCTCCACTTTCCGCCCGAAATCAAGAAATTACGTGTTGAGTGGTGAAACTTAGCGCTTTGTCTTTGTCAATGAAAATATTTCATATATAATCATTCCCCCGGCCGAGAATCGAACCCACAACCAATCGTGTTTACCGTCAGACGCTGTCCCACTGCGCCATAAGGGAATAAAAATATATTTTATTATATATTAAAAAAGTGATATTTGGTTTTTTAAAATTACAATACACTAAAAAAACCAACAAGCTCGTGTATTGACGAGAAAACGCCATAAAACGAATGAATCGTAACAGTTAATTTACAGCTTAGACAATAAAGTTGTCAACGTACAAAAAATATTGTTACCGGCTTTAATTTTGATAAAACATAATAAAGAAATCGATAATAAATACACACTGCTTTGGGCACTCCGTTCTCTCTGACTACGCCGCTAGGTACAAAGTGTGAAGCGAAATTAAAATAAAAGCGGTCAGAGCGCTTGTACGGATTCCAAGAGGCGCGGGTTTGAGTCCCGTTCAAAATTTGTGTACGTTTTCTACAAATGTTTATCATTTCACAAGTGTGTGAAAAACACCATTTATTTCTAAAATAAAACAAATAAACTAAATAAATAAATATTTTAACACTTTTAAAGTGGAATTACGTCGGATATGACGATATGGATATGAGGATTAAATAAATAAAAGTCAGAGCTACTGAAGATCACAATTTTTTTATGTTACAGTTTAATTTAAACAAAGAGTTGACCAATATTTAAATAAATGGAACAAGACCATCAACATTCATATTTATGTTTTAATGAGATACTAGTATAGAATTTCTTTCCTCCTTATAATCTTTAATAATAAATGAAAGCAGGTTCGATATCCAACGACGATACAGTTTTAGGTACTGGAACTATGACGAAAAATATTATATTAAAAATACAGCAGCAAAGCAACACACAGCATAAACAAAAACACTAAACAAAAAACGTGTGGCCCTTTGAAAATGATCGAAGCAAAACGTCACACAAAGTAGTTTATTGGTGCTCGATCGAAGCTATCTATCTAAATATTGTAAAAAAAAAAAACAGTTATAGGGACTGTCAATAGAAATTAAAACTCATAACATAGAATTTTAGTATCAAAATTAAAAAAAATATGTTTACATCAATCTGGTATTTACATCTATTCTGACATAATATTATATATTTATAAAACGTATAAAAATTTGAACGCAGCGGGCAATATTTATACGTTCACTAAATATGTTTTTTTCAATTTCCCAAGTGTGCGAATAACACTTTAAAAAATGTTAAATAAATAATACACTATGAAATACGAGTATTGACAAAAAATTACATTACAATTATATATAAATACCAAACTGCCAATATTATACTCTCGCTTAAAACTTCATGTCATATAAATAACTTAGCACCTCATATAACGTAAATTATGCACCTACTACACTTTCCTTTGAGCTGCCTAAAATGATCATTCTATGAAACGTTAATCAAAATAGTATATTACGAAACAACATACGAGCTACCAAGAAATATTTACTCTTGAATAATGTATACTTTGACGACCTGCCTTTATACCCGTCTAGTGCTTTAAAATTACTAATTTTGCAAGTCAGTTAGTTTCAGTCGTCTTTTTATTAGGATTACCGAAACTTTGACATTATTTATAGAATATAACGGTATGAAAAAACAGTAATAGAATATATTTATTCTATTACTGTTTTATTTTCATTTTTCTGTTTGTGTGCACACATCTTCGTAATTACTGGATGGATTAGAATGAAACTTTTATCCCTTTGCAGGACTTCAAATACTAAAAAATAATTGATTTTGATGAGTGGAACTCCTGACATAAAACAATAATAGACCAGAAAAACAATAAGAAAAAAGTTCATACTTAAAAAAAACTGTTCAACGCTATAGCTCCATTTACATACATAACAATTTAAGATCTAGAAAATCTGGAGTCGCTGAACTATAAGGAATAATTAAATGCTTCAATAGTAAAAGTTGTTGATAGTGGGCAGTTTTCGGTAAAAAACAAAATTTATTGAACGTTACACCAAACTGTAAATGCAAGAATAGCGTGTTAGAAGGTCAACTTTGACGAGAGAGACAAGCGTGAAGTTGGAAAGATATTATTTAAAAAAAATATATTGTTCCCTAGTTTCAATGTCAACATATAGTAAATGGAGGTAGTATGTCATAAAGTACACGAACAAAAAAAACTAAATTGTCTATATCCACTAGTGCTTCAAAATAATTTTATTCAGCTTTTCGCTTTTTCTCGCATAGGAGCCCCCCTATCAGATAGATCCTACTGCAAGACACTCCACTTTGTCCGAAATTCAGACATTGTGTTTTGGGTGGCGGAACTCAACGCCGCGATTTGTCTTAGGTTAGGCCGCTCCTAACCTAAGACAAATCGCGGCGTGAAAATGAAATGAAAATATATTAAATATAATATCATTCTCTCGAGTGGGAATCGAACCCACAACCAATCGCGCTTATATTAATATATTCTTTATTTAAATTCATTACTTTTTTTGAGGAGTAATCCAACTTTCTATTATCTATATACATAGTAAAAAATATAGAAACTGCGCCACAATTGCCTCAAAGCACATGTGTTCATAAAATAAACTCATTATACCACGAACTAGAACACTTTGAAAATCACAGTATAACTTCACTAAAACTAGTCACTTAGCAGTTACATTTAAAACCTCAAACTGCATTTGTTTATTTGAAATAAAAACTTCCTGTACATTTAACAAAAACCCAGCAAAATGCCCAAACGATTTGGCATGGAGCCAGTTGCATGTACATAGTTACTACTGGCTAGCTTTTTAATAGTCATACTGGTGGCGACGTATGATTGAGAATGTACTACTATAAATGCAATAATACGTTTAACAATATGATATCGATATGTTATCACCATATAACGAGTATGATGGTTAGAGATTTGATCCCACGCGGTATAAAAAAATAGAAGAAACATTAAAATTTATTTTATTTGAGGCCACCGTGCATCGTGGCGCCGTAGGTCAGCGTCTGGTTGCAATCACGATTAGTTGTTGGTTCGATCCCCACTCGGGGGAATGATTGTATTTAAATTATATTTTCAATTCTTCACTCTGGTGCAAGACAAAACATGGTGTTATGTTCCGCCACTCATCTATCATCACCATCAAATTCGGACGAAAATTGTCTTGATACTAGTATCTCTTTGCCTACCCTGGGATACAAGAAACGTAAAGCTGAAAAAAAATCCATATATGATAAGCCACCCCTAAACGTGCATAGTTTTTGGATTGGGCAAGACGATGGCATAAATCGACTATTTTAATCTATGTCATATATAAGCTTTCTATCTACATTTGTATCGATGTAAATTATGATATATAAAACATATTGTTTTTATTTGATTACATCATTGGCGTACGCCCACTGCTGGTTATAGACACCTTATAAATTTTCACGATGTACGGTCCTGCGTTCCCTACATCCAGCGACTTCCGGAGACCTTGACCATATTGTCAGTTCAGAATGTTTTATATATAAATTGTTCATCATATCATATACAAATAATGTACTAGAAATAGTATACACATACATACTCGTACAGATATTTTAAAATCTATCACATTTATAGTTGTATACAACTCCTCATATATACACGCCATAGTATTGTTGTGAATCATTTACATGCATGTCGTTTTCTGTGAGGCATGTTACGATTGTTCTATATACTTTCCTAAAAATACCATTATAATGAATAAATCGCGTTCATATGATTCCAAAAAAGGCGAAATCCTGTAATAGTTATATATTTAAGGATAATGCACACGAGGAAAATTTAAAATTTCAAATAAAATATAAATCTGCGTACCTATAGCAAATCCGCAACTTTAGATGCAGACCACGTACAGCAGATATTACTAATGGAGTCTTTAAAATTGTTTGCACTTGCACGGAAGCTGTAAAATATTTAGTTTTTTAAATGTTTCTTAAAGTTGTAGTAAAACTTAAAACAACGACAATACTTTAAGTATTAAACATTATAAAAAATATAGTATTCTTTCTTCATATAAATGAACAGGTTGTCTTATTGGCTTTATATAAGCCATAATCGTATTCTGGGAAAATGTCCGTATTGGTTGTGAATTCGATTCTCCCAAGGGATTTGATTATATTTCAAATACTTTTTGTGTCTGCGCTTTGATAAAGTAAAATACCACGTCTCAAAATGCAATGCCCGAAATTAAGCAAAGAACAGAGCCTTAACACCAAATATTATGCCTATCCTACTAAATCTAAAAGACGTGTAACTTAAAAATATATAAAGCGCAGCTTATGATATGATAAAAATACTAACTATAAGCTATAAATAAACTTTAATTAAATACTAAAAACTATTTTATGTCATTTAATTTGTAAAAAATACTAGTTAGCATATCGTATGGTTTATTAAAGTAACATATCTTCTATCTCTATTTTTCTCTTTATTTAATCTGATTTACCAAAGTAAAATTATCTTAATTACTTACTACGTTTTTGTCCTAATTTTGGTTATCCTGGCAAGTACATCATGTTTATTCTATACAAACATTGTATTGCCATTACACGTGCAAATTTTCAAGCAAATTCAAGGACATGGGACGAAATGGCTTCACAAAAATTACTTACATTGATAGATAGATACATATAGTCCACATACATTGTGTTCCGATTAAATTATATATAATTGTGGTCATAAAGTAAATCGCAATAATAAAATGCCTGCTTTATTGACAAATATAACTTTTACATTTTTAGGAAAGTAAAACCTGGTTTTGGCATACAGGAATGAAAGGTGACACGCGCTTTAGCATTGTCACATACATTTAAAATATATAAAGCTTATTCGAAGTGGACTCCATTGGCTGTGATATAGTCCTTTAAACGTTGAGGCCAGTTATCAATAGCAGCACGCACTCTTTCTATATGAATCAATTGTTTTATTGACTCCAATTTACCATAGCGTTTAGAGCAAGCTTTACTCTCTAAAACTAACCGTAAATCATAATCCAATGGATTAAGATCAGGACTAGTTGACAGCACACAGCACACACCTTAACGCTATTTAAGTCCGGAACGTTAGTTTCACCAAGTTTAGGTGGATCGAGCTTTATGACCCGCCAACGAGTCTTGCTGCTAGGATCATTCTTAATTATTGACCATAGTGCTGTTATTGAAAAAGACATATTTAGAAACCGTATAAAAATTTGAACCGGTTAAAGTCCCGCTGTGTTCAAATTTTTATACGTTATCTAAATGTGTCTTTTTCAATTTCCTAAGTGTGCGAATAACACTTTAAAAAACGTTAAAAAAAAAATTGTGTTCTTATGTTCACAATTGTAAAAAATTCTCTACCCTAATCAAAATTTTCTGCGACCTCCCTTTGGGCACCGCTTTTATATATAAGCATTTTACCACTCTATTCCCTTTTAAATTATCAGTAAAAAAAATAATCAGTCTCCATACCAAAAATTATTTAATAATAAATACTAAGAATAAACACCATTTTTATAATTAATTAAGTATTATTAAGAAAGTCCGTGAAGGAAAACTTTATGCCTCTTTTAACGAAATCTATGAAGAAGAGGGAGTATAAAATTTGATATATTTAAAATTTATAGAGAAAGTGCAGAAAGCCTATATTTTTTATAATATTGTATTAGAAATTCATAAATTAATAAATTAAATAATATATACTCCTATGTGTTTTATATACATTTTACCGTTAACGTGTAAAATACACGTTGAAAAAGCGAAAAGTGACAAGTCTACAAGGGTGGAAACAAATAGAAACTTGGCATGCCCCATAAACCAAAAATGTTTATAAATTGGTGGAACAGTGGAAGGGTGGAAGATTGATAGGAAAATTTAAGAACAAATATTAGAAGATTTTGTGATCGAAACTTGGAAAACGAAGTAAAAGTAGTTCTATAATTACTTCACTACTAAGTTTTCACTTCAAACAATGAGCGTTCCCAGCTTTACCTCACTTGATGACAATCAGCCACTTTCTAGGACTTGCAAACTTTAATCTTATAGCGAGTAACTGACAAAAACAGACCGACGATCGCTTAAGAATCGAGTTAATTGGAATTTTATTATATTTTCCCTCATACTATTGAGTTATATATTTGTTATGTACAATAATCTTAATTTTATGATAATAAGCGAGTGTGATAATTTTTAATTAAGATGTTATTCTAAGTCCGATGTGATGTGATGTGAAATTAATATTTTTAATTTTATTATCACTATGGCTTTTAATGTTCTGGTTTGCTAAAAAACGATTATCTGAATTAGTTACCAATTATCTGAATTAGTTCTAAATATATATTTAAGTATCATATCCGTACATCTATAAAATCATGAAATCTTGAATAAAAACTAACACATTACAAAAATAACAGCTAATGCCACCAAACGCTTACACTAAACTTTAATAAAACTGTCACCCTATAGTTTATGATCAGTTCATAACAGCAAATAATTCGATGTTGCGGAAGCTGGGTGTAATTTAACTTGAAATTAAATTCAATTGCGGACGTCACACACAGCCTTGCCGTATTAATCTAAAACGTTTCTGGTCTAGTCTTTACCTCAAAGGAATCTTAAATGGAATTCTTGAACCCTTTTGTGCCATCTTTCCATCTACGACACCGGATGATATACATACATAAATACATAGAAATGCAACGAAACTCACCTCTCTTGTGCAGTCTTTAACAGATTTGTAGTGCACATTTCAGTGATAGAACCTTTCTCGTATTTTAGCATATTTATACTGAGCCTTTGTTTGTTCTATTGTCTTGTAGTTTCAAGAAATAAAGTTGAAGTAAAATTTTAAAACTATATGTAAAATTCTATACAAAATAAAACATTTAGAGGCAATTGATAAGTATCGCAAATTTGAATTAAAAAAGCGCAAGGTGTCGAAGAAAACGAAAAGAATTCAGGCCTTACAATGTTAGCCACAAATATCAAACCGAATTAAACAAATAGAGTAGGAGACCTCAAGTCCCAAGGCTAATAAATATTCCAATGATATACCATCCAATTCGGCCGACTCCAAAATCTTTCCGATGGGAACCTCACATTAGCATATGACATAACAAAGGTCGATTTACCGCTTTATTTCTTTGATAAACCAAATCTAATCCCTATTGTAATAGAATTAAAATTGATTTTTATTTAACAAATTAATACCGCGGTTATACTTGAAATTGACTCGACAATCGTTCAAAGAAGTCAGCACTTCGAATAGCTCGAGGTCGGAAGTTTGCCTAAGTCCTCTTAATTTATGCGTTCCGTCTTTAATTTCTTCGGGACTGAATGAACGAATTGGATTAAAAATGCCGACACAATGCCGGGTCTAAAGTGAAGTTGAACAAAGCCTAGTTAGAACGGCGCATTTGCAGTTGATTAATAATTCCGTTACCCTTATTACAGCCATTAACAAGTGTCTTTAGTCATATTGACACGATGTAACGAGCTTGCAGCAAAGCATCTGTTCAAAAGACAGCCAAAGACTGGTCGGTATTGTACGACGTCTTGGGAACATAATGAATGTTATTCTTCTTATTTTATATTCTTTTATAAAATAAGACAAGATTGTAGTAATTTAATTCTATGCAATAATTGAATTACTTATAATTTCATATAATAAAATAATTTACATCCTTCTCCTAACAGAAAAAATATTCATAATTCAATAATGACTGCGCTTTGTTCTTTCAAGCGCATAAAAGTTTAAAGAAAATTTTATATGATATTTAAATTTAACTAATATTTCATTTCTTTATTTATAATCTACGCATATTATAAATTGTGCTCTATATCTAACGTACATTCTAATGTAAATTCCATAAGCGGTCCTCTGCAGTCGTCCGTTTTGAACAATATTTCAAACAGGAGCCGTCTTTGATGTGAACGCGCACTGAATTTTCAGAATACCACGAATTTCTAAGCACATTAACTTAGAATAGTTTCTTCGTATCTAGTCTCATGAGAAGCACCGGAATTAAGCACAATATAACACTTTATGTATATCACTATATACATAGTCTTAAGTATTTATTATAAAATTAAATTGTTTTTAAATATTTATGAAAATTGAGAAAAATGTTTTAGACTGATTTTTTTTATTTTTGAGGTAAAAATGTGGATCCACTTTTTACAAGATTTGATTTTTCTACTTTTTTTAAAAGATTTTTCAAATAAGATTGCAATATTCGCCTTTAACAACTTATATTTGTTGTTAGCATCAACTCAACAAATCGCTTAAACGGATACTGCTTCTAGTAGCTTTTAATGACTTGACTTTGAATTTGTACCTTATAAGGTTAACAGCCAAAACAAATTATTGCTTATTCTTATTGTGACGAATACCGCCAACCTTTTCTCCTAGTTACAGAATATTAAATTATTACGTTGCCAATTCGATAACCTTGCCTACTTACGAGCATATATTTTATCTGATGATATTACTGTTTATAAGGACGTGAAAAAGATATATATTTCTTATCCTCACGCATCGCTTTGCGAAAAGAATAGCAGGAACATGGCTATGCCTCTACTTTCTACCTTTTTTGACATATTGTGTATCTTAAGCAAACTTAAACCAACAACCTCTTCTTACTTACAATCTAAAGATTTAAATGTTTCTTGAATATAAGCAGTCTAAACACAATGGTTGTAAGTTCAAGTTCCTAGTAGTTTAGTAGTTTCCATTCAACACGCAATATTTCTGACATGAGCTAAGAATGAAGAAGGTGTCGTTTAAAATTAGGCCCTCTCTGTGACAGATAGTCGTTTAAGCATTACCCAGCCCTAGTTCTAAGTCATCATTTATATTAATGTAAACTGATATATATAAACAAACAATAATAAATAAATATGGGTATGGACGAAGTGTCTATAACATTAGGATCTGTCTGCCTATCACATTTAAATACGAGAGACGCGTTAAAAGCATCTTTCCTTATAAGAGTTAGTCGAGGAAACTATATAAAATCACTTTCATTTGTACATAGAAAGCCATGACAAAAACTAACATTTTCTTTGCAACGTGTAGCCTCAGGGCATAAATGAAACACGATACTTTATCAAGGATGTAATGAACCCAATATAAGGAAATAATAATATGATTGAAATACCGCCAAAATCGAATCAACTTTTATATGTAACTTGAATGATGATAAAGATGAATTATTTAATATTCAGTGACAAATTTGTTTTTACTTGTGATATATCATACTTTTAACGCATGGCAACCCTGCCAGAGAATAGAGAGACTTATTCAATAAATTAGTCACTACTAGAATACTTAGTCAACACTCTGTACTTCAGGATTTTTTATAAAATTTTAGGTTAATAGATGGACGCTGTGAAAATAGTTTTATTCATTTTATTTTCCGGTGTTTCATTCATTTTGCGAATTACGAAATTAAATTATGAGTGACTTGGTTCTCTACATTCAGTCTAATATTGGACATTTTAAGGCAATGTAGGCCCATTTCAGGAAATCAAACCCACAGTGCTCTTTCCTCTTGGTAAAACACATTTCTTAGTACTGTGTAGTTACTGTGGAGCGTGATTAATGTTAAAAATATTCACACAACTATAGCGTACAACTAGAAGTCTTAATTGCGTCATAATCACTTATTTAAATATGAAAACAAAGGCCCTTGATTTTAGAAAAACATATTGTTAAAATAAAATTTAGCAGGTATTTTTATATTGATATTCGCAAATGACGACGAAGAAAGGTTTCAGTCCGTCGGTCAAAAGTTTGTCTTCGTTACTTGGCCCTGGTAAAGTTTTCTTGTTAGGCACGAGAAGGTCTGAGTTATAACAGGTCTCCTCGCATTATGACAGTACTCCGAAATACTTTAACTTCTTTTAGAGTACATTATTTTGTATAGACTTTGTAATCTATCTTCTTAATGAAAAATGAAAATATATCTTATATACAATCATTCCCCGGTTGGGAAACGAACCTCCAACCAATCACGTTTACAGTCGTATGGTCTTAGGAATGGAGAAATTGTAAAATTTGTAATATTACTATACATTTATGTTTAACGTCATTTAAGGAAAAAGTACATCAATTCTAATATTCTCTATGTATATATAGACATACGGAAACTCCTAATTTCAGTCGACTTTAGTGTCACATGTGGTGAAACTGTCACACGTAAATAACATTTGTTTAATTACAATTATTATTAATTGTAGAACAATATTTGGTAAAAATGTGGATAAGTTTTCAGTTTTATTCGCTGTTATTGTTAATTACTTCAGGTATGTATTGTAATATTTCCTAATATTTATAAAATTTTATTCCCACCCTTGGGATAATAGGCTAACAACAGAAATAAGTTGTAACACGTGTATAAGAATTTCAACGTAGGTAGATGGAATGTATGGCTTAGTAAACGGAGCACTCCGACAGTATCCAAGAAACGTGGATTCGAGTCCCACTAGGTTAAAATTTTGTATACGTTTTTACAAATTTCATACTCGTTGTATACTAATATAGTAATACTCGTATAATAAATATTCAATGTTGTGTTCAACATTTGTTCTAAAAGTCCTATTTCTCGTCTTTAGCATTTTTTCTTACATCTCGCGTACGTTTGACGCACGTTTGACACTGTTGATAAGTCTGGCCGCTTCCCAATCTTCCTCTATTTATTACTTAATCCTTAATACTACTACTATATACTAAATGCCAGATTAAATTTTTATTAAAATTTAGTCCGATTTTATTTGATTAAAAAATATGATATGTTCTTTGAAAACTCATTTTTTACTGACATGCCCTATGTAAATATGTATATTGTTTAACTAATTTTCTTATTACTATAAACATTTCCCATTGCAAATTAAGCATTAAAACTTTAAATCATATAAAATATTGCTTTAAATCAATAACTGATAAATATATTACAGAAATTACAGAAGGTAGAACCTACTTCAAATGGAGGTCTGCAAGATGTCAGAAATATATATCAAAGGAACCGAATTTTAGTGTAGTCGGTAAAAGCCTGAGCGATATAAGTATGTTTTTAACTTTTATATTTATATTTTTATATTTCTGATTAATTACAACAAATTTCTTATTTAGCTATAGAGATCACAAAAACAAATTTACAAATATTTAATAATATTCTATACGTACATTTAAAGATATTTTGAATTATTTGATCATTTAAATTATTAAAAAAAAGCTTTGATACTTCTGACTCATTATATGTAAGCATAAAATCAGATATATATGCAATTTTATAATAATTTCTTGACTGACCTCTCTCCTAAGCTCAAATTCAGTGAGTCATAAAATTATATGATAAAACTAGGTAGGTTACCGAAAAGTTTATTAAAAAATATATCTATAGATAAATTAACTGACCGACAATCGATACATATATTAATTATTATTTATACTGAAAATTACAAAACATTATGTATAGTGTGACACTGGTTTTTTAAAGTTCTAAAATTATTAACTTACTAGAGTTGAAACCCGCCTGCACTACATTAACGAAGAAAAATATTATACACTACGAAAAATTCTTCGCAAAGTCTTCGCTTCTAATTCTTATTTATGAAATAAAAATTTTGTAGTAAGTTCCCATTCTGGAGAATGATTGTATCTAAATTATTTTCATTTATCCGCACTTCATTCTCCACTCAACATACAATGTTTTTGATTCGGCCGTAAAGTCGAGAACGGGTCTGCTTGACACTAGGTTCTATCTTGATATGTGGGAAAAAATGTGATGCTGCAAAAATGTAATGCTGGAAATGCTGAAAATAAAAGCTTTATTAAATCTATTACAAAAAAATATGAAAACTTATATTTCCTACAAGTATACAAATTTCATTTGTTATTTCAGAATGCTTAGAGTATACGTGGCAAGTGAAAGACGAAATTGAAAGACAACGCTTTGAAACCAGATGTACGTATTTTATAGTTTTTACGTTTTTAGATATTATGTACTAAGCCATAGAAACCTACGCCTTACTTTAACTAACCGAGCTGGAGAAGTATCTGCCTTTTATACCCCGACTGGAACTTGAACCCTCAATGACTATAAACAGTATTTGTGGTCCTATTTGTTGTTCATGATGACTTATTATCGTAATAAAAAGCACTTTATTAGAAATTATCCTAGAAATTATATTATAACAACGTCAAATAAATGTTTAAATTTTTTAAATTAAAAAATGCATGCAAAATTAGAATCATGTATGAAGAATTTGACATTTGACATTACAGATGTATTTGATTTTCAAATTGAGAAATTTGTACCTGTATGTACACACTTAGCAAAAATAACTTCCTGCCTAACCTGTGTTGTTAAATATTTCACATTTTTGTAAAAAATCCACGTAAATTGCTAATTTAATCTGACAGGTAATAGAACATATGGTATCTCTGGGGGCAAATCGACGAGAATCACAAAATATCCACATATGGTATGTATTATGTTTGACTCTTACTAGAGTAAAAACAAGTTTTTTTTAAGTAAAGAATAAAAAAAAATTTTTTTCATATTTAAACAGTTTTATTCCAAAAAAATGGTATTCGAGTAGACTAGACACTTTTGATAAATTGAAATATTCATTAAACTATTACAACAGGTTATTCGCGTAAATTCAGTATCCGAAATGGATTGTAGATCTCTATATTTTGAACACTTTGCAATAGTTATATGTATAGATACTGCAGT